>FXXK01000350.1:298141-398065 GCA_900184695.1 Betula pendula
TCTTCTAAAAATCATTATAAGGATGATAAGGGGTGGTTGATCACCCCGAGGTTTTGTAAAATGGTTCAACCACCCCTCCTCCCAACATATATCATATGAAATTTACCATGAGATGAAACAAAGCGTATGTGTGTGTAAGTTCCCGATGGATGACACATAGCACTCTAATACTCTATGACCACCAAAGTTTGTAGTTGTATTATTCTATACCTACCCATCTCTTTCAATTGGTACGTTTGCCACTCTTTTCCTCTTTCGGTTAATCTAAATTAGGTTTCTTTGCTTCTAATTTTCTATTGTATTGTTATCTTCGAATAATTTTCAGTTAGAAGGTCAACTAATATATTGACACTTCACCAATGGAATTGGAAGCAGATAAAGGGTGTATCATAATATCATTTTTAATTTATTCCTTCCAACCCAAACAATTATAGACGAATATGCACAACCCCTAACATACCCATCAAGTCTAAAGTCTGCGCACCAACTTCATTATTTCTCATCATCTTCGTACCTCCTCCTTGGCCCGGCGGCGACTCAACCCATAAGAAATGTTACGTGTTTATTTTTTAAGTGAATATTATTAAATTTTGAATGAGTTAATTTGTATAAACACGTAAACACTTTAGAATATACGTAGTAATTTTTTTTTTTTTTGGTAATTTGTGTATAAAATTATAGAGAAAAATTATATTTAGGCCTTAAATTTTTATCTAATTTGAATTTAGTATTTGAGTTTCTAATTTCAAGAATATGGTCTTTAAGTTTTGTCTAAATTTTAAATAGGTCCCTTTATTACTTTTCCGTTAAAATAAATAGTTTGTCATATGTTGCCCGTGTTTCAATTGACACGTTAGCGTTCACATTAACATTTAATATCAATGTCATATCATTAAACATTAAATCATCAATAAAAAAATAACAAAACCAAAAAAAAAAAAAGATCCAACTCCTAAAACAAAATCATTATTTTTGTCATCTTAATCTTCTAAATTTGTAGCGTTAGAAAAAAAATCATTAACTTTAATACTAAGATAGGCCCTAACATATCAAATGAGACACATGTGACACATGGAAAATTAATAACTTTGACCATAAAGTGATAGATAGACCAATTTAAAATTTAAACAAAACTTAAAGATCTTATTTTTAAATTAAAACTTAAAGACTAAATTCAAATTAAATAAAACTTAAAATTAAATATACGATTTTTCCCTAAATTATACCGGCATCAATTTTGATGAAGCGGGCGATGTGCATAAATTTGAGGGGTGGGACCAAGGTTTGGATTTATGGCCTCCAATGGATGCTTCATTCTGATCATTAGTATTGATATAGGGTGAAGGTGAACCGGCTAGGGTCTATCCAATTCCTATTTAAGGCCTTTTTCTTGTTCATTTTCTGTCGTAGTTATTATTATAAATTCGCTTGCAAGCTAAGACTCAGGGTCCCTTGCAACGTGAAACATAACTAAACAACATGTGCCAAACAAAATTGGTAATGCATGAGATTAAAACAACATTCCTTTCTAATTCTAAATGAAAGATTGTGAATTTTATATTCAAAATGAAAGAAAATGACAGTTCGAAAACATGAAACAACCTATGTTGTGATAAGGGTGTGAAATTTTACTAAATGCTCTCAAACCGGTAAACCAAACGGACCTTAATCATGTCGCTCAGTATTTTTTTTTTTTAATTATATTGATGTAAAGACGAACAAAATATGAGAATTATTTTAACACCATGCGTCTATCTTAAGGGACATAGAAAGCAAATGAAAGATGTATTATTTGTCATAATTGAGCCTATATTATACCACCCACTTGGAAGAGGACACCGCACGCCATTGTAGGAAAAATAATATATTGTGTCCAAGAAGCAATCCAGAAGAACACTTTGCATCAGCAAGATAGGGTTAAAAGCCAAGGCACAAGCAAAGGTCTTCTGCAGTAATTTAACAGAAAGGTGATTTTTCTATGTCCTTTAAGCCAAGTAACGAGTAGGGATTTGAAGTAAGGGCAACAATTTTTGACACGAGCTACAAATTTTATACAAACTTAACACGAAATTAAAGGATAATGGTTTACTTATATAGTTTTATACCCATCATTGACGCGACCCAAACCCGACACACAACATAATGACAAACATTTTTTTACATAACTCAAGAACCCAATATAAAATTAGAGGGTTTAACCCGTTTAATTAAATGAATCGGATTAGAATTAACTCATTTAATCTTATATGCATACTTCAACATGATTCAAATTCAACACACGAACACGGATCAACACCCTTACATAAAGCCAAAGGCACAAGCAAAGGTCTAATGCAGTAATTATATATTTTCATTTAACAGAAAGGTGCTCTTTCCAAGTCCTTTTAGCCACCTAATGACTAGAGTAGAGGTTTGAAGATCACAAAGAAAAAAACCCCAAATAAGTCCAAACAGGGTCTTGGTAAAAACAATGCCCAAACCACTCTGGTCATGCTGTTTTTGTTAGCTTATAGTTGTTGGCCTATCCTTTCATCCAAAGCACCAGCCCCCCTAAAAGCCTCCAACCTACCCTTTTAAAAATAAATAAATAAATTAAAAAAAAAGAAGAAAGTCATTAATAAAACCTTGAAAAAGAGGAGGAAAGACCAATGCCTAAAGCATTTGAAAGCCTGAAACGCCCATTTCATCTCCCTCTTCAATGGAAGAAACCCAGAAGTTTGCAATGGCGAAAACAGGCAAGATTATCAGAACTTCAATCTACACGTTCCTTCAAAGGTACCACTACTTCACCTCAACCGCTGCACTCCTCGCTTTCCCCTTCTCTGTTTCAGTTCTGCTCTCACAAGCGTATGTCCCTTCTTCTTCATCTCTTCTATTGACCATTTACAGTCGCCTGCGAAATCTCTTCGACGCTGCAGGCTTCCCCCCCTCTTCGGAGTTCTTCACAATTCTTAGCCAGAAGCTTTCCCAGACAATCTTTTCCTCCATCCTTACACTCCCTTTTACCCTCTCCTTCCTCCTCATCTCAAAAGCAGTTGTAATTCAAGCTCTCCAACAAAACAAACCAACTAATTTTCCGCTGCCGTTGTTTTCTTCGGTACTAACGCTTTACAAGCCACTCTTTCTCACCTATTCCTGCAATTCGTTCTTTATCCTCTCCGCGAATGCAACCGTCTTCTCTGTTCTCTTCTTTGCCTTTAACTGTCTCGAAGGATTTGGGTTCTCTTCTCCCAATTTCCTCCTCTTCCTGTCAGCCGCCGGGGCTGTGCTCTACTCTATAATTCTGGCCAATGCCCTCATAATATGCAGCTTGGCATTGGTTTTATCGGGCATGGAACGATGCGGCGGATACATGGCGATCCTCAAGGCTTGTGCTCTTATGCGAGGAAGAACGTCGACGGCGCTGTCCCTAGCATTGCCTGTCAATATGGCCCTCGCCGCCGTTGAAGCCCTGTTCCAATACCGGGTTGTGAGAGCTTACCATTTTGCCGGAAAGCTTGGAATATCCATGGCTTTGGAGGGGATTTTCATCGCTTACTTGTATTCGATTTTCATTGTTCTTGATACGATTGTGATTTGCGTGTTCTTCAAAAGCTGTAAAACAGGGTGTTGGATAGAGCAGGAAGGTAGGTACTCTTACCGGATTGAATTTGCAGAAGACAGCGATGGGTACGTCCGTTTAAGGGCTGCGGAAGAACTTGCGTAGATTACATTGTGAAAACAAACAGGATAGTTGAATTCGTTTCGTGAATTTCACAGAATCGATTTTTCTGTTGCTTGAGGGGAAATCAAATCAGGCAAAAGTATAGGACATAAAAGACCCACATTACGGGTGCGGGGGTGACCTCAACAAGGTGCAAATAGCAAGATCGAATTTCTTTTTGTTTTTTTCTCAAATTTCAGTTTCCTGTTTTGGTTTCTTTCGTCGTCCCATTTTACCATGTACATTGGCAACCTTTACAGTGTGAATGATACGAAGGCATTGTTTAATCTCGTACATGTGGGTTATGAGATTGAAATACCACTATGAACCCAATACGAAATTGGCAGGTTACGGTTAAGAGATTTAATCTGTTTAATTAAATGGGTCGACACAATTCGGACCCGAAATACTAAATTTAAAATTAATAATTTTTTACACGATCCGCAAACTCAACACAAATCCGATACAAAATTAACAAGTTAAGATTGAACTGTTTAATCCGCTTAACTAAATAAGTCATATTAGAGTTGACTTATATAGTGTTATTCTTATGCTTGACACAACCCAACCCGACTCGTAAACATAAATTACCCATATGAAATACCATAGTAATAGTAAATTAGGGAAATCAAGTAAAACGCACCAACAGCGAGCGAGAACTAAATATTTTCTGTGACTTTTTTGGTCGATCAAGCAATGATAATTTATGAGCCATCTACAAAATTACGAGCCATCTATAAGCACGCTAACCCTTTGGTGTGTCGGTGTGGGTGCACGAAGAAATGACACTAATGTGGTTTAGTAGCAACTCAGAAGTGAGTTGGCCTTCATTACGTCGGCAACAACAATGCTACAGAGGCCCCCATGAGAAATGAAGCAATAGGAAATGGCGCTATACAGATTGCTGGATTTTTACATGACTGGTTTTACCAGATTGAATTTGCAGAAGACAGTAAATTAGTACAAACAGATTGATATTCATTTGCAACTTCAATCTGGTACCAACACAAGCAAGCAGAGTAAGAGAGAAGAGCCAACGATATCCTTTGACATTTCTTGAATGTGTATAATTTGATAAAGAATAAAATGAAACAAAGCAAATTTCTACTCGCAGCCTATATTTTGTTTATGTTACAATTACACTAAGAGAAAGCCCGTCTTCTAGTATCTCTTTCTCAACCTGACACCTATACAACACCTTTCGTGACGGGTTCGGTTCCTATCAAAATCTCAACTACAAGGAAAATAAAAATAACTAACTTTATGTTACATGAGAAAGAATTGACTTCTAAGGGAAAGGTTAGAGCTTTGTACAAGGTTTCATGGTACAGTTGGACTATGTGCTTTACAATCCCCAAGGCATCTGCTCTGGCGCCAAAAAAAATATGCCAAATAAATGGTGTGAAAGTGGAAACCAATTCGGTAACGAAAAACTGACCCAAGATTTACAGAATTCCTTCTCAAAATGGTGGGTGCTGGAGGGGCCAAATCCAACCATCTCTATAGCAGTTGCCCTATATGGAGTACCTCTGCTTCTCAGTCGCTGATGGCAACGACCCAATGTTTGTCAAAATTTAGCCTGTCAGCTAGATATCTAATGTGATTGATCAGTGAACCATGACCATCTGATTGAAAATCATCCAATCAAAGCATGCTCAGCCAAGACTATAGCAGAGTTGAAGGTCTGCAGGCCTCGAGGAACACTTCAGCCTCTCATTTAAAGCACAATGGAAGGCTTACTGTTGCACCAATACTGAAGTAAGCTAGGCCTCTGGCCGTCCAAAAAAGCTGTCCTTGGCCATCATCTAGTCAGCAACATTGGGGCAGAGCTCAGCTGTATGGCAGAAGCTCAGTTTCCTATGCAGGGATACTCAATCTTCACTTATCTTGCTGCCTTCCTTGGAAGATTAATGCCCTTCGCCTTCTCCATTTCGGCCTCCTTCTCAGCTTTCTTCTTCTCCAATTCAACCTGTTTGCAGTTCTCTTCATGTGCTTTCCGAAACATCCTTACAAAGTTTAGGAGAGTTGCTGTGACTGCATATATTAATGCAGCATCAGTTTGCACATTACCACAAAACTAACAAATAATAAGGGACCACATTAATTTTAATTCTCCTGCATGATGGGTCAAGATTAACTAATACCAAAATGTCATTAACAAATTGACTTGCCATTACGTTGATATTTTTCCACCATGTATAATTTGAACTTCATGCATATGTATGTATGATTGAATATATGTATGTGAATAAATTACAGACGTATGTCGTACGTATGTATGGAAAGCTCCCCCTTTCTCTTAGAAACACCCTCTCCCCCCTTCTTTTCTTAGAAGAGAAAGAAGAATAGTAATAAAAGAAAAATAGAAAGAAAAAAAGTAAAATAATAAAAAAGATCTCTGTATGTTAAAACACAAACTAGACTACAATAATTGGAGGATGATGAAACTTTATTCCATCCCCCCTCTTAGTCCTTCTCCCACTTCTTGCTTACTTTTTCATCATGACTACTCTTCAAGTTTCTTCGAGCAGTCAAGTTTTTATTCAATTAAATCGCTGTTGTTACGTCTTTTTCTAGTCTTCAAACACTTTTCTATGTCTTTCCCTTGTTTCCATGAGAAAATTCTTTACAAAATTGGCCTTTCTAGAGGATGCGTTATGGCCCCAACTTTCAGATGCTGCCTAATGGCCCTGAACACAAGTACATGTGGTACAACAGAGAAATTCAAGAAAGATGTAAATTTCCAAGGGACATCCAAGCCATACAATCGTTTCATTCCATTGAAGGCGGCATTCAAACCTTATCTAGCTAAAAATTAGACATCAAATCAGTAGGAGATAAGTATGGATCAGTCAACTTTTTCTATTAGAATAAGACCAATAAGTTCCAATGGGACTAATTGATCACATGCATATTGATTAGACTTATTCGAAACTGCTTAACAAAAGGTAGGACTTACCCATACTTATTATAGTCAATAAATATGTAGATGTTATATCCATAACTTACCCTGCTCAAATGGGCAACGGGCAGGATCCTCACCGAAATACAGTGCAAGTGCATCTGCATTTCTACCCTGTCAACCAAAGAACGATGATAGAAGACACAATCTTATAAACTCTTCACTTCATTAGATAATGTGTCAAAGTAGTTGATATCATGTTATTCATCAAAAAATAAAAAAAAAGTAGTTGATATCATATTAACATACCACCACAGAGTATAGATTTGTTACAGATGCCACCTCTGTCTCAGCAACGCCAATGAATTCTTTCAATGTCTAGAATAAAATACAAAAATTGTTAGGGAAGTATACAGAAACAAGAGAAATCCAGAAAAAAAAAGGTTGGGGCATATTCTGTGGAAAAATGGAAAATCAACGAATAATCTCTTTCCAGGTCACAATGTTATGATTTGGAAGGACTTTCTAAGGGGCAATAAAATTCCGCATCGTCAAATGTTTCATAATAAAGACCAATGTCCCCCAAATATTATAACTACATTTAAATCTAAAACTTAATTACCCACCTTTATGCCATGAATAAATTTCCTTCATATGTATTCCGCACTTCTAAAGTGTAGTTTAAGGAATTAAAATTCAAGAACTTTTTTAGAAATCAAAAGCAAAGAACAAAAAAAAGGTTCTTTTTACCAAAAAAATATTAAGTTGACATTTTTTTTCTTTTGACAAGTAAATAAGGTTAAGTCAAAGTGATAATTGAGACCAGGTAGCTGATGTGAAAAATTATGTCAAGCCGATAAATGCAAACAATCAAAAAAATAATTAAAATGAATAGATAACTAAAATGTTAATCTAAATTTAGAATGTGGCAAAATAAAGGTGTATCAAGAAAAGGTAACTATGAAGAATAAAATAGTAGACAAAAAAGATTATACACCTTACGGAAAACTTCAGATACAGGACCATCATTTTCAGATGCAGCCAGCTCTTGCCTGACCTTCTCTAGTCCCTTGATTATAGCTTGCATTTCTTCTGCTAAAGACTTCAATTGTATCTGCAAGAAGAAAGAAAAAAAAATATATAAACATCATCTAATGATGATACTTAAGATCACCATCAAGAAAGAGATAGTCACCTTAGTTGCAGCTTCCAGGCTAACAAATTCCAGATGAAAGTCAAGAAGTGCCGGTGAATTATCAGCCAAAAGCTAAGCGACAAGAAAACCAAATTTGAGATTTAGTATAAAAGCATAATTGCCATTAATATACAAAACAGAAAAAGATAATCCAGCGGTAAAGAACTTATGTGCAGGAAAATTTGGTGAGCAAAACACAAATCTGGCTAGCAATCATCCTTGCGCAAAGACCAGTAGAGCAATAGTATAAACTACCAAAAACTTTCTTAAGCTTTTTTGTTTTATCATTTATTATTATCCAAAAAAGTAATAAAAACGTCCATTTTATTTATCTGTTCTGAAAGCTGAGCTAATTTATCATTTGGTGAAAAAATGATATTGATATGCATAGCAAACAACAATACTTTAGAAACCATACCTTGCAAAGATAATGCATGAGTGTCATCTTACTGTTAGAGGCACGTGTATCAGTGAGCTTTAGAAGACTGTCCAACTTGAATCCAATTGCAGAACCTGGATGATTTGATAATTAAAATTAGACATAAAGGTAACAACCTAAAAAAATTAACATCAAATCAGCTCTAAGAACTCCCATACACATTAAAGGTTAATAAGACATGACATGTCACCAATGCAAAGACTTCAGAGGGCCTAAAGAATATGGTACAAATCATGTAGAATCACAGAAACTATAACAAAATACCCCCCAACTACAAATTCATAAACAAGTTAATTATTTTCAACTTCAATTTCAAAACTGTTCACACATTCGGAGCATGAAGCATGTGCCTCTTGCAATGAAAGTTGCACAAAGACTACCATAGAAAAGTTCATTTAACACTTAAACTAGGTATCACTAAATTCCAAGAAGCTTTCAAACTTCATACTAACTAGCCGTGTGTAAAATATAGACGAGAAACAAATAAACAAAACTTTTCAAATAAAATCTCCACTCTTCTTTCTAAAGCCAATGGCAATTTGAATCTTAAATCAGAACACAAGTTGACAAAAATCCAGTCTATAAGTCATCAAATGGTACAAAAAAAATAATAGCATACAACAGATATAATCAGATACTGTAGGAACATTTGTAAATATACTGTCTTCGTGATGCTTTAAACCCACATAAAATTATTTGCACTCTCCAAATAACAAACCATGGCTAATAGTAAAAACCTATTTATAATTAGACTCAGCCGTGAGAACACCAGAGAGCATTAAATAAATAATAATCTACGAGCATTTATAAACAACTTCTTCTCCTCATAATTCTTTATAAGAAACTGCAGTTGTTAACCACATTTGCTAATTATTCGTAATGGAGTTATGTATAAACCTCCTTAATCAAAATAGAATGAACCATCCAATACGCCAGGAACAAACAAATGGCAATAAGAACTATATAACAATGAAGATCCTTACCCCTAGCAGTTCCTTGGTTCAATGTATTCCCTATAAAAAGAATAAGCTTCATAACTTCCTTCAGTTTGACAGATTTCCGGACCTAATAAACCAACAAAAGAGTACCTAAGCTCAACAGAGAACCATATAAACTGCAACAGAGGGATCTGCAATCATTAGTGGCATACCTCTTCGCATGCAGAGTTCACAGTGTTCAAACTCTTTTTAAATTCTGAAATCTACATAAGATTTCAACAATAAGACAACTAAGGAAAAAAGGACAACTTTATGATGTTAAAAACTTTATTGAAATCAAACATTGCAGATACCACCAAACCTGAGAACTAAACTGAATCTTGAAAGAGAATACTCTTAATTTTGACTCCACCCGAGGCACTTTCATTTGCTCCAAAAAGTACTGAAACATAAAAAGACATATAGTATGTAAGCTTTTACAATATGTCCTGACCATGTTTCTAACAGAAAAGCAAATCATATAAAAGAAAGTGATGGCTTATTATTATTACAATCATTTTTGATAACTAGGGTATCCAGGGCTGAGCTCCAACTATATCTCCTTAACAACGTGCAAAGTGCCCCCTCTACCCAAGTCCAGTAAAGCTTGGGCTTTTGCCCGCAGGCGTGGCCCTAAAGAATTGTTTACACTTAAGGGGGGTCAAGTGAGACACCAAGGTCAAATGACTTACCACTTGAGCCAACCCCTTGGGGTTGAAGGTAATGGCTTATAAAATTAAATGATCGCTATATAAGAAAAACAAACTTGAAAGATGTTTTAAAAAGTTGCACTACCCCTGTTCTAAAATAGATGAGATGATTGCAAATGGCGCACATTTTAATGAAACAAACTAACCATAACAATCTTCCTAAAATGTCCTTAGATGGGTTCAATTTAAGGATTTTTTATATATAAGTAATTCGCCCCAATGGTAGGGGAAGAAGAAATTCAAACTAGTGACCTCCACTCATGTGGCGTGGTCCCCAGCCACTTAAGCAACCCCTTGAGGTTAGGTTCAAATTTAAGGACAATATAGGAAGTTAAATGGATAAGTGCTTCCATTTTTGGAAATCCCATGTATTTTGTTACAGCCCAAAAAGGAAGGCACCCCATCTATTTTAGGAAGGAACGAGTATAAGAATAATAGTGTATGTGGAAGCTACATGGATTTTTTTTCTTACTATAAAAAAATGAGGTTTATACAAAGTGAAAAATGGATGATAATCAAACATGTAAAAACTTCAGATTTAAAAAAATTAGTATACACAGCATAATTGACATAGGCCACTAGTCATTCTATTTAATTACTACTACAAAGTTCCACATAAAGAGAAAGAGAAGACCAACTAAAACTTCCATTGTGAGACCGCAACCCTCACTGAGCACTTTCTCACAGATTTAGTGAGGAGATGAGTGTTAACTACTAAATTATCATCCAAAGGGGAGAGGGAGCGAGAGAGAGTATTCACTTAATTTAACTATCAAGTAAGACAAGACCAGATCAACTTTCAGAATAGTTACATGACTACTAGAATGCTATAGGTACACAATAATTCAAAGATCAACAAAAGGATAGCACTTATCAAAGCACAACTGATTTGCAAAATGCTCAAGATTGTGATTCAATAACCAATAACAAATAACACGATCTGGTCAACAGAGAAACTTTTCCAGACCTGTTCACACTTTCCCAGGTTCTCCATGTCGCCAGTGTAGCCCTAAATGAACAACACAACAGAAAGGATCAAAATCAAACAAAAAGAAGGATGAATAAAAAACATGGTGCGAAACTATAAACTCTAAGCACATAAATATAGCACAAAATCTCTTCAATGTGAAAAGGATTCAACAATTGCTAGAAACATAAAAGGGAATCACAATTTATGTGAAAGCATCACCTTGAGAAGTTCCATCTCCTCTTTTGTAGGACAAAACTTTATAAGATTCTCCACCTGATCAACATCTAATACTGACGCATCCATTGCTAGAACAGCAGCCTGACAATATATATACAAATAGATTTGTAACTCATACCTATTAGGAATGGTGTTCATTAAGCATATTACCAACCCATATTCAACCATAAAAAAACAACAAAAAAGTCACAGTTCCAACAAGTTTTTTTTTCTAATCAATCACAGTTCCAACAAGTTATTTGTACCACAAAGACACTGAAGGGATAACAGTACAGAAGATCTATTACCAGCTCCAAGTCTCACTTATCATCCACCATAATGATGTATGTCAGCATGAGCTAACTATTCCATGCCCCTGGTCCATCCTCCACTAACCCACCTCATAGAAATGGAATCATCAGGATCAAATTCAGACTACTAGGATATGCAAAGATCACATAACAGCCGCCTATATGTTTTCTCAAAGGCCTCGGTGTACAACTACCAACCTAAATTTTATTGTGCCCTTTGGTTGTAGAGTCCACATCTTGCATTAAAACCATTACAAAAATTTCTTGCTACATTCTATCCAATATAGGCTCTTATGCCATCACAAACTTAGTCTTCTGCCTTCATAACTTAAAAAATATCCTCTGGTATTAAGATATTAAAATGAATGTATTCATTTACCGGATATTAAACCCTACTGTCCACAATGCATGTATAACAGACAAGCAAGAATAAACTGCATTAACCCTTACAAACCCCATATTTTTTAATCAAAAAATAGTTCACATCAAACGCTGTGTATCCATCTTATAGAGAAAATCATGCCTTCATCCACAAATAATGAAAGGAACAAACTTCTATGAGAACGAGGACTATATAGCATACCATCATATCAGAAAGCGGCATCTTAACTTTTGTGAGCATGATTTCAGTATTGTTGGCTCGCCTCAGGTCAATCTACAATGCATAATACATCAATTTATTAAGACAGAAGACATATGATATCAGACCATCATATTGCAAAAGTGTCTCAAATTAAAGTCATATTTAAGCATCAACAGCCAGCAAGCATTGCCCAGACAAACCCAATAAGTTTTTACTAGAAAAATTCTACCACCCAAGTTGAAGGACTACAGGCATATCTTTCAATCGAGTATAACCCTTGCCACCATCCGGTGTACACCTTCTTTCTTTTCTTTTCTTTTTATTTATTTATTTTTTTGAAAATTATAAGAGTTGAAATTAAAATTCCACCATTTAATTTTTTTCTTAAGCATAAGAAAAGCAAGACATAAACATTAGTTTTCTATAAAGGGGTTGTGGCTTACAATAAATACTCTCTTCCTTTGAGTCATATGTGGATGTATACCAACAGATGCACACAAACACTATCAAGGAGGAATTTACATTTACTATCTGATAAAAATTTGATGAAAGATCAATCCAATGGTCCTTGAACCAGATGGCATCTCCCTCAAGCCCAGCTCTCAATAAACAAGGGGTCATGGTCAAAGTCATAGTTTCAATCCCAAATGGGCAAAAAAAGTAATATATAGGAGTGTGATGTGTATTTGCCTAACAACAACAACAAAAAAAATATCTAAGTTCTAACTAAGAAGAATGGCGTAATTCAGGAAAAATTTAAGTTTAAAATCATAGCTCTTTTCTCACAATCTGAAAACAAAAAAGAAGCGACTATTCCTTAATTTCCTTATGCCAAAAACCAGAATTGATATTATTTTTTTCCTCTTCTTGGATTATAGCTATTTAATGATGCAATTATCCAAGTATTTGATAGCTGAAAATGGCTCATATAAAGAATCAGTCAGAAATCACAATGGACTAGAAGTTTTAAGTCAAACTGAGATCATATGAAGGTATTCAGTAGAATCAACTCACAAACTTTTTTATTTTCCAACAACTATTTTCTAGGACATCACGGAAGTTGTATTAGATTACCAGGTGGACTTTGTCAGTCTTGGATCCAACAGACTTGCGTCGCCCCCCAGATTTACCTCCTGCATCAGCAGGTTTTGGAACTGTTGCAGAGAAAAGGCTCTCTAACTCTGACACATCAAACCCTGGCGCACTAAGATAAAAGGGCGCAAATATCACTGATCGTGAAAGGAAGAATACTGAAACATATACAAAAGGAAAAATATGATCTTCGGAATTGAAGCTATAATATTTACGAAAAAAGATCACATCAGTTATGTAATTGGTAATAAAGATCAGCAAAAGAAGTTAGATTACATTTGAGTCTCTCCGAATCTTTGCAATTCTTCCCACAAACTTCCTTGCAAAGCTCTGGTTACCTTGCTCCAATGCAAAGGCTTCAAGGAGGATCTTCGAGGAGCTGTAGCAGTCGCCCCCATTCCTGTAGGACGTGAAAGCCCACGCCCTCTTCCCATCCCTCTCACATCAGCTGCAGCATTTGGGCCTTTGGCACCTAATGGTGGAGGAGGAGGAGGTGCACCACCTGGGGGTCTAGGTGGAGCTGGAGGGCCAGGCGCACGAGCTCCTAGAGGAGGTGGAGGCGGTGGTGCTCCACGCAATGGGGGGGCGGGGAGGTGGCCTCGACCTGTAGGAGGTGGTGGAGGAGGTGGTGCTCCATGCATTGGAGGAGGCGGCGCGGCGGTGGTGCTCCACGCATTGGAGGAGGAGGCGGCGGTGGTGGTGCTCCATGCATTGGAGGAGGCGGCGGCGGTGGCGGTGCTCCATGCATTGGAGGAGGCGGCGGTGGTGGCGGTGCTCCACGCATTGGAGGAGGCGGTGGTGGTGGTGCTCCACGCATTGGAGGTGGAGGCGGCATTCTAGACATTGAAGGAGGCGGAGGTGGAGGTGGAGGTGGAGGTGGAGGTGGTGCTTCACGCATTGGAGGTGGTGGTGGAGGCGGTGGAGCTCCACGTGCTGGAGGAGGCGGGGAGGCGGGGGAGGCGGGGCTCCATGCATTGGGGGAACTGGGGAGATGGGGCTCCATATAATGGAGACAGTGGTGTTGGCAGACCTCCACGTAAAGTAGGTGGAGGTGGTGGAGGTGGAGGAGGAGGAGAAGATGGAACCCCGCGCATGGGAGGAGGGGGCGAAGGAGGGGGAGGGGTGGCAGGTACTCCAAGTTTTGATGCAGTTGACGCACTCACAGAAGTAGGAGGGGGAGGGAGGGGGAGGGGGAGGAGGTGGAGAACTTGCAACCGCTGGAGAGAAAACTGATAAATACCCAGACTTCCAAGGGGGTGGAGGAGGTGGAGGTGGCAACATGGTAGCACTGTTTTGTCTACTGGAAGGGGGAAGAGGGGGAGGAGGGGGAGGAGGGGGTGGAGGAGGTGGAGATGGGGGAGAAGTTTTGGACACAACATAACCTAGTAGTGAAGAAGGTTGCACCGGAGGTGAAGGGGGAGGAGGTGTTGCACCTACCTGCAAAGGTTGGGAAGGTGATAAGGAAGACCTGGGCAGCAAAGTAGACCATGAATAGATATTAGAATGCAGTGGAGGTGGAGGCGGAGGTGGAGGTGGAGGCGGTGGCGGAGGATGGGGCACTACTTGCCGTGGGCTAAGATGCGGTGTTTGAGTCGGTGAGGAAGAATCTGCGTCTTCAATTGGTGGTACTAATGATGGTGGGCAGGAGGCAAGTGTCTCTCGTTCAGAGTCTGAATGCTTCACAGGATCCACCTTACAACTTGTCAGATCATTGATTGCATCAGTTGAAACCACAGAGGCAGGGGCAGTAATAGAAGAAGTCTTTGATTTGGAACCTGCATTAGAATCCTTCGAAGAAGCATTAATCCCAAGAGCAGCTGGTGCACTGTTATATCTTGATGGTGGATATGACACATGCATTGAATTAGTATAAGAGCCCTTGTTAGAAGGGATCCACCTAGATACTGCATTTGGCTTCGCTAGTTTTACATGAGCTCCTTGAGGTTCTTGCTGCTTAATCTTTTGTTTGGCAACAACTATATCTGCAGTTGGTTTTGTACTCAGTGCAGACAGCTTCCTAGGGACAGAAGGCAGTAATTTATCACATTTTTGTCTAGGGACATCAGCAATCAACTTTTCCGGGGGAACCCTGGAATCTAAGTTCTTCTGTGTAACATTGCTTTGTCCATCACCTTTGTCTTCCATCTCTTCCAATTTGCCAGACACATCTTCAACCACTTCCTTGGTTTCAAGATTTATCTGCATATCAGCAGCAGCTACCGTGGAATTTAACTTGACACCATCATCAACAGCAATGTCTTTGACCAAATGGAGATCAGAATCCACCCTCTCATCCAGTTTATACTTCACATCATCAACAGCAATGTCCTTCACCGCATCAATATTAGAATCCACCTTTACATCCTGTTTGGGAGTTCCTTCATCTGATGCACAGTCTTGAAATGTGTGAGGATCCAACTCCTCTTTCCAGACTTCTTTATGAACAATATTATCCGTTGTATTGTCCTGACCCACATGATTATCATATTCCCCTTTTCCTTCCTGCCCATCGACTACATTGCTAAAGATCTCTTCCACCTCAAAAAACTCCTCAGGTGAAGCACTTTCTGTCTCATTTCCATCTTCACTCGCTACGACTGTAGTAAGAGTAGGCACAACAGCATCAGCATCCGAAAAAAGTACCTGATACACATATGAGAATGCATTCAACTCCTACAGCTTCAGAAAAGGACATTCACAGAGAAATAACAATAACTTACCTCTGCTCTAAAGTCCTTGGGGAATTGATCCTTGGCATCCCATAGAACATCAACTTCATCACGGCTAAGCAGCAGAATACTTGACCGCACAAATGCTGTGTTGAACATAACTCTGAACATCATCTCCTCGCGCACAAGATCTTCATTCAAATGGATGCACTCAAGAACAACATCCCCTTGAACACGGCAATGAATATCAATTTTCACCAGCAAACACTCTGCCTGCTGATGGAGTTCATAAGAACATTTCCATATTTGGTAAAATGAACTTTCAGTTTCAATGTTGTGACTTAGAAATTACCTGTAGGTAGTTGCGCGCTTGTTTTTTCATCTTTGACGTCGAAAACAGAAGCTTAGAACTTCTATTGGCCGGTGTTGAAGGATCTTGACCATAAACACGTATAACGGGCCTGCAACCTTTTCCCCCATCAAACAGTGGAAGAACTCTAAGTATCAGACAATCCAAAAGTAAAGGTGTATCTGATGGAGGCCAATCAGAACCCAAGTTTCTTCTAGAGATATACTGAAGATATCTCAGCTGAGAAGGCTGTGGGTTTAAAGGAGACAGAAGATGAAGAAGTTCCTTAGGAGCTTGCTTGTAGACCATATCAAGAGTCTTCTGCTCCCCATTATACTGTTTCCGGTATAACAGAAGACCTGCTAGCATGAATGCAAGCACAGGCCATCCTCCTCTTTCACAGTGCATCAACAGCACATTTTGTTGCCCTTCCAGTGACAACCAGCTTTCACTTGATCGAAGGAAGTGGTGGATCATCTCCAGAGACAGCAGAGGACACCCCTCATATTGCCGAGGGTAATCCATGACTGTCATGTCATACTGAGTCAACATATCTGAAATTTGGCTTCGCCTCTCCCCTTCTCTAAAGTTAAATACCATGAAAGAAGCTTCCGGAAAGTGATCTTGTAGCTGGGCTACAATGCCACCCATGTAAACTTTATACTCATCTTCTTCCAAAACGTCCGTGGAGAAGCAACAATCAAACACTAGAAAAGAAGAAAACAGAAAGGGGACAATCAACGCCCATAATTGTATATGGTCTTCAAAAGTAAAATAAGGACCAGAGAAGAAACTTCAGAATTTTAAACAAAACTGATAGGAACCATCAAAGTTCAAAGATAGAATAAAATGGGATAGCAGAAAGCTTCTTTCAAGAAGCACAAGCAGCTACAAATAGCAAAAAAAAGAATCAGTTCTCAAAGAAAATCTCCAGAAGATTCAACCCATGCCATAAAATAAGCCTCAACAAATTTGCCCAGCAAATTCCTGCTCTTACTGAACGAAAACGAGATCCACTGTTTTAAATTGATAAAAGAAAACCGAAAGCAACAGCATGTCAGTTTCTCAAAAGGCAGTATCACATATATGGCAAAAGTATCCACATTTCTCAGACCTACAGAAGTCCACAATGCCGCTAAACAATAAGCCAATTGATAATTTTCAGCTCCTTACTAAAGGGTGATTTGTTCTCCTAGGTTCATTCGTCTATTCGCCTTTTTCAGGTCTACTTCTTCGCTACACACATTTTCATTCCTCGTAAGTATGAATTGCTGCCAGATTCCGCACCAGTAGATGCACAGGCAAAATCAACGTATGGTTATACAGTCGAATTCTATCTACTCAATTCAAATCCCTCAGATTCCTAGTGCTTTGAAAGCCCTGCCTGAGCTCATACTCCCACCGCATGAACCCCATGTATCAAAGAAAACTAGAACAAAATTTCAACAAGCAGGAAGCTACTTGCCCAACATTTGCTTAACCACTTAGAGAAAACTATGTGGAAAAAAAAAATACCAAAACAAATTTCGAAAGAGAGCCAAAAAAACACCACAATTCAAGAAAATTTTCACAATGCATCGTCTCAAAATGCCATGCAACTCCCACAATGGAACTCACAAAACCTAAATTGCACAAAGAATCACCAAAAAAAAACTGAGCAATTCAACAGCTTCACGAAGCTGAAAGCTCGGGAATTACGCAATTGCTAGGGCATTCCGAAGCTGAAAACAACGAAAAGAAAATTGCGGAATGGAGAAGAGTTGAGAGGGTAAAACGGTACCGTAGACCCTCTCAGAGATCTCGAGAAGACGATCCGGCGGCTTCCGGTAAAAGAACCTTCTGAACAGCGCCATCTGATGGCGCTGTTTCTCCCCCGATCGGATCCAAACCGAAAATTCAAATCACCACCGAACGAGCCAGATAAGAATTCGATCCCAACAGAAAACCCACCAGATCTCGGAATTTCCCAATTCGATCAAGCCCAAAATTGCACGAAATTCAACCCTCGAATTAACCCCAATTCCAAGAAAGCCACAAAGCGAGAAATCCAGATAGAAAATGAAGTCCTAGCACAATCCGATACTAGGCGAGAATTGGGAATTGAATTCCAGGGATTTGGGGAGTGTGGAAAGTAACAGTACGTGGGAAATGCAGGTGGGAGATTATGGATGATGAGGGAAATGTGAAAATCCCGTGGAATTCAGCATTTTGTCACATGAGAGAGAGAGAGAGAGAGAAACGTAGTGGACTGAAAAGGAGAAGACTCTATCAGACCCTCAACATCTCCTGCAAACAACAACAAAACTTAGTAAAAGTATTCGGTTTTCCGATCGATGGCAGCTTCACGCGTCTTTTTAAAATAAAAAGTTAAAAACACGATGGCAACCAGAGAGAGAGAGAGGGCAGAGTTTTCATCATTTGGGCCTTCTTGGGGTTTCGTAAGTGTCTTTTTTCTTTTCTTTAATTTTGTTGTTGCTGTTTTTTTCCTTTTTTTTTTTTTTTTTTTCTTCTCTCTGCGATGTAACGTAAGCTTGATTTTGGCTTTTGGCCAAGAAATTAGCAGAGCAATCGGTTTGTCTTTTGTTTATGAATTTTTTCCGATTCAAAAATCATAAAATATTCGCCAGTGTGTTTGTTGACGTCGATTGATGGGGTTAATGATCTCAATTCAACCTGAAGACATTTGATTATGATGCCAATTATGTTTGTTTAATTTGATTAAAATCTAAATCATGTCAAATTATTTGGGCTCCAAATCCAACGCATCTAACAAGTATTCAATCCGATTAGAAAAGTAAAAATAAAAACATATATGTTTGAATGGAACTCCAATTTTCCATTTCTTTTTTTTGTTTTTGTGACCAAAAATTTGTAGAGCAGAACGGTAGCGAGTTAATGGTGGTACATGGAATGAGCATAACGGGCGTTTTTTTGGGTGAAGATAAAGGGCCGAAGTGAGGTACTTTCATTTTGTTCCAATAGTCTTGCTTTTGGCAAATATTAATTTTAAACTGTATTAATTGCTTCTTCTGTTTTTTACTCCTTTTTTTTTATTTTAAAAATGATTTGTGTCCTAGTCCTATGCATTCAAACGTGAGGTTTGAATAAAAAAATAAAAAATAAAACGTGAGGTAAAACTGCCACGCATTTCCAATCGGTAATGTGGCAGATTCAATTTACGTCCTGTACCAACAGGATGCCACCCTTACTTTTCTTTCCGTAAAAGTTTGATGCAACACTTTTTTTTTTTTTTTTTCGAATTATAATTTCTTTACAGGTTAAAAAAAATTGTAAATTTTCAGCTTACAGGATTCAACAACTTAAAAAATATTACCTATTAAAAAGATGGTATATTACCAAAAAGAATTAAATATATTTTTATCAAATTTTTGCCCTCTATATTGTAAAAAGTTCTAAAGTAGATGCTGTTTTTTGATTTTTCTAAAGATAAAACATCTCTTCACAAGTGAATAATCAAGCCTTTTGAGATTGACATTATTTTCGGTTGTCTAAATAACATGTCATTTTTTTAATATGTTATATTTTTCGAGTCGTTCGATGTAAGAAACGGCTTAAAATTGTGTAGTTTAAGAATTTACAATTTAAAAAAAAAAAATGTAGAAAATCCTTATCCCACTTTTTCACACTTATTTTCACACTCATTTAAATGGCTTTTAAAGATACGTTACAAATTTAATAATAATTTTAAAAATCATCTAAAAGAGTGAAAATTTGTGTGAATAAATAATAGTGTATGTAGCGTTATTCAAAGTTGATTTATGTTTCCAACTTTTATTGGAATTTCTTTTGTGTTTGTATCCTCGTGTTTAGTATTCAATATGAATTGTAAAAATACGTTTTTTTTTTTTTTTGTGGGGTTTCTTCTTTATTCAGAAAGGGATGCTTGCCATCTTCAAAAGAACATTGCAACAAAATACGAGTGTGTCTAGTTTCCATGATAAAATCTATTAAAGGTTTGATCATTAAAAGTATTGTACTTGCTAGACTCATTCCACCCCCACCCCAACCCAAAAAAGAAGAGTAAGTGGCTGATTTATGAATCAGAATTCAGAAGTGCTAGGAGAGTTTTCCTTCAAACTGGGTTTGGTAGTCTTCCTTCCACCCTCATATATAAAATGACAAGTGTCCATTTACATGTGAGCAGCACATACTTTTTTTAATTGCAAGGACAAAGCTGGAAAAAATTTATAAAAAATGCATGTGTTTATACCAATTTGTCCTTGCAATTAAAAAATACATGTGCTTCTCACATGCAAATGGACACTTGTCATTTTTAATATATGAGTTGGAGGAATTCCTCCAACCCAGTTTGGAGGAAAACTCTGTCCTATATATTTAGAATAGCATTTAGTAAAATAAATACCCTCTGAAAATGAGGTGAACTTATATGAAAATCCCATACATAAAGCATAACTTTCACTAAAAAGATGAAAACAAAATTAAATATACATACATCTACACACGTGTATATATATGTGTATACACGAAAAAGCATTTTTACAAAATATAATTTATTAAAAATATAAATGAAAACGGACGCAATGAGTTAAATCGAAGTGATATGTTGACAAAGAGATAAAGCAAATTTTATTTTTTATTTATTTGATATCTTTTAGTTTCTGAAAGTATTAATGAAAAAGATTATATTGAATGACTTTTTATAATTTGAAATTAAATCTGAATTATTAAAAAAAATTAAAGCACATGCGCACGTATATATAAGAAGAGAATTAATATGACATGGTATTCCCAATTAATTCTTATAGGACAACACGTTCACACAAGTAGTCATAGAGAATGAAAGGCTACTGGAATGATAAGACCGTAAATTCAGACAGCTCAAGCTTTTGCTGCCTCAATATCCAAGCAATAAAGGCGTGATTTTAGAGCCATCTAAGAGCCCTCAAGCCCAAACTCACAACTAAGCATCTAGAGTGAAGACGCACATCATTATCAAAAAAATTCATGTAAGGCAATGAATTCACATGATTATGACGCAGCAAACCACACCCCTAAAGAATGAAAGATTGTCTGCCAAGGGGAATCACATAGAAGGAGGGTAGTTGAACAAAGGTCGTTCTGTTAAACCTCATAAGAAATATAAACCCCCAAATAAATTCTAATGTCATCAAAGGTTCAATCAGGCATTGATTGGCGATATTTGCCTTACACAAAGGCTCTTCTGTTAAGCACCATAAGAAAGATAACCCCCAAAAGAAATTTCAATGTCATCAAAGGTTCAATCAGCCATTGATTGGCGATATTTGCCTTACACAAAGGCCCTTATGTTAACCCCCATAAGAAAGATAAAACCCTAAAAAAATTTAGGTGTCATCAAACGTTCAATCAGCCACTAATTAGCAATATTTGCCTTATTCAAGTCCTCAATCAAAACCAAGATCGAGCTTACATAGGGCTCCAATTTTGTGTAACCTCAATTAATAATTGAAATTATTAATGTGAATTTAAAACAATTTAACTCACTCAAATTTCACACTAAATTTTTGATATATGCATCCCATAATTAATCAAAAGAAATGGATATTAATAAAATAAAGCTAAAAGAATATCATACCTCTCTTTGTGAGGGAATGAATAATCTTTTTTAAGTTTAAGGGTCTTGCCCAAGAAATAACAAACTTTTAATGACTTTGATGGAATGTCAATAGGGAGAAAGACACAAGTATGCCATAATCTCTCTAACTCTCATTTCCATTATGCTAAATCAACCTACACCAATCCTTTTTATAATTTAAGCATTGGATATGGTGCTGCTACCACTAACAACGCGTTATTTTAAGATTTGGCTTTCTTATAGGATCTTTGTGTCGAGGACTGGATATGCATGGTCACTATATTAATAGTTAGTAGAAACGACAGCTAATTGCTCAAGTTGTTATTGTTATCCTTGAATATAAAAGACTACTCACGACGGACACTCAGTTTAAGAACACTCAAGTGCCCACATTAGCATATCCAACACCTAATAGCCCCCCACCCTCGGGCTCGTGGCTCAAACCGAGTCGACGAGGTCTCCATCTCGAAGTTTTTGCTCATCAATGATAGATCGGCATATGTTGTATTTTTTTTGTTTTAACACCTAATTCAAATCCATATATGTTAGAATATGTAGAAAATATAATATATTTTTCGTATATTTAATATTTGGATGATATTATAATATTTTTTATTTAAAGTTGATTGTAATCAAATCTAAGATATTTGATTACCATACTTATATTTACCCTATATCTTATAAATATGGACATTTGTATTGTAGACAATAATAAGTTATGAGTACAATGTAATCGTAAGGACCCTTCAAAATAGAAGACGTAGGTATTTAACACGGAACTACTCATAATTTCTTGTGTCTTTTTATTTATTTATTTATGCTCTTATTTATATATTTTATATTTTTGTACAATAATTCAACAATATATATATTTTAATAAAAAAAATAGGCTTATTATTTTAGTATTATTATATATTACTTGTTTTCTTACCCCAATGTCCAATAATTCAGCCCTAGAGGAGGAGAGAGACTGTGGAATCATCGCGCGCCAAGCGCATCGTCGCATGGCAATCCCCAAAATCGAAGCTTGTTTGGATATGATTTGTCTCCGTCTCTCTGGGTAACTTTCTGCGTAGGTACCACAACATTTCACATCACATTTTACAAAATTCAACGTCACCTTTTTCCTCGAAACGTTTTTTTTCTTCTTCGTTTTCTTTCTCATTTTTTCCCTCCTTCAGAGTTCTTCTAATGATGTTTTTTTTTTGTCTTTTTGTCTTTTTTATCGAATGCTTTGTGGCTCACGTGGCATCCTCAATTGGTCAAACATGTGCCTAGTTACCAACTGTCCAGAGGACAATAGACTAATGTTGGTGCTATCCAATCTGGTTGTGGCTAAATGTTGTGAAGAAGATTTTGGGCCTTTTGGCTCATTTGAATTTGAAGATCCTCTCTTAAAATGGATATCCAGCGGTTGAGAGCACCTATGTTCGGTGTTCCATGAAGCACGGGAAGTTTCCTAAAACATGGCGGCCCCTCTAGTGTAGCCGTGTAGGGGTGTCCCTTTGCGTTATAATTTGATTCTTCAGCTGTGGGTCTTCTATTTACCTGATCAGTGACAAATTACCGTCTTCAATCAGAACTTAAATCAGAAAATGAAAAACAAAAGTTAATTAGAAATGGATTATCATTTCAGCACCCTTTTATTTTCAATAGTTTTTACGCACTGTTTGGTTTTTTTACTTTAAAATAAGCATTTTATCCTTTTTCTTTTTATGGAATAAATATATTTTTGATCTTTGTAATTTTATGTTTTAACAAATAGCCTTAAATTACAAGAATTCTCAGTATCAACTCTGAAATCATATAACAACAAAAAATAATGTAAGGACATGAAAGAATAAAAGAAATAAATAGAATTAAGGTGATTCTGTCTATAACTTACGTTCATATGTGAAAATCTTTTTTTTTCTACATATTTTCTTGTTTATTTGATTTTATATAAAATTCTATTTATAAAAAAAGAGTCTGAATATTACATGTCTAATCTATTTATACATTAATAATAATAATTAATTTATACAAATCATTTCGTAATTGTTGAGTTATTGTAATTCTTGTTTTTTGAGTTCTTTGAACTCTTATTTTTTGTAAATAGTTAGATAGATTTTAAAAAAATATTAGTCACTTCTTAATGTTAAAAAAAAACAAATTAATACCTATAGGTAGAAAAGTTAACATAATATATTAATATATCACATCAACATTAAGAAAAATATAACATGTGTCACTTATAAGTTACATCACGATTAATTACTTTTATTTTAGTGACATTAACAACACCCTCGTTATTTTGTTTTTTATTTTTAAAAAGCCAACTCTCTTTTAGTCTTATTTTTTTTTTAGGTAAGTACTTTTACTCTCTTTTGAGACTTTCATATTTTTGGAAGTGGTACACTCGTACTCGTATTCTCACCCCTTTCCCAATTCCCACAACCCCATTCCAAAGAGTAGAGAGTGATGGACTCCTATTGTTTTATTTAGTAATAAAAAAAAATTAAAAAAAAAATTACTTTTTTTTATTAAAAATTAAGTTTAAACATTTTTTTTTTAGATTATAAAATAAAAATAAAATAAGCCTAAATTTATTTGACGGACGCCTGATACGACTCTATTCCAAATGCTCACTCACGTGTAATTCAACGAAAAATTGCAAGTATTCAGTAGGAAAAGATGATAGAGAAATGTGATGCCCACATAATCCGCTATGTTAAGAGGAAATTAAATAATATTTCATATCACGTGTATTTCACGTGTCTTGTACTTGGGGACAAGAAAGCCAGCTAAAGAAGAGAATCATCCCTCTTACTTTGACCGTATTCTTAAGGAACCCCCATAATAATTCCTCGTAATTTAAACAACAATTGCAGTTGAGGAAATCAGAGCCACATGCGTGGTAGACCACCAGATATGATCCACGTGGCTTACATGCGGTTCGAGTATGATATTTGGTTAACACGTAAGGAAAAAAAAGTCAAGAAGGATTGACGATCAGATGATCATCATGCTGCGCGGGGTCCACGAGATGATTGCCGCCACTCGTTGCGTGCCATGTGCAGTTGTGTGGATCATGTGAGTGACCACCATCAATCTACTGCTAAAACTGCTGCAACCGTAGGGGGAGATGATGAGGCCTCTGTTAGAATACCAATTATTAATTATATATGTGTTTGTTGGAGTAATTATGGCATGCAAATTTACAAAATTGCTTTCAGGCTAGTGTGTGTTCATTGCTAGAAACATAAGACGTAAAATAACATTAATAATAGATTAACAATTATTAGATTGATGGTTATAATTACATTCATTTTGACGTACTACTCAATATATATTAAGTAAAAAGGAAGAGTGGAGGGCATTTTGGCAAATAAAAAAAAAAGAGTACATAAAATTTCCTTCCCACCTCCCGTGTGGAAGGTTCCTGATCACTACATAAAATTTCAAACTTTTTTTTTTTTTTTGTTGGGATATCTCATTTGAGTTGTCATTTATTTTGTAATATTTTTTTAAAATTTAAAATTTTTTAATTTATTATATTAAAGTTTCAATTAATTGCAATGTCTGTTAGGATTTTCTGTTAAATTATTTTAAAATTTTCAAAATACCATTTTTAAAAATAATATAAAAACTTATTTTCAAATTTTTTGGAAAGGTATTGCAGAAGGGGTGACATTCAAAGAATAAGTGAAATTATTCATTTATTATTATTATTATTCAATAAGAAGAAAAAGGAAAGAGAGAAACATCAAAACTTACAATGGTAGATCAGGAAATAACAAAACGTGAGAATGCTACCAAAAATTTTATCGGTCCATTTCGCAAGTTGATGTGTGTTACGATCCTAAGTGTTTTACATAGCTTAAATATAAGCTTAAGCATGTGTATATAAGCTCTTGAGCACTCTCTCTTTATAAGTTGATTTTTAAGGATTAATTCTATTTAAATGTGTCCATAAGCTTATATACATATAATTAAAATTGTCCTTAAGTCATGTAAAACACTTAAAATCATGCTCAATTTAGCACTTTTGGACATCTTCGAAGCGGTCCAAATGTGAAAACATTGGAGTTGCCAAAGGATATCTCCAATTATTGGAGAAAAATATCAATCAGAACGACATCTACATCCCACCAAATCACACAGCTGCAATGATATTACCACAAGAATCACTAAGCTGCATGCTAATCAATTTAGCTGAACATTTGCCATTTGAATAGGCTGTTTATCAGATGCCAATTGATTTCCAAATAACGAAGAAAAAGACACGAAAGAAAAATCAACAAATAAAAGAACAAGTAAATGAGAGAATTAATCATCAAGAGAGAGCATACTCTAGTCAAGAAATTAAGGAGAAGGAACCAAAATGGACATCATTTTCTCTGGTAGTGACATAATAACCCAATCTTATCTCCTTTTTTTTTTTTTCCAATGTATCATCACAATCATGGAGCCATTTTTTTTTTCAATGATTCAATTACAAAATTGCCCTACCATAATTGCCCATCATCTCATTGCACAAATATATATATATGTGCCTTTTACTGAATTAATCCAATGTATCAATATCCTAGATGCTTGCTAGCTAACCATTGATGCCGATTGATTATTTGCTGTGTTCTTAGCTTGTGATATACTTAGCGTTTAACTCTTTCTATAAAATGAGCATCTTTCTCAAAATTTGTCAGCAATTTTTCTACACTGAGAACGACAATGATAATCTCACATAACAGGCCACGACAAAGGTTATAATCTGCCATGGCTTCAGATTAATTCTGCTAAGGTTATCGTTGCTGTTGCTATTAGAGTTTCTTTTATGATTGGGTTAAAGAGTTTAAAAAATACTTTTACTACATAAAAAATTGCGCCAAATAAAAAGTTAATATGTTTGGTAAAAAAACTCAAAAACTCAAAAATATATATTTTTTTTTTAAAAAAAATTTTTGGTCTTTAAAATGCCAAAACGCATTTTTGAAAAAAATTTGTTTTAGCTTTAAGGTTGCGTTTGAGATTGCGATTTCATACACAAAAAGTACGGATTTAAACCAAATTACAAATAATAATCGTTTGTGATTGCATTTTAAAAAAAAAATTGCGATTTGAAAATGCAAATTATTTGCGTTTTTAAATCACAGGTACATAAGTATTTTTTTGAAAACACATAATTTTAAAATACTAAATTGCGATTTTAAATGTCAAACTACGATTTTGCTAAACGCATAACTATAAATTACATTTTCAAATTGTACATTTTAAAATTACTATTTTTAAAATTATACTTTTTAAAATCACAATTTCAAACGGATTCTAAAAACTCTATTTTCTAACATAATCCCACACAAGCTATTAGTGGTAGAAGACACACATCAAAATCTTGGAAATTAGGGAAGGAAAGGTTTAGGTTTGGGGTCGTTATCTTAGAGATTGAAAGAAGATTGTGATTAAATTTTTGAAATTAATGTTAACAAGTTCCCAACGTCTTTTTCCATAGCGAACTTTAACCGATAAAGATGTTATACCGTTATATACTATAAAATGAATGTGTACTTAGGCAATTTACTCTAGAGCAAGTAAAGCTTCAATAATTAAAGTTTGAAAAAAAAAATGAAGAATCTAACTAGTAAATTATTTTAGGTCTATTATCAATTGTGTAGTCTAGCTAGTTTGGAAAAAGTTAAGGCATGTAAAGTTAGTTCAGATTGGTAAAGCATCTTAATCAATGAGAAAAACTGATCCAATTTGAATACCCATAACATACAGCCCGTTGGGTCACACTCTAGTAGAGTCCCGTTAGCTGAATCTAGCAACATGATCTATGAGCAGCTCGCTTTGGAGCTATTTCTCTTTTTGTGTTATATTACTGCACAACCTGTACAAGCGGTTATTTATTTTTAACGTTCGCAATCACAATCACTTATTTGATGTTCAAACGGTGTGGTTATAACTGCTTTTTATATATGATAATTTTGGGTATATTTTAGTGTTTTGAGCACTCTTTAGACCTTTTTTTAGGGTTTATTTTGAATTTTTTTCAGTATTTTTTACCTCTCTTTAAAGCAAAAAAAAAAAAAAAAAAACCACCCTTTCTGAGAGACTTAAAGAAAAAAAGACCAATCAATGAGCTCACTTTAACTCCCACATCTGCAACCTAACTTAAATAAACAATAATATATATATATAAGAGTAGACGGTTAGCAATTATTAATCGCCTATTCTTAAAATCGCTAACCGCTTTGTCTTATACGGTTAGTAGTTATAGGCGATTAACGATTACGAAACAGTTATAATCGCCTCGTTTGTACAGGCTTAAGTGCACTAACATCAATTTTTCTAAATTGATTACATTCTCTTAACATTATGATTGCTGTTATAATTAGAACATTAATAGCAATTTTTCTTTAAGAAATCAGATTATTTTTTGCTTATCTATTCAAATAAACTTTACAATACATTTATCTTACCATTTTTCTGTACCATTTTAATATTCACTATATTAACTGGTAGTTGGTAGGATAGTAGCCCATCTCGACTAGACATTGAGCACCAAAACTGGACATCTAAAGTTGCCAACAAGATTATATGCTTTTCAAATCATAGAAACAACTCAATGGCATTACAATTAATACAATAAGTAATCTAGAAATTCCAACCTCTCAGATGAATGTTGGTGTGGATAAATTTCAATGGGTTTCTTGAACGAAGATTTAAAAAGAAAAAGAAAAAAGAAGATCAAAGGGTATAAAACACTAAAATCATTCTTAAAGAGGTTGAAGGTGACACCAAACATTCAATATTCTCTTGAATTGACAAATCTGCCAAAACTTAATTTTGAAATTCAAAGTCTTATGTATATTGTATGAAAAATTTAAAATAGTGTATATTGAATGAAAGGAAAATCGAATTGAGAATGAGAAATGGATTCTTCGAGGTGCCTTGGCTTCTTAGAGCTATTCGAGGTGCTTGGCCTCCCTGTTTACAAAGAAACACCTAACTATTCTTTTTATCCTTTACAATTATATAAGGAGTCTTTTATAGACTCAGCCCCTAATTACTTGGGCTTAACTAATCTAATGATAGAAATGGGTTACAATCCCAATGGGCTACGATTATAATATAATGTTCAGCCCAATTATCTACTTCAGACCCATTACTTCAAAGTTCAAATCAGTGACAGTAAAAACAAAGAGGAACACGGGAGGCTTCTGAACCAAATATGCTGCAATGGTGTAACCGCTCCGACCAAAATTTCTGCAGGGGTTTGAGGTGGTTTATGATTTGGACAAGCAACGGATACCTAACCCTTTTTTTTCAAAAAAAAAAAAAATATAAAAAATTAACTTTTTACTTCATAAAAAAAAAAAAAAAAAAAACCTAAGCCTCATCAACGGACACCCAACTATATATATATTTTTTAAAGTTTAAAAAATAAAATTATTTTTTCCTTTCTTATAAAAAAAAACATTGTCATAACAATTTATCTTTCATTGTCATAACGATTTACGCAACCAAACGTTACAAGTGAAGTTGCCTTTTTGCGTTTTTTATTTTTTTATTTTTTAAAATTATTATTGGATATGTAGTTCTCTTGTATAGACATACATAAAAGCCCCAGATTTAATAATAATTTTAAAAAATAAAAAAATGGTAAAAAGATATCAATAGATGTTATAGTATTTCCTTTTATTTACAAGATTAAATTCATTTCTTTCTCAAATTCATACACAAATTTCCATATTAAAAAAAAAAAACCCTTAAAAGGTCGGGGGTTCACATAGAGAGAGAGAGATCTGAACATTGAATGTCTTCAATCGGGTCTCGAAGAAGAAGAAGAAGAAGAAGATGGGAGATTTGAGATATACAAATGACATTTTATGGAGAAGAGAACCAGGTTGAGAGAGAAACGAGGGTTTTTGGGAGGTTTGTTGGGAGCTGTGTATAAAGAAAGAGAAAAAAAAAACTAACAAACAAATACAAAAAGTGAAGATTTGAAAGAAAGCTTCGTAGATCTTCACACTGCACAATATATTACTCTGCACGATAAAGAAACCAAAGCATGTCTATCAGTGTCAGTCTATGCTTTCACGTGAAAAAGAAAAAAAGAGAATGAGCTCATTGTGAATCATCTCATTAGAATTTTGGTTGTCAAAATTTTTAAAATATTATTTTTTTAAGAAAAAAAAAATTGTAAGGATTTAAGCATTATCAGGATTTAATAGAGTTTACAAAAATACTTATGCTTGAATTTTTGAAATTTTTATTTATAATTTTTTGTTTTTTTTTTTTATTTTATAAATAGTATTTTGAAAATTTTAATAGATTTAACAAAAAATCTTAACAAATTGGGGTAAGTGAAAAAAATTATAAATTCAATAACTTAAAATAAAAGATTTTAAATATTAAAAACAGCATTTCAAAACAATTGAAAATTCAAAAGAATTTTATGAAGTTTCTCATAATAATTATAAAGCTTTAATTCACTTAACGGCCACGTACTTTGCTGAAGAAAGGCTTCAAATAATTAGAAGAGAAGTAAATGGCAAAGTATGAGAAAGAAAGGTAAGCCTGGTAGCTTGAGCCTTATGAACGGTAAACATGTACACGACTCTTTCTCAAATCTATCACCACTTATCTATACATAGCCGGATGGTTTTCATCGTATCTGAAAACAAAGTAAGACTAAATTTTAAATGGAAAAAATAAATGAACAAAGAGAAAGCTAAACTATTATTGAGTGAAAGAAGAGAACAATCCACTCATTCCAACCCTCTCTTGCTTTCAATTTTCCTGATCTCTTGGTGTTTAAACCTAGTTTCATCAGGCTGTAGCTCCCAGCTTCATTGGCAACGAGTTGTGTTGGAGATTTTATTTTCTCAACGATTGAATAGGCATATTCATTGGATGCAGCAGCGTGGTTCGGAGATATTCATCCATGATCGGAGTTCGGTTATATTTCGAGGTTGATTCCCTTCTCAAATCACCCAAAACAAAGCATATCTGTTAATTTACTTCCCGTGCTTTCTACCTGCAGTTCAAAAATCACACTTTAGCCAGAAAATACTCCACATTGCGCACACACACACAAAACAAAAAGGAAGAAGAAAAGGAATAGAGGGTATACCTCTTTGAAACCATGATTTTCGCACTATCCGGCGGATTTGGCGCTCATGCTTCTCTAAAAGTTCATCTACTTTGTGCGATTGAGATAATAAGGGTCCGGAAAATTCAACCGTGTCCCCTTGATCCTGGTAGCCCGTCACAAGATCGATGTTAATGACAAAAGAGATAAAGCATGAATAATTCTCACAATTAAGGGCATGCATAGATGTATTGGGAAATCACTGGATCCATTAAGATTTATGTAAAAGTTGAATGCATAAATCTATCTTCTTGAATACGACCTCCAGCTCAGACAAATAAAACAAGACCACCAAAACTAATGTGTGGGTTCAATTTAAGGATTTCGTGATTCATTTCAAGTTTCCACTAAAAGCAGGTTTGGAGCTTGTTAATACAAATGATTTTACATTACAATTGATACTTCTTTTCATTCTTTTAACAAAAAAGTTCAAATAGAGAATATGTTTTAAAACTGAAATCAACTCATACCACATCTGGTTCTAAAAGTTACAAACTTACCAGATTGGTCTTTGAGCTGCCAATTCCTCTCTGCCTTTAGATGTAAAAGTCACATCTGGTTTTGCAATACAATTGATGCTTCTTTTCATTTTATTATTATTATTATTAACAGAAGTTAAAATGGAGAATCTGGTTCTGAAAGTTACAAACTTACCAAATTGCTTCTATTTCAGTTGCCATTTCCTCTCTTTTTCCAGATTGTTTCTTTTACATTACAAATGACTTCTTTTTGTTTTTGTAAACAAAAGTTAAAATGGAAAATATATTTTGAAACTTACCAAAAAAGTAAAAGGAAAATATGTGTTGAAACGTAAATAAGTTCATACCACATCTTGTTCTACAAGTTACAAACTTACCAGATTGCTTCTTTTTGCAGCCATTTCATCTCTGTGATACTGTGCCATTGATAGTTCCTGAGAGTGGTACTCATCAGAAGCATCAAATGAGTCTGGACGCTCAAACTTGCACCAATTATTCTGCATTGCAAGCTTCGCAACCTCATATGAATCATGGCCTCTTGAATTTGTGCGGACTCCATATATAACATCCTTGTTTTCATGCCTTTTGGAGTCAAAATTGTTCCTTGAATGCAATGCCATAGTAGGTTCTACAACACTGAAAATGTGTCCTCTTGAAATGGACCTAGTGTGTGATCTTGTGGATGCCTCATCTTTTCTCCTTTTTGCCCATGCAAAACCACTTGATGTAGAAACTTGTAAGGGGCCAGGAAAAGGAATGTCGCCTTGAGATGCATTCTTTACATGGGAAGCCTCTTCAACTTTATCAGTTGATGGCTTTCGTGCCACCACATCTACGGCAGAAGTTACTTCTTTAAGAATATCTCCATGGTTACCATTAACCCTACGAGAATCTTGTGTTTGTTTTGCAATTTCCTGCACCATAAGGACAAGTATATCAGTGAGAAGCAACTCCCCGTCATAACTAGACCAGATATCTATATTGACATTCTACATGTGCATGCAAACAAGAGAGAGAGAGAGACCTCTGCTGGTGTCAATTTACAGATTCCATGGGGTTTTCTTGCAGCCTTTCTTGTTATTTCAGATCCACGAACTCTCCCACCAATCTTTTTCCTGAAAAATTTAGCAAATGTTGTTGTAGTTTTGGAGAAATGTCATAAGTACAGCATATGAAGCTGAAAATTGCGGAGAAAAAACATTTGAATGACAAAACTAAAATTTCTATGCATAACTGTATGTGTTTCAAACCCCAATCAAAGAAGGCAAATCCATGCATCAATTAAATGTCCTACGGAAATGGAACAGGACCTTTATGTTATACGGTAAAATATGATTATGTATTTGAAGTAACTAAATGATTCTATTTTTTTATCCAAAAACACCTTTTAGGATTTCAATAGTTGAACTTATTTTTATTTCCTGGTGATTACATCCTACTAACCAAATGTGCATTCAAATTATATCTAAAGAAACAAAGGACTAACTCCATCTTCTGTGTCTTTTGGATAGGTAAAAATCTTCATTGGACATTCATATACCATAAGCTATTAGACTCCATACATTAATCAAGTCATTGCAGATCAATTTTAACATGCTTCCTTTAGTTTACCACCTTCCCTTCTCTTGAATTGGCCATAGTCGACAACTGAGCTCAAACAGCTCCTTTTTCATGGCAGGACATCCAGACCAGTTATTTTTCTATTCTTTATTTTTCAATACAAGCATGTAAAATTTTCATCAATATAATGAAAATGAGAATCCTCACCTCTTTGCCTCATCACGAATTTTTGCATCAATCTCTTTGCTAGGTGGGTACATTGGCAAGCTTGACGGATCACATGCATAGGGCTTTGTTGTGAAATACTGAATATAGTATAGAAACAATATATCATTAGAAGGATCCTAAATGATGTGAACAAATGGTTAAGATTATTTTCGTATGCATGCTGCATTTATTTGGCTTTGCACCATGAAAATGGGGCCAATACTGGAACGATAAAATACTTGATTAGAGAAAAAAAAAATACAGAATACTCAAAAATTATTGTTGATGAACAAGAATTGCTAGTCAATATTGACTTGATGACTATATGATGTAGCTATGATAGATTTTATAGGGTAACTTAATTGCCATGCATGCCAAGTAAATCTATACATTCTTTCCAACTAGCACATCAATAATTCAAATGAGACAAAATAATCACATTACTTTGCATAACTACCTCAGATGCAAGAGCAGAAGAGGCTGTCCCTCGCTTGTAGGGTTCTACGGAAAGAAGCATTTCTAGCAAGCTTATGGTGGTTTTTGGTAAATTTTTAAAAGTCTCCCGAAGACAACCATCATAAGGTTGCTGTGGTTTGAATAGAGTTGCATGAGGAAGTTTGCTCCTTTTCCAGTATTCATCAGGCGGGGATCCACAAAGCTTGAAAATTTTGTGTAATTGTTCAACCTGCAGAAGTAAAGCATGCCTGTAACAACTTAAATAGGAAACTGCAAAAGTAAATATATAATTTGTACAGCTTAATTTATACATATAACATAATTTTATCAGTCTACATATGTATTTTCATATTGCCCCTCGGCTTTGACTCGGGTGGTATGGTGCAACAATGTACATCAGTCAAATCTCTAAAAAAGGAAAAGAAAATAAATATTTTGATACTATCTAAGTAGCCTGAATTCTGACATAATATGGACGCATCACATGGAAAAAGCTGTGTAATCATCCCAACTGTAGTTACCTTTTTATATATATTTATGATACACGGTGTTAAAATTTAATAATTGCAGATAGCTGCCTAATGGGCGATAGTTGTAATGGTTATTGGAGAAAAATGTCACCGAAACAAAGGCTTTTTTGAAAAAATGAATAATCCCCTAAAATTAACGTTCTTTAATGACCTAATTATCCTCATTCTCAAGTACTCATATACCCATAGTCATTATTGGGGACCATTTCTAGGAAAAAGGATTAGATGTCATTATGGATATCTCTGCCTATTTTGGTTAGTTTGAAGTGTTGAAAAGGCTTCTTATATTTGCAAAGTAGAAAGAAAAATGACTTATATCATAGTAAAATCAAAAGAGAAAGGCTTATTTTGCATGAAAATTAACAGCATTCAGGGATGATAATGCAGTGGGAATAGCATAGACAGGCTTATACAGACATTCGCTCACCTAGGAGAATAGGCCATATACATTGCTAGGAGCAGATCCAATTGAACAACTGCACTCTCAAATGCCAACAGAAAAACAGGAAACTAGCAAGCAGGCACTACAACAGCGGATGTGTCTAGTAGCATTCTCTAAAGAATCTTCTAGTTCAGTCTAACTTCAGTACTTTCATATATTAACCCCTAAACAATTTCCTCAAAGAGGCAGGAACTACAAGACTATAGGGATGAGTTTCAAAAGATTTACTCCAAAGTCCAAAGGTTAAACAAACTGCTCGATTCAAGTTACTATTCATTATTTTCATTTTCTTTTTGTCTGTGTTTTTTTTCTTTTTTGTTCTATTTGTTTGTCAAAATGAAAAGAGATGCTTAAAAGCACCAATTCCAATAATATTTCTAACCATTGGAAGACTTTAGCCATGAAGTTGTCTCCAGTCCCATCCACACCCTTGGATTTGTTTTCCTCTCTCTTCTTTAATCTTTGCCCTGTTTGTGATTGCCATATCTTGGAGAAATCAATAATCCCATTTCTGGCTCCAGTAATACAAGTCATTTCTGCTGAAACTATTCTTTTCTTAATGGTATCTTTACGGCTTTCTTTAAACTTCTTCATTGATCAAGGTTAAGATTTTTAAAAATGGAAAACAATGTACCTAAGCTGATTACCTCTGTTCTCCCTTGAAGGATAGGTTTTCCAAGGATTAGTTCTGCAAATACACAGCCAACACTCCAGAGATCCACAGATGCTCCATAATCAGTCGATCCCAGCAGAAGCTCAGGAGGACGGTACCACAAAGTGACAACACGACTGGTTAGAGGTTGCCTATTCCCAGAACTATAGAAATTTGCCAATCCAAAATCAGCCACCTTCAAAATTCCTTCGTTATTTACCAAAAGATTTGATCCTTTAATGTCCCGATGCATTACACCCCTTGAGTGACAGTGTTCAAGTCCAGATAACAACTGCTTCATGTAGCACTTAATCTACAAAACAAAATCAACCTCATTTCTTTCAACATGCAAATATACAGATATAAAAATTTCCATTTATTTGTTCTTACACCGTTATTCTTACTCTGATTTCGCAAAGCATTAAAATGAATTCACTTTTTTTTTTCCTTAGCATATATGTCAAATTCATTCCATCGTTTTAGCAAATAAGCTCAACTAAAATACTCAAGCTTATCATGGCATTCTACTGACTACTTGATTCAATTTATATGTCAGAAGTGTTCAGTGCTACATACATGATATCTTCTCATGTAAGAGTGGAATCCAAAAACCTAATTAAAATTCAGTGACAGTTTGGAGTTAAGGCAAACCTGTGACTCGCTGAACTTGATGTCTGGGCAAGATAAGAGTCCAGTAATATCATGTTCCATGTACTCGAATACAAGGTATATGCTACATGATAATCGTGAAGTAATTAAGCCCTCCAGTTTTATGATGTTTGGATGGTCGAGCCTGCGTAGAATCATAATCTCTCGAGCCATAAACCTAACACTCTCAGGCTCAAAATTATCAAACCGCACCTTCTTCAGAGCAACTATCCTCCCATTTTCCATGTCACGTGCTCGGAACACACTGCTATACGTACCCTGTCCGATCTACTCAAGCAGTTGAAATTGAATACAGTCAATTACAAAGACACAACATAGCAAACTGTAGACTCTTGACACAGATTTAGACAATCTACTATTAGATACAACTCAGAAACAGGAAATAGAAACACAAGCAATAAAATTCATTTGAAACAGCAGCAGTCAGAAGCAGCTAAAAAGAAAAAAAGAACTTGCTCATATCAAATAACTCCTCACACTTTTGGAAAGTAATTCCATGACTTTAAAAAAAAAAAAAAAAAAAACTTTATCCCTAACTGATAAAGAGCAAGAACCCAAGGTGCCTTGTTCCCAAATATGAGATACTTTTCACAGAATAGTAGGTCAAACAACATTGTACTGAATACGGTAAAGCCACAACAGAAGTACATCTAAAACCATTATTCCAGAAAGCTTTGCAAAAACAGTAGGCTGTAGGCAGTCAAACCAGCACAATATTAGCATTAAAACCATTATATTTTGATAAGAAACTGAATATAAGTCCCATGAGCTCCAAAGAAGTTGGAAATTTGTGGGTTATTACGAATTGCTTCCCATGCATGGCATTCACTTCAAAGTTCAAACAAGTGAAAGATTCAAATTTTTCCCCTAAATATCCATAGATGACAAATATGTGAATCGGGCTCAGCTTGTTACTGAACCGAAAGGATCACAGACATGGGTCCCAAAATGTCAATATAAAAGGATCATACACCACATTGTAAAAACTGAACATTTTTAAAGGAAACAAAAACAAAATAAGCATGTTAACTAACATTAAAATAAGAGAAACATGCTAAAATAAATAAATTTTCACATTTTCCTTCAAAAACCTTTGCATAACGAAACAATCACACTCACAAATCCAATATCACTTACATTGTAACTTAAAGATATTTAAATAAGAAACAAACAAAACTTTGAGAATTATGGTCAATAATTTAATAACAAGACCAATATAAATATAGAGCAACCTTTTCTAATTTTTCGAAGGCATCGGGTCGGAGAGGAACCCAGCCCTGAATGGCTTCGCCAGCGACGGCGCTGAGCCAAGCCGGCCAGCCGGCGGCCACCTGCTCGCCCTCCACGTACTTGTTCAAATTCCCCAATCTGAAGCTGAACGACGACTCGTTGCCGTTCGAACTCGCCCTTCCCGACTCGCCCAACTCGCTCCCCCCACTCAGCCCCGCCACCACCGCCGCCACTGACTCACCAACATGCTTCTTCTTGCCGCCCTTCTCCTTCTCGCCCGACCCGAACCTGGTCCGACCCGAGTTCCCCGACCCGACACCGCTGTCCCGGAACGCGCCAGAGTGGTCCAGGGCAGGCGTCACTGACACCGCTTGCTTGGAGCTTACGCAACCCATCGCGGCCCTCTACAACAACAACAACAACCACCACCACCACCACATAGGGACCAGAATTTGGCACCGGACCCCGGGTCGACCAGTGAAATCTGGTCGAACTTCCTGGACCCGAGTTAGTTGAGCTAGAAAAAACGAAAAAAAAAAAAAAGCGAAAGTTGCAGGACAGTAATAGAGGATTGAAGCAAAATGGGGTTTAGCTTTTATACCACATACACCAAACTTACTAACAAAATCTTAGTGCGTTTCGTTTTTTTGTCTTTTCACATTCTTTAGTCTTCGAATGTTTTAGCTCTGCTTTCTTCAGTTGCGCGACAATTGCGGGAGATGGCGGACAGTGGGTTTCTATGCGGCTTTTTCACACAACAGACTTCGCTAAATCAACGGAGAGAAATAAACAACTTTTTCTTCTTCTTCTTCTTTCTTCTTTTTTTTTTTTTTTTTAATGAATAAAATAAACAACTTTTGTTGAGCAGTTGAGGTATTTGTGTTTTTTTTTTTTTTTAATTCGTGTTTTTGTTTGTATTCGTATACTTCAGTTTTCAAACGTACCGTCAGGTTTTGTTGTTGTACTTTGAACGTCTGCAAGGGACCAAGGCTTTACTTTAAAACCCGTTTAAAATATTAACGTGAAAACGGGGGTTACAGATTTTCTACAAATTAAAGTTTTAAAGTACGTATTTTTCGAACGTCAAAGAATACATAATTAAATTGAAATATATTTAATAAACTGGCTTAAAATAGATTTTTTTTTTCCGCCTAATGGTGGGAAATCAATTTATCCTTTATGCATGGAGTGGGAGGGAGGGAACAAGAGTTAGGTTGATGTGATGAGAACTAATTGGGAAAGCGCGTGTGGCGCGTGCGAAATTGAAAATCATTTTTGTGTTTGAAATTTAGTGGGGGAGTAGTAGAAGATTGCGTTTTGGTTGGGTGGTTGTTGACAAATGGATGGGTGTACATGGTTTTGGAGATATATATAATAATAAATGTTTGTTTTCGATTTTCTCCGCATTTTTTTATGTCTATTTCCGTACAAAAAAGTACAAATTTATCATGTGAATTCTACATATTCAACAATAATTTTTTTTTTAAAAAAAAAAAAAAGCAAAAAAATATATAGAAAAATTAAAAAATTGTATTGAAAATAAGTTTTGCATTGACGGGGGGAAAAGGGAAATGTGGAAACTGGAAAGGGAAAAAGACCGGGGGTGGGGGTGGGGGGGCAAAGTCTGAGAGAGCAGACTCAGGCAATTGATTGATTAAAGAAAAGAAAAGAAAAGTCGTGAACCACTTTCCGCTTTCCAACACCTTCTTCCTCTTCTTCTCTTCTCTTTTGTTAATTCCCAGTTATGACAATTGGGCCTTTACTTCAATGACTATTATGGCCCACACACATTGAGTTCACTAGGGCCCACACGACATAATGGGGGCAAGCATCTCTATGCTAACCTTGTTCATATGCTCATTTTAACGTTCGTGTTTTTTTTTTTAGTACTGTTAAGTGGTGGAGTCAAAAAAAATTTGAAAGTTCGTACCTTTACTATTTCATGCGGTGTGGAGATGAGCTTCTAAACTTGAGATATAGTGATTTAGAGTTTCAAATTTTCAATTTTGTGGTTGCAGTGTGTAAAATAAATGAAAATACTATAGGAATAATCAAAGTTTGCTAAAATAATAACAATTAATAATAATAATACATAGAGCTAACATGCCCTATTGACTTCTTTTTATTTTGAAAATGTCAATTATCTACCTACTAATTATAACTATGTGCATTTGTGCCTAACAAAATAATGTTTCAAAGAAAGCATGTCACATCACTTATACTATTCTACAAATTATTTACACAATCGGAATGAGATTTACAATAATTAGTTGCCCAAATCTATTGTGAGAGAGCATTTACAGAAAATTTTAAACTATCTGATTGCCTATCTAAGCAAGTGGATCCCATATATGTTTATTTTAGACAGCTAATTGACATGGATCTCAACCCTACACAATCACATTTCGTATACAAAAGTAAAAATACTTGAAAATAAGCTTGTGTCCTCTTGCTTTCCTCTTACTCAAAAGGTGAAAGACTAATTCTCATAGAAAAATAAAGTTAAAAGATTAATTCTGTCTCATCGAAAAGTAATAAAGTGCTTGAGAAAAACGCTCGGAAATACCATAGACCCATTACTTCAAGAGTTGTCATTATAACTTCAAATTTTTTTATATATTTAGAAAAAAAAAAAAAAAAAAAACTTTTATAGAGACCATCGCTCTCACTAGTCTCCACGTGGCGTGCTATTGCTACCTATAAGCAGAAATTGCTTATTTATAGACCTTGACATTCGCCACAATTTTTCTTTCTTAAAAGTAGATACTTTTGGGTGCTGGGAATTTGTTATAATTTTTCAGAAGGGGAATTTTTTTTTGTAAGTTCTTTCGGAAGGGGAATTTGTTGTTATAATTGGTAGAGCTTTACATGTTGATGATGGGAGTACTACTTTCCCCGCTGGTAATAAGCTATAGCCGTACCTTTACTAAAAAAAAGAAAAAGAAAAATAGCAAAACAGGATATATTATAAAAATGTAATCGATTCTTTGTTATATCAAGTTGCCAACTTTCAGAAAAACAAAAGAAAAAGACAGCTGTCGACTTCCCATGGTAACAAATATATATACACTCGTTGGCCAAAATGAAATGAATAGAGCAATATGTACGAAATTCATTCACAAAAATTAAATTGAGGAAGAAAAAAAAAAAAGAATTGTTGTGTAGTTGTGTGTAAAAAGTTACTCAATAATGGCCCAAGCTTTACACATTAAGAAAAAGAAAAAGCCTCATGATGGGCCAGGAAAAGAGGTTCCCTATTTATAGATAATAAGTCGTTCTTAAGCATACACTTGACACTTTTGTCAGCATTAATACAACTGTAAAGAATTTCTTATTATGAATAACGTTAAATATTACATTCTCACTACACTTTTTATATCTTTTTAATTAGATTTTTGTAGTCGTGTTTATCGGTCTTTAAATTCTATTTTAATGTTAGCTAATGGTGTGGGCGTCATTGTACAAGATTCAACTGGAACATTCATGGCGGTGTTGTGTTCCACAATCCATTACATTTTTTATCCAACGTTAGTCGAGGGTGTAGCTTTTTGGAGGGCCGTGTTGCTTTGCATTGATTTGGAAATTCCTAGGCTTCATCGGGAAGGTGATTCTTAGGACATAGTGAAAACTCTTCTGAATGAGGGATCATGTTGAAGCCGGTATGATTATTTGATTGAGGACTCACGTAGTAGACTCCATGGTCTCCAAGAGTGGTCTGTAACTCACTAGGAGAGACGCTAATAAAATTGCGTATTGGTTGGCAAAAGTTGCACTCACTCATTTCCTCAATTATGTATGGAGGGGTTCGTACTCACATTTTATTCAAAGCATTATAATTGTTAAGTAAAGCTTCTCTATTTTTTTTTTTTGATGAGATTTCATTTCAAAAAAAAAAAATTATAATTTTAACAATAATGGATGAATTGTCATATTAGTCAAATAAAATTAAAATAAAATAAAGTGCAGCATATATATTTACTCTATTACAATCTTCTTTTTTATTCAAATTCATAAAATGAATATTTAGGTGGTAAACGTGGAAGTGTTTGGACCCCAAACGTGTGTAGTACTACTTTTTAAAGAGTTTTTAATACGGGAAGATAAGAAAAGCTAATCGAAATATGTTAATTAATAGTTGATGTATGTGGTCCATCATCTATGGACTCAATCATGGTGCATACATGATACATGCAGCAGTTTCACGTCAAAATTCAATGAGGGCAATAAAATATGAAAATTAATTCAAGAGGTTGCACAAGTTCGCTCTCAGTGTGGATGCTGTTCAAGTCTGACATGAAATCCATCATAAAGTCGGTGTGCCCCCCATTAATTACTTGGTAGTGTGGGTTTTTGGATTATTTGGAATCAGAACGACTTTTGACTTTCATTAGAAGGACGTACACTCGGCCTTTGCGAATTTAATAAGAGATTACGGCCGCATACTTTAGTTATGTCTTATGTAAAATGATTATTTTTAAAATAATTTTTATTAATAATAAAATGGGTAAAATAAATTAATTTTATAATAATTATTCTTATGATTATAAAAAAATAGTTATTTTTTTTTAAATTTAAGAAAAAATGACTTTTCACTCAATTGAATGAATAGTTATTCCCTTATGGCTATCGGAATAGCTATTTCAAAGTTAATATATTCCACTCATTTTATTCTTAATAAAGCTATTTCTTGAAATAATTATTCTTTTCGTATACCAAATATGTCATTAATGTAGTTTTGAAAAGTTTACGCATACCTTTCAAATTATTATTTAATTAATAATATTTTTCTTAAATTTTTAATTTGGACAATATTCTCTTTAAACTATAAAAAAATTATTAATATTTTCACTGACAAAAAAAATATTTTTTTTAAAATATTTTTTTTTTACCCCCACTTTGAACAAAACACTACCACCCAACAAAGTACTTCCTTCCGTTAGACGTTAAAATTAATGAAAAAATGCCATGTGCCTTGTTGGTGACTAATTTGACTAAATTCAATCCAAAATACCTCCACTATAACCTCTAAAATACCGAAATTTTTATTTTATTATAATTATTAAAAAAAATTAAACATATTATAAAAAACTTGACCTAACGAGAGAAGGGTGGTTAAATCATCCTTTTTTGTTTTTAAAGGGTGGCCAAATCACCTCTACAATTTGTGAGTGTGTTTCAGTCACCCGTTCCTTTTTTATTTTAGGTGGCCGAATTATTTTATGACCGTTTTTTTAATTTTCATTTAGATTTTGATTTATTATTTTATTATTTTGGTTTTTTTAAAACAATGGGTATTTTAGAAATAATTTTAATATCTAATGCTGACGGATAAGCTTATTTTGGGCTCTAATTTAATAATTTGACATATCATTGTGTTTTACTTGACAATTTATGGACCATGTTAAAAATCGGTGGTAAAATTTAAATATATATATATTTCCTATGTTTTATTTACCATAATTATGGTCTTTACGCACAACATATCCCAAAAAAAATACCAACGCAATTTAAGGGATCGAGATTCGAGAATGAGCATGAATAATAATAGGAGTATGCACCCTCCCAAAAAAAGGGGGGTGGGGACTAGATTTTTTGGGGTTGGTTCCAATAAAGTGGGGCGGGTGCTAGGAAATTGCGGTATTGGCCGGGGCTGCGGTCCTCCGAGCGAAAATGAAGTGAAAAGGCATTATAAATATTAGGGAAAAATGTAAAATTAGTCATTGTGGTTAGCTTAAATTATAAATCATTCTTTGTGGTATTAGAAAAAATTTAGATGTCCCTATAATTAGTCAAAATAACAAATCACTCCCTGAAGTAAATTTCCGTTATTCATTTTAACAGAAATCGTTAGTTATTTTGGCTAACCAACGGTTATTGATTGTATATGCAAATTTTTTATGTGGCAAACTAACCGTTTTTGTTAAAATGACTGATGAAAATTTGTTTTAGGAAGTGATTTGTTATTTTGGCCAATTACAGGGACCTTTGAGTTTTTTCTTATACCATACGGAGTAATCTGTAATTTAGGCCAACCACAAAGATCAATTTTATATTTTTCCCTAAATATTAAGAGGAAATAACACCACCAACATCATGCATGCAAATATGCAATATTTATTTGTTAAGTAATTAAAGATGTAGATTTGCATATATATATATATACTAACAAATCTCATAACGCCAATTTTCACTGTTCTTCAAAAAAACAAAACACAGTGGGTAAATTTGGTATAACATAAACTTGCTTTAATCAATCTGCATCTGAACCTAGCGTGCGACCAGCACTAGTAACTAATCTTCAGCCATGATTGCTGCCTCCCACGATCTAACAACATCTCTCTCTCCCTGTACGAAACCACTCAATTGCACTCATGCACAAACAACATCAGCAACAAGGAAAAAAAAACAAAAAGGAAGAGGCAGAAATCTAGATTTTAATCTTGTTTTAGACCGTAAAATAGTTTTGTTTTGGTATTGTACAAGAATCTTAAAGGCGAGCAAAGTTGGGACCTGGGAGCCGGTCCTTGTAAAGACAAGGCAGGCGTATCATTTCACAATTTTTTTTTTGACACTTTTACCCTTATTTTAACAAGGATAGACCCTTTTACGGTTCATTTAAATTGAACAGTATCTTGATGCACAAAATTAGCAAGCCATTGGTGGCTATAGTAGACAATAACCCGACAAAAATGCTTAGAAATAAGGGCTAAATGTGTTTCACCTTTGTATTTAACAAATTTATTTTTAGTCACCTCAGTTTCACTTTGTATTATAGATGATACTTTCATTTTTGCGAAAGATGGAAATGGTTCATCCGTCCAAATATTTAACGGAACTCCACGTATCAGTGTTAAAACATTGACACGTAGCTATGCCTTAATAAAAAATAAAAAATAAAACCGAAAATTAAATTTAAAAACTTAAAGGGAATGGCTCGAGCCACCCCTCCTAATTTTTTTTTTAATATTTTAATATTTTTTATTTTTATTAAAGCATAACCACGTGTCATGTAGAGTTCCGTTAAATATTTGGACAGAAGATGGATAGATGTACCATATTCGTTTTTCACCAAAATATATTTACTATCTATAATACAAAATAAAACTGAGATGACTAAAAATAAAATCGTTAAATTATAGAGACAAAAACATATTTACCCCTATAAATAAAGAGTAATGTTATTCTTAACATTTAGGTTTCATTTGGTTTACGGAATAGGCCTATAGAATGGAATGACTATTTCATATAATAGTTTTTTGTTTTTGTTTGGTATGGATGTATTCCTTAGAATAGTTATTCCATTACCAAGAAGAATACATATTCTTCTAAAAAAATGAAAGGAATAACTATTCCTTCATAAATAAACATTTTTTTTATTCAAACTTATTAAAAAAAAAATAAAAAAAAAAAAAAAAGCAAGAGGAACGTAGAGCAGTGGCTGGCCAGCTACCAACATCAGAAGTTGAGGGTGGTGGGACTACCCCCGATACCATTGGGGGTGGCGACAACCACCCCTGAGCCTCTCGGGTGTGATCGCAGCCACCCTTGAAGACGCTCAGGGGTGGTTGCAGCCACCTTCGACTTTTGCTGTGGGTGGCTGCACCTCCCATTAGCTTTTATGTTTTTTTTTTTTTAAAAAAAAAATGATAAATTCTTTAATAATTTTGATTCAATTTCAGTTAAAGTATATATATTTTTATCAAACTAAAAAATATAAATAACTATTCTATTATATTTTTTCCTATTTTTAATAATTATTCCTTTTCTTAATTAAGGCTTTAGTCTAAGGGTAATTCTAAACATAAGCCTGTTCATTTCAGCCAAAGCTTATAAACAGTATTTTGTGGGTTCTATATATTAAAAAAATAAACTTTTTTTTTTTTTTTTTCATCTGATTTAGCTCAAGCTGAAACACTATTTATTTGTTTCAGTCTGGACTCATGTGAATCAGGACTCTAAGTCTAAATATCACATAGACCATAAAATAGTACAAGACATTAATAAATAAGTTGTATGTAGTACTTGCACATATTATTAATTGCTGCAGTAGCAGGCCGTACTTGGGCAGATGGCTGAAGGTCAAAGTAACTATAGAGGTGAGTTTTCCGAAATCTTCTAACGAAATAGTAGGAGATGTACAACTGTCGCAAAGCTAACAGTACTGCAAAAAATATAATAATATTTAAAATATGATGTATAGGGATCGAAGGAGAGGGTAGGGCAGGTCAAAGGTAAGTCGAGTGGTGTCACTATCCAATCATTGTCCAACAACAACTATTATCACAATTAAGATTTGTTTAATATCTTTGTTAAGTTGGTGAAAGCATTGATGTTTCCTTTCATTAACACAGTTGAGAAAACCTATACACTATAAAACTCAACTATCCTCATCAAAATAAATGATGTAAACGTCCTTTTATTTCTCAGAATTGCTTGTTGTCTTTTTTTTTTTTTTGTGTAACAATTTTTCATCTTTATTAATATTTTGGATATGTTTGTTATTGTATTTTTAGTTTTTTTTTTCTTTAATCAAGTGTTTTGTTTTTTAAGTTGTTAATTAATGTATTTGTATTGAGAACCAAAAAAAAAAAAAAAATCTGATGAGGAACAAGACGAGTTTATTGGGTCACGTAATTTTATTTTAGTTATATTAGTTAATAGTAATTAATTTTTAAAAGTTTGTTATATTGTAATTCAATAAAGAGCTTAGCCTAAAGTCACTCAAATTAAGTGAATTATTATACCAATATAAAGACATATTAGAAATGATGAATAAACAGATTTTATTGTTTGAAATGTGACTCATTTTTCTCTTATTTCTTCTTGCCGGTGGTGAGACAATGTGACCCAACCCGTTTTCTTTTTCCCGCTTTTTCTCTGTTCTTCTCACAAATTATTTTATCTTGCATCACAAACATAGCCTGTATATATTTCGTGTATATTGTGATAGTTGCACACATAAATTTTAGTACTAATCAAATGGGTGATTGCAAAAATATGATGGGAATATGAAGAACACAAAAAGGATTATAGACATCCAAATAAATTGATTAACGTGCAACATGCATAGAGATTCTTGAATATCCAACACGACTAATCTTTTGTCTATTCATAGTGCTTATAAAAATGATGAGCCACCTACTCCCACCAAAAAAAGAGGTTTTAAACCTGTCTTTTGCCTTTTTGTCAATGTACTTGATGGAATATGATTTTCACTTCTGACCACGTTTTGTGTTTGACAGCTTGGGATATTATCACTACCGCTAAATATTAAAATATTAGGATAACTTTATTTATTTATTTTTAAATTATTACCTATTTTGTAATGTCTTTTTTAAATTTAAAATTTTTTAACTCAGTGTATCGAATTTTTAATTTCTTTTCAATTTTTTTAATTTCTTCATTCCGTTAAGATTTTTTGTTAAATCCTTTCAAAATACCCCTTCTATTTTTAAGAAAAAATGAAAAAAAATTGCAACGACTTAGGCGTTGGTCAGGATTTAATGAAATTTACAAAAATACCCATACTTGAATCATTGAAAAAAAAATTACATTGTTTTATTAAAAAAAAACAAGAGTATTTTGAGAATTTTGAAAGGATTTAATGAAAAATCCTAACAGATAGAAGAAATTGAAAAAAAAAAATTGAAAGTTCGATACATTAAAATGAGAGGTTTTGAACTTTAAGAGAAATATTATAAAATTTGTGACAATTCAATGGGATAAGTGAAATTATCCCTAAAATATAAGTTATAAATAGAGGATATGATTAGGAAAAAAAAAAAAAACTCTTAAATACAATAGAAAAGAAAAACTCAAAATGCAAAATATTTTAAAAAATATTAAAAAACAGTTTTTACGGTTACCTCATATTTTAGTAGATAACTTAGAATAATTAAATGTCTGTATATATACATGGAGATAATAAAATTCTGGTATCACTTGAATCAATATTCAAATCTTATTTTTAACTTGGTATCAGAGCCACTTAGTAACGCCAGGCCATGTGGTATTGGAGCACTGCATGACGTGGCCCTGACAAAGACGTCAGGAGTTTAAGAGGGAGAGTTTGTAACATCTCAGTTCCATATTGGAAAAATAAGAAATAGCTCACATAGAGTGAGTGATTTATAAAGAGAGTCATGAGTATTGAGTTCCACATTGCTTAGTTACTAGGTGAAACTGGACTTTATAAGTGATTCTAAAGAAACTTTAAAATTGACTAATTCTTTTGGGATTATAGCGCAGATGTGGTTAGCGCTTTTTCCTGGATCCTTACTAAAGGTGTGTCTAGGACTCGGTTTCTCCTCTTGCGTGACAAGTTAATGGTCTTTTCTCTCCCTATAAACTTGAGGGGCAATGTTAGTCATATGAATTCTATGGATTCTACATCAGCAGCAAAGGCTAATTTAGGTATGAATAGAATCTTTTCAATTTTGTAAATAGTAAAGTAGGTGTTAATGGAGTCTCTTCATTTTGTAACAAAAGATAACTATTCATTAGTGTAAACAATTGGTAACGTAGGACTTAATGAAGGCTTTTCAGTTATGTAACAATAGATAGGCATGAATAGAGTCTCTTCAGTTTTTTAACAGTAGATAACTTAGAATAGTTAAATGTCTGTATATATACATGGAAATAATAAAATTCTAGTATCACTTGAATCAATATTCAAATCTTGTTTTTAACTCTATGCTCCATCTTCTACGCGCATTTCTTCTTCTGAGGTAAATATGAGGCTTTGTGTAGTTTTTCCTCTCTCCCAAGCCTATCCATAGATAGTGTCTCCTTTTTGTTTATGAAGTTCGCAAAGAATATATGGCATCTGCTCACCAACCATTCGAGTAACATCATAGTTGAATTCCTTTACAATGACTCTAATTCAAATGATCTCAAATTCTCAATACAATCATCTTCGTTGTGGCAAGCAAGACCCCTTATAGCCACCGCAAGTATGCCTACCATCCGCCAATCTTTTGGTCTGCCACAAAGTCTTTTTTGGTGACACTTTTTCTAGTCGGTGGGTCATGAAGCTATTGGATTGGGTCATTTATTTGGCCCATTTTCATTTTTTTTTTAATTATTTTTTAATTTTTTTTGTATAAACTGCATTGGAGAGTTTGTTGGGTTCCCACCCCTTTATGGAGGATGACCATTAACGACAGGAAAGTGAAGGGAAAGATGGAGCTAAAAATGCTTATCCATTTCACAAGGTTATGCATAAAAGTATCAACATTTCTATAGATTTAGAAAGAGTACCATATCTAAGAGAGGACCACTTTCAACCCCAAGGGGTTGGCTCAAGTGGTAAGGGTCTTGGTCTTTGTGGTAGTTCCATGAGGTTTAAAGTTCGAATCCCCTTGGGTGCAAATAATTTCTTGGGGCCAGCCCGCTGGCAAAGTCGGAGTATTACCCGATCTGTGTGGAGGGAGCGCTTTACATGGATCCAAGGTTTACTTGACAATGGTGAGTTCACGAAGTAGCCCTGTCTTGGAGGGGTTCCTCGTCATAAAAAAAAAAAAAAGAGAAGACCACTTTCCAGTACTCATTTTGCTTTAGAAACTGCTTTATAGGCATTTTTAGAGAAGATTGGGTCATTTTTTGACTCATTTTCTACTATGTTGTTGTATGTTCTGCACTGTAATTTTCAATTTGAGTCTGTTGTTGGGGAACCCACTCATTTTTCGGTGTTTTAATCCTTGTACCCTTTGTCTTATCTGCTTAGAAAAAAAAATAGAAAAAAAGAAAAAGAAAGAGAACCATATCTCAACTTTGTGAAGAGGAGGCGAATGGAAGGAGCTTTTAATTGCTTGTATGAGATCTACAGAATGTCTTCCATAGTCTGGTTGTTCAATCTAAAGAAGACCAATTGTGGAGTGGTCAAGAGAATCTACTGCTTTGATCAAAATCAACATCATATATTCCTCAAATTTGTCATTTATTCCCCTCTTCAAACTCAAGGGTAAACTCCACTTAAAAATTCATATAAACCTTAATCCCAATTGAATGTTGGATTGATTTTAAGAATTTTCACCAACTAATCAAGAACCACATATATTATTTTTCTGCCATACCCAAAATCATACTTTCTATAACCTCCGCATTTATCATATCTTTCTTCAGTACTTCTGCAAATGTTAGTTTAGGCATTCTATCAATTTAAATTAAATCAATGTTTTTCACTAATACATTAATTGGTCTATGTTACATTTAGCCAAGCCATTTTAAGCAACCATCTTTTCCTCAATACAAGCCGCCATATATCTGAACGGGAACTTTTTGTTCTATCTTTCCTAATATTCCCGTTCATTCATCTTAATAGTCTCACCCTTACTTTATGAACCTAAAAGGAAGAGGTAATGTAGCAGAAAAAAGAAAAGGGTACTGCAGTGAATCAAAGGAAAGCAAACACCCCCTTCCTTCTGCAGGGATCTAATTGTTAATGCTCTGTCAATGGGCCATATGGCACAAAAGGTCCAGTTTCAATCAAGACAATGCCAACAATATATGTCTATGTCATGTGATCTGTGTAGGGGTTGTGAAAGCAAAATCCAGCAGATAAACCCCTTTTACATTCTTTTTTAGAGTCCTATCACCTGATTTTGTTGTCGTTTGCTATAAAGATTCATCATTATAGGGCAATTTGCAGGCAGCGATGCGGTCCTTTGATTTGAATTGGCCAAGCATTTCAGCAACAGTTCTGCAACGACATTGGTTTCCGGGTCGGATCACATCTCCGTAAACAGCCATTTCAACTATATCAAGCTCCTTATCTGTAAGTTGGAGAAATTTGTGGCTTTTAGATGAAAGCACCACCAACTGAAATAAAAGTAACAAAAAAAAAATGATAATATACCCGGTATGTAATAAAGTGATCATTCAAGTGCAGATATAAGTTGAAGCCAGCCTTTTCCAGCAGAAAAGGGAGTAGAGAAGAGGGGGGAGGGGGGCAAGAGAAGGAACTTCAGCCTGAGTGCCCCACCAAGGTTTAGGGACACCCCAATGTTGCGCAGGCTTGCCTTGGGCACTAAATATCATGCAGTGCACCGAAAGTCTGCTCTACTTGAGGAGGGGAAACACTCTGTACTTTTCTACATGGAGTCAATCAGAAAACAGTAGATTGGTAGCTAAATGGAGGATTCTTATTGAGAACTAGTGGATATTTCAATAGTCGTTTTTTTAATAAACGATTAATTGTAGTAAAATGTTCCTCCAAAAGAGTTTCGTATTACCATCCCAGTGTCCCGTGTATCTGCCTTGTCTATTTTATTACCATCCCTGAATCCCATGTATCATGGTCTCAATGCCAATCCTACTTCTGGACAGGTTTACTCAAGCTCACACAAACACTCAGAATGCCTTTGAGAATGGGATAAAGAGATCAAAATTAAACTCGTCAACATTACACCCTATAAACTATACTACTTTTATTAATCAAAAGAAAATCCCATAAACAGTTTTTAAGTCCAAATAACACCTAATGCATGGCTGCAACACAAATTAGATAGTTCTGCACACCCTGCAACTAACATCCAAATCTTCTTAAACTCTTCGAGACAACAAAAACAGTGGGCAATCACATATCTCATAATGTTCCATAACCTATGATTCCAATGGTGAGACATTAGAATTGCGGCTTTCAGCAACAATAATGGTAAATTGCAACCCCCATTTCCCACCAACAGCAAATAATTGGAAGCCTTTCAGTTCAGAAACATAGATCGAGTAAATGTATAAGACATCAAGGCAATCTTGGCCATTAAACTAATGTTTAGATCAATCACACGGTAATTTTAAAACTACTTAAATATATACACATCAGAAGCATGTTTCATTATAGAGAAACTGAAACAAATAAAGATAATTCAACTACTTATGAACACATTTACCTAATATTTAAAAAGACACAGATTCTGGTATTAATCCAGAATGCAATCTAAAATCCAAAGATGTCCAATAACACTGATGGAATAGATATTGATCAGATACTGTCTCACTACAACCATCTTCCAGAACACCAAAGGGATAAATCACTCAATAGGCCATTTGAAAAAGGTAATGATAAGGCTGAAACTCAAAGTTAATAGCGACGCAGTAGAAAATTATCATATGGCCAGGACAACACAATCATTTGTTAGAAGTTGTTTAGAATACATTCCAATAACCGCATACCTACTGATTCGGTATACATAAATGAAGAAGAAGAAAAGAGAGTGCTGCAAAGTGCAAACGTACCAGTAAACTTGACATCACAAGAGTAACCTTTCAATTGAGTTTGATCCAAATTGTCTTTGTCTGATTTATATCTGTTCACCCTTGTTTGAAGTATCTGACAATTATCAGCTGTGGATTCACCACCTGCAACACAACCCCAGTTCACAAACCACTCAATTTTAAATTGAGATAACATAAAAAATCAACCTTCTGCTTAAAATTTTTTTTGATAAGTAACCTTCTGCTTAAAAATTGACAAAACGAAATAGAAAACAACTCTATGAATGTTATGGTGCTATCGTTTTCAAAAAAATTAACACGCCAGTGAGGCACATTTTGTTTTTTCCATCATTTCTCGGCAACCAAACATTGCATTGAGACGAATGAGGGGACAACTAAAACCCCAGAATGGAACCCAACGGAACCTCAATTCTCAACATGACAAAAAAAAACCCAATTACTCCACTTCAAAAAAAAAAACCCACAAACCCAATTGGAAACTTGACTCAAGCAGCTCAATTTTCGCAGCAAAATTAAAAGGACTAATAGAACTAGGAAGTAAAAGAACAACCCAGAAACAAGTGCAAGGGGTACAAAGAGGGATGGAGACCTTTAGAGAAAGGGACGATGTGGTCGTACTCGAAGCAGAGGCAGCCCTGGCAGTTGCAGAAGCGCTTGCAGACAATGTTGCCGGCGGCGTCCTTGCGCCACCTCTCTGGGTGTCTTCCTGGTACCGTCTCTGCCTTTGCCCAGCACAGGCTCTTCGCCTTTGAGTCAAAGAACCTCGGTCTCTCCTCAACACCACTGCTATTGCCACCACGAGAACGATGAGGCGAAGAAGAAGAAGAACTCATCTTGGTTCGCAGCCGTCCGGTTCGTCAACTTTTGTTCTTTACAATCAACTGCCCTTCACTTACGAAGCCGCACAGTGACAACTGACAAGCATGGGTTTTTAAAATTTTGGGATAATTTCAATTAGCACCGAATTGTTATCCATTTTATAATTTTTTTTAAAGTTAAAAATTTTTCAATTTAATGTATTGAGTTTTTAATTTTTTTTTCTTTATTTTCTCTTTTAGTTAAGATTTTTTATTAAATTCTTTCAAACTTTTTAAAATATCATTTCTATTTTTAAGAAAAAAAATAAAAAAAAATTGCAACAACTTAGATAATGGTCAGAATTTAACGAAATTTATAAAAAATACTTACGCTGAATCATTGAAAAACATTTTCTTTATTTTAAAAAATGGGTATTTTAAAAATTTTGAAATGATTTAACGAAAAATTTTAACGGAGTGGAGAAATTAAAAAAAATTAAAAGTTTAATACACTAAATTAAGAAGTTTTAAATTTTGGGAGACATTATAAAATGAGTGACAATTCAAATGACTAAGTGAAATTATCCCTAAAATTTTCATGTTCTTTTACCGTGGTAGTGAAAAAAATTTTGTTCACTAGTTTTTTTTTTCTTTTTTGTATTCAGTTTGTAAAACATTGTTTTAGCTTGAAAAAATTACTGATTTTTCTAGCTAATAGTAGCTATCACTCTGAAGATGTCTTCTTTTTTTTTTTTTTTTTTTAACTTGTTTGATTCGAAAAATCTAAAATTATTAACATTCAAATTTTTAGTGGAATGACTCCAATGAAAGTTGATACCGATATGAGAGGAAACAGTGTTTAGGGTGGACTGTGGTGTGGATATTTACTATATATGTCAATGACCGATAAACTTCTTATTTGTATTCAAATATTGGAAATATTACAAATGTTGGATTCTAATACAAGGAAAATGATACGGATAGAAGGAAATATTTTTAAGAGGTGCTCAATTTGGCTCTTGCTTACCTTATACATTGTCTAAGTTCTTTTTATATAGAAAATAAACTGATATATAGTGTATGTAAATAGTAAGTCTGGTGACATGACTAAATAATAGTTATTTGATACTTTTTCGAATAGTAATTGTCAAATACTTTTTCGAAAATTTTAGATCTTGTCTGATTCTTCTTTATATAGAAAATAAACTGATACATAATATCTATAAATAGTAATTTTGGTGATATGACTAAATGATAGTTATCTAATACTTTTTTAAAAATTTCGGATCTTGTTTGATTCTTCTTTTCTGTAAATTCCATTTATATATATATATAGACAAAAATATTTATACCTTAAAAACAAATAAACTATCTTACACAAACAAGACAAGAGTATTCTACAGTTGACTAAAAATAACCCAACATTCAAAAATATTGCAAAATGTTTTATAAAAATAGATTTTACGTCAAAGGAAATAAAGGATTGGTTTGGTGAAACGTTTTAAATGATGCTTTTTGTGTTTTTTTATTATGTTGCGATATAAGGGTAAAAGTAATTTGTAAATATTGTGTTTGAAGTTGCTTATTAATACTTCTATTTTTTTTTTTTTAGCTAAAAGCAAAAATCTATCGTAAAAGGTATTGCCAAACGAGACTTATAGCTTTTATGTCATGTTCTTTGCTGGATGGATGAGATGACTTTTGCCATTGAGACAAAACTGTGAAATTGAAAGTGTACTCTTTTTCTGCACGTCGTAAGCAACTTCTCATTACTTTTTTCTTTAATATGCCCTATGGATCCAAAAATAAAGCAAACCCCAATGTAGATAATGAACACAAGTCCTTAAAAATCAAACATAACATAAGAGGAAAAGGTAATAGAACTTTGTTCCAGATCCACATCAACCACCCAGTATACCCAGAGTCTTAAGAAAAGCAAGCTATAAAGGCTCACAAAAATCTTCAGCTAAAATTGCAACAACAGTCCTTCAATAATTTATATAAATAAAACTACTTGGGGCCAATGTCCTTCAGAGCAGCAATCTGCTCCTCTCCCATTGCGGACATCACAGTCACAACCAGGTCCTTGCCATCGCCAAACCCATCCTTGATCTGCACACACCCATCAATGATGTTATCAGTTATAAAATCAATTCTACAGACAAAAGTAGAATCATAAACTAATCTTTCATCTTCCAGAGGAGGTAATTTAACAAAAAGACAACCATCTCAGGAAAAGAAATGCAAGTTAAACCAACCTGGGTCAGCAAATTATCATCGGTTGGGAGCCTCAGATCATCCTTGGTGTTCCCATTTTCAGTCAGCAAACTCACCTGAAAAGAATTTATATTAGTAAGAAACCAAATTTAGGATAAAAAAAGGGAGTTAACCAAAGGAATAATGAAAGAAAAATGAAAACTTGTACATACAAATCCATCCTCAGAGATATCAATCAGCTGATAGTCAGTACGATTGACATGAGGAACCTGTGTAACAAACAAACACAGAGAAAAACATCTTTTAATACCAAGAACTTAATAGGAAACAATTAAGGAAATGCAATCAAATTGAGAGAATAGCACTACAAATAAAATTACTACATACATCACAATTGTGGGAAGAGGGCACAATATCTTCCAGTTTCTTTCCAGTAAATATATCAATTCCAACAAAGTGGCACTTAGCATGACCATGCTTGCCAGTCTTGGAGGTGGAAACTTCAACCACCTGTCATAAAAAACACACAGGATACATCAGCTCACGAAACCACTATAATATTTCATCAAGCCTCAAAAGTAAATAGAAAAACCACAACTACTGGAAATCAATCTTAAGTACTCTAAGAACATCATACAGCCAAATTTTCATATATTGGGTGTGTACTCAACACCATTCAGATATTTGAAGTTTACCCATTTCTAAGCTCAAGAAAAAATAATGGACTTTTGTGACAGAAGAATCGTATTTAATCAGGTCATGATTTGAAACCAGTCCATCCGATTTTACTGTCAAACTTTGTGTATTTGAGCATTCACCAGCTCCAACACAGTAGAACTCCATCAAAACAGGGATAAAATGGCATGGACAAAAAGGAGATTCAGAAACCACATAAAATCTAACTAGAAACCAAATTGTCAGATAGAAATATCTAATCAAACATAACACTGTCAAAACATAAAAAACAAATTGGCAAAAAAACAGTGTAGCAACTAGATAAAAAAGAACAGTTCAAATCAAACAATCAGATCCAGATTAAAATCAATATGAAGCTACGAAATCAGAATCGGAACCAAAATAAAAAATTTCACGGAGTCTAATATTACCCAAAAAAAAAAACCTAAGAGATCTCAACTAAATTACAGAGATATATACACACAGCTAATAACACAATTTCGTTTGAAAGCAAAGGGTAATCCATTGAATCCAATTTCAAGGCCTTAAATTTTCCGGGAAAATTGAGTTTTCCGAGGAAGCAAACAGACCTTGCAAGGGCGGTTCTTGATGACGATGTAGCCGTTCTTGCGGATGGTTCCGGCCTGCTGGGGATAGGTCTTGGAGGCTCCAGCATCGGCCTTGGACTCGAAGTGGTGCTCTTCACTGTCCGACATGGTTGGTTTCGCTTCTGACTCGCTCTCGCTTTTTCTCTCAACTCACTGATTCTATTCGATTCGGACCGACGAGCACCGGAGGCGGAGGGGAGACGACGAGCAAGGTTATTTATATATATATATAGTGTGTGAATATTGGTGTTTCTAGGGTTTCATTATGGTGGGCCCAGATTGGCTTGGAGCCGTTAGATTTCTGGTTATGTGGTGGGGCGGTCGGGTTTATTGGATGATAAAGCGAGATTAGCGTCTGCAGGACGCTATGATATTCTCACGGGCTTGGGCTCAGGGGGTTGTGATTGTGTCACCCGCGGAGGAGATAGGTGGCTCACTGAGATGTTGGGTTGGTCCAAAGTTGTCAATGAGATTTTACAAGGCGATTATTGCGGGGGAAATTATTGATGTTTTTGTTTGAGTAATTTATGCCCGCTGAATATTGGATTTTTAATCAATCAAATCCTCTGTTAATTTTTTTTTGTTATGAAGTTCAATCATTTATTTTCGTCACATCATCTATAATAGTGAAATTAATGTGAATACAAATAAAATAATAAACAAATAATAGATAACATGTAGTTTTGCTTATCCGTTTGACTTGAACCTATGACTTGTGTAGTGATTTTTACCTGAAAAAGACGTGTGTGGTGTCATTTTTTCAGATATTTATTGTCCATTCTATTTTAAAATTCTTAGAACTCATGTATAGGTATCACAAATTTAATAATAATTTTTTTTTTATCTCTTGTATAAAAATAAATAAAAGATGGGCAAAATATGAAAACCAAATATTTCTCCATAAAAAATATTAGACGTACAACTATTTTATAATTTTTTAACACATCTTAGTATATAATTAGAAGGTGTTAATATCTTTTTGGACAGTAATTTTCTTCAATTCAAGTTGAAGAAAATTTCATTCAACCCACTTTAATGCATAATAAATATCGTCTATTAACATTAGGTTATTCATAATTCAATGTTTGAGTTTTTAAGTAGTAGAATGAGAGTTAATGACTATTGAGTTTTGAAGAACCCAATATTAATAAATGACACTTATTATGACTATTGAGTTTTGAATAATCCAATATTAATAAGTGATATTTATTATACATTAGAGTGGATTAAATAAAATTTCTTTAAACCTGTGTTGAAGGAAATTTCTATCTATTTTTTTTTAGTAATTGATATGACTCCGATCATATGTTAACACATGTTAGGAAGTGAAGTTGTTAAGCATTCGGCATTCCTCTTTTTCCATTATTGAAGACAACTATTTTTTGTTGGTGTGGATCTTGCCCAAGTGCAACCATAGTCAGTTTGGGCCCCAAACTTAACAGCTGCCAATGTTTCAGGCTAAACAAACAAATGCAAGAGAAGCTCAGCCCAACACCAGCTCATATTTTTGGTCTAACCTTACTCTCTAATGTATTAGGCCAACCCCTCCTTCCCCCTCTTGAATAGAAAATAAAAAATAAAAAATATTAGGCCAACCCAGCATCCCTGACAAAATGAGTTTTCATAATAATCCCTATAAATTAATAGTTGAAAATTGTGATACATAATTTAGGATCAAGATTCTTCAATTTCGATGAAATAAAGAAGAATTATTTCATGGTCAAAATTTTGTTTTGTTGTATTTAACCGTATGTAATATGATAACATATTCACCACGTGACAACATATATGTGAAATTTACTCTTGCCCGTCAAAACGATAGAAATGGAGAGGATCCTATTCCTATAATTCAAAGGTTGCATGTTTTAAGAGCTTATAGAACAGTACAAATGCAAGCTGACCAAGAACAAGTTCAACTCAATCAATTCCTTTTGGTAAAATCAGAAACGATATTGATCTACAAATATGCAGCAGACAACATACATAAGAAATGATGATGTCCCAAAACCAACTACCAAAAGAACTCCACAGAACTGGCCACTTACCCTTCATTTTTCTCAAGCTATCAACATATGTAACATTTTTATGAGTGACTATGATAATGAATGAGTTCATGCACAACATATTTTTTAGTACAAAAGTTTGCAGTAACAACCTCAAAATTCTTCTACTTTAATGGCATTGCTAGGCATTTCATAGGCATCTTTGGCCCTTGATTTCTTTACACCAGCTGTGAACCACACTTTGTCAGATTTGTAACTTTCTACGGCCACACTGGTGACCTTCACCCACACCAGAACCTTTGTTTTCATTCCTTCTATTCCAGCAAGCTTTCCCCTTGATAATGTCGCTTTAACGCGAGTGGCGTACCTTATGACGGATGAATCCTTGAAGCCCACCTCACAGGGAGAGGGCAAATACACTATGAGCTTGGACTTTGATTGATCAAATTCATAACATGTTATGTTCCGGGGGAAGAGCCCAGGAGGAAGGTTGTACTCTCGGAGGAGTTCTGGCAACTCTTTCAATGGCTTACCTGTAAGAAGGTTAAGCTTCATGAATTTCTGAGAACACATGCTTGTGATGTAGACATCTTTAATAAAATATGGCATCAAAAAGATATACAAGTGTTGTCTATTCAGAATTGTTGCCAAATTTGCTGGGCCTTGATAGCCTCAAATATGTGCTTTGTGGGAAAGACCAACCAAGATACATGAAATAGTTGTGGAGCAGACAGTAAACACGAAGTATCCATGCGTCATTTCATTAAGGTTATCACACTAGTACTTATGAATCCGGAGTCAAATTACACATAATGAGCCAAACAGCAACCAGTCGCCAGCTGCAAGGCAGAAGAGTTCAAAAACATTATCTAGACTAGAAACAAGCACCTACTCAAAGCTTAGAGAGCATGCCACCTACCACTAAAATCATAGTTTGTGCAATAGTAGTCGACTGAATTTAGTGAAAGTGGTTGAGGGACAAGCGTTCTAAAGGGTTTTCAAAGAGGAAGAATGATAACTCTTGGGGAAAATGCAAAAAATCAAATTCCTTCATAATAGTGGAGATCTCCAAATGACTGCTTTTATGTCCAGAGGAATTCAGTAATGCTGTTTAGACATTGGATGATGTTCATTTGAGAGACCCTAAGGTGACTTCATTTAATGACTGAATGAGCCAGTATGTCGTCGTTAGTTTTTTTTTTTTTTTTTCTCTCTTTCTTTCTTTTTTCTTTTGGGCTGGATACGCCACCTACAAATAAGTTGCTCCAAAAGCTGCATATGCACAAAAGGAGAACATGTGGATTATAGAAGAAAAGCAAGCTGAGAGACAAACTTTGCTTGATGAGGAAAGCAAAATAATCAGAAAATTTAGGGCCTTCTAAATCCACTATTTGTCAAAAAGGGCCTTCTAATACTCACTGTTTGTCTCTTTTCTCTCATGCTGTATCAGCCCAGCCTTTTGTAAAGATATACACATCCTAATCGTTTTGTAAAGATAGACAGATCCTAAATCTTGACCAAATGTAAAAGAATAGCACCATGGTCAAGGCCTTGCAAATTGTGATTAGTAAACTGAAATAAGCATATTCATGTTAAAAAAAAAGAAAAACAAAATGGTTCTCTACCTTTCAGCTTGTTGAATATCCATTTTGCCTTCTCTTCAACTGTATTTGAAAGAGACTGGAATCATGAAAACCAAAAAAAGAAGAAACATATAGTTAAAAAGTTGAAATAGGAGTTATCTAGAAGTATATACCACATTATCAAAGATATAGCATAAAAAATGTCATCTGCTTTCATTTTTATTATGATCACGTTTAAAATTAGATGCTGAATCTGATCGTAGGTTTTATTCCTTCAATGAAGATGCTACTGCCAGATGATTTCTGCAGTTTTAGCTCACCCATTATTTAGAATATTCTGGTTTATTTGCCTCATAAAAACATTGTCCTGTTAAACAAACATAATACTTTGCCAACATGTATAGAGATGACTATTTGCTACAAAATCTTTCGTACAACTCAATCATGATACAGAAAATGGACCAAAATGTTTATAGAAATGGGCTATAAAAACTTTATATGCAAGCAAACCATGATGTGGAAAATATTTATGCACAATGATTTCATGATGCAAAGATTTAATACTTGAAAACTTTGGTAGATATGTATTAAAAGAAGCATAAGACATGTTAATATGATTGCTGCAAGGAAGCAACTGTAATGCACATGGTGATGATAGCGTCATTTTGAACCTCTCACATGGCACCAATAGATGTTGCTTTGGCTGCAAATTACAAGGACGAGGGGAAAGAAGCCTCCAATGTTGAATTGGTTTACTTTCCATATATAAAATGTCAAAAGAATTAATGCCTTCTTTACTGTCTATAGCAAGTCTTTCAATTAAAAAAACAAAAAAACAAAAAACAACTGAATTAGAGGCCAGGAGTTAGTCTCCTAGTTTATACACTTCACAGTAGTTTTAGCAATGTCATTATAATATTATTACACGATTTTTTTTTTTAATAATAAGTAGACGTTTCTCTCCCAGAAATATAATCATAGATATTAATTAATGAAGACCTCCTAACATGGATGTGTTTTCTATAGAGTTTTGTCTTGTGACTGAATGGTTTTATAAATATTTTAAGTTATTATGTAGTTCTGTAATGTAATTACATTATACCTTCAAACCTCTAATTTTATCAAGAAGACCTATCCAAGAACATATAAGATATTAATGGGGATTACACGTTAGCGTCATCTCCTACAACAAAATCCCCCCAGCTATCCAAAAGAGAGAGAGAGTGGCAAAACCAAGAAGATGAATAAAGCATAACATTCAGATCATTACGCATGCTGCACAAACAAAGTTGATACGCATTTATCAATCTAATTACTGTGGAAAGTAATCTCTTGATTTACTTTCAACCAAATTATTGATAGAAAATTCGGACAAATTTTTGAAAGAATAAAAATAACATCACTTAGGAATAAAAATTTCAACTTTAGCAACAATAGGCTAAAACCAAATAGAAATACACAGCCCCAAGAAAAGGGTAAAAAAAGAAGAAGCATGAGGACATGAATGAAGTTCAAGACAATGTGGCAAGCCATTTTCCATTTACATGAAGCTCCGTCTTTTGTGCTGCTTTTCAATTTCCAAAAATTATTACATTTCGAATATCAAACAATACACTCAAGAGAATTAACTAGGATTTTTTTTTTTTTTTTTCACATGGGTAGTCCCCAATTGCAAGTTCAAGCATCGGTAGAAAACCAAAGTTCAACTTTGAAATACAAGCAACAGCAGAAAACCAAAGTCCAACTTAGTGCCAAAAATATTAAAAGAAAGGCACAGAGTTCATGACCCTCTTCAATCCTTTTCATGCCTTAAGAAAAACATTGTCCAATTTCTTTCTTTTTTCTTCAATTTCTTAACAAAACTATGCGAGATCTTGAAAATTATCAAGTGGGTACGTTGTATCAAGCAGCATTATACAAATAAAGGTCACAAACCAGCCAAGAAGAGAAATTTTTTTGAGAAGAATGGAAGAGTGAATGTCGAAACAGCAGTAGAAAAAAGAAAAAGAATTAAAAGACAGAGTTGGAGTAAGGGGAACGTACAGAGAGGTCTTCAGTGATGTTGGAGATCTCCTCCTTGGCTTTCTTGGAAATCCAAAAGCTCCCAACTTTTGTCAGAGCTTTCTCCATTTGCTTCTCCCAACTCACCAACACTCTCCCTCCTCTCTTCTCAGTCTCACACTGAGAAAATAAGAAGAAGAAGAAGTTTCTTCAACAAAATCTCTATCCCCTCTCTCTCTCTCTCGCGCACACAAAAAAGATATGCGCAACAAAGAGGAGGTAAATTTGAATAGAGAGCGGAAACGACGTAGTTTTTGTAGTCTTTTCTTGCTGAGTTGCGAGAGCTAGAATAATAGCATAGAAAAAGTAGTAAAAATTATTTTATTTCTTGCTGGAAATGGATTTGGTGCAGGTGCAGTAAGTAAAACAAATTAAATCTCAACCCTTAAAAAACTTCAAAATTAAATCCTTTTAAAGATCTAGATTTAACTTCAAGATTTTTACAAAAAATATAGACAAAATAAAATTAAATATCAACCCTTAAAAAAACTACGACATAAGTGTAATAGTTTTTTTTTTACAATATTCTGTTAAAGAGTAATATTATATTTAAGACTTTAAAAAGCGTGGATATAAAGAATTTTTAATAAATTTTACAACTATTTTACAATCTTGACGTGAGTTATTCAACTAATTTTTGAATAACCTTGTTTAAAAAAAAAAAGGTTTAGATGAGACTACTCCATTAATATTGTAAATAATTAAAAAAAAAATAATGTGGAATATAACTACTCTTTCAATAATTTCTGTTGAGTTGGGCATATGGGGTTGTTTGATGCTTAAAAGACAATTGAGCAAGTGACGAGGATAAATTATTTTGTAAGACAAGGGCAGACAAGGACAGCTCAAGAACAATGCTACTAACTTCAATAATAATGACATTCTATCGCATAATATCAATTAATAAATGTAAAACCGACAGGGCGTCTCCCCAATTCTCCGTGAGAAAGTGCTTCATGTTAAAGAAAACGGTTCTTCTATATAATGATTTAAGCAGAATTTAGGCCTTCTTCAAAAGTGTACTCAACTCCAGATCCGAATAGTTTCTAACATTATTATTTTAAAATATAGGAGTAAATAAATTTTTAATTCTTGTGATTTAACGATTTTATTAAAAATTATTTTAATTTCATTTCGTATCATAGGTGGTACTTTAATTTTGGTGAAAGATGAAGACGGTACTTCCGTCTAATTATTTAACGAAACTCTACGTCTCAGTGTTTAATATTGACATATGACTCTACTTTAATAAAAATTAAAATTAAAAAACTGAAAACTGAAAATATATATTTAAAAAAAAAAAAAGAATAAAAAAAGAAGAGAAAAAAAAAAGATGTGAACCATCCTTGAAAAGAAAAAGAAGATAGCCAAACCACCCGAAGAAAAAAAATGGTGTTTATTGCATCAATGATGATGAATCACCTCAATGGATTTGCTCCTAGCTTTTCTAAGTGTCGAGGCATAATTGAGTGTGAATAATTCTGGGACATAAATTTCTTTCACACTAATTTGGAAGAAACTTCATTTAATTTACTTTAATAAATAATAAGTGTCATCTAACATATTCAGATTTATAAAAATTAATATTTTGATTTTTAAATTTATAGAATGAAAATTAATAATTATTAAAAATATTTAAAATAATATGTACCAGACACCTATTATAAATTAAAGTGAATATTTCTGTCCATAAATCTGGTAGTTGGAAGTTCAAACACGCATCCTCGCGTACTGGAAGAATAATTACCGTTAGGTGGTAAAATTGATGCATGTAGAAAAAAAAAACAAAAAAGAAATGAAATCTTGCTAAACTTGGGCTAGCACTCTTAAACTTGAACCGTGAGGTGGTGGGTCAAATACATTATACATGTCACATTGTCACATGTTAGCAGACAAACTAAGCTAGATCTTAGAACGGATCATGTTCAATTGTCCATAGCCAGATCGAAAACTAAGGATTATATTCCTCCTCGTTGAAAAAACATGTGAACTATGTGATCATCCAATGTATTTTAAGTATAGATTTTATTTTTTCAGGTAATTTGTAATGTATCCTAAATTATAAAATGAATATGTCACACTGATTGATATGACATGTTTTAAGTGGCTTAAAATGTCAACCATTTGAAAAAATAAAAGTATAAGATATTTACTTAAAACATGTAATGTCAACCAATGTGATATATGTATGATAAATTGGTGTGATGTGTAACATTACTTTAATAAAATACAACAATTAATCCTCCCTATAGACTAATAATCCCTGTTGTTTAAGATTGTAATTTGATCTAACTATCCTAACAATGCGTGCAAGGCGCGTGACCATGGATCATCACTAAGCTGTAAACCAACACAAATTAATAATTTTGCCTCTTAAACATGTCCTCGCTGAATAACAGCAAAAATTAGGATACAAGGCTTGAACCACAAATGTTATAAAAGAGAAAAAGAAAACTTAAATTTGTATTTGATAGTTGACACTACTTAAAAAAAAAAAAAAGAAAGAAAGAAAAAGAAAGAAAGAGTGAATTAGGTTTTTCAGTTTTGAAATTGTGTTATATTAATAAAAATAATACCAAAATTTGAAAAATATATAGTTCAATTTGACATTCAAAATTTACAATGACAAATTAACTTCAAATTTATATAGTTTTTCAGCCACCAAAGTTGTATTTTAATTATCTTTTTTTTTTCTCTGATCAGAATGCACACATACCAGAGGAAAAGGGAGAGCAGAACACCCTCTTCATGTCTATTACTCTGTACATGCTGATAGATATTAACCGTTACAAATCGTTATTTCTTATTTGTATATGCGGATGCAAATGTGTTTAGTAAAAATTACTAGTCACATATGTAGACTCAAATAGCAGTTTTAGGGTATGCGGATGTGATTATTAACCACATCCACATACCCTAGTTTGGATTCATGGTATGCCGCCAATCCATTGCCATCAATATTCACTGTCAAATGTGTTATATTTAGACTTAATTTATAGTTTATGTTTTGGATTTGTAATATTGTTTTTTTTAATATTTACTGGATTCGTAATTTATGTTTATGTGATTAAAGAAATTGTTAATTTAATGTCTAGATTTATGAATATACATGAGGACTACATATTCAATGGTAATTTTGAAAAATAGAAGGACGAGAGAAAAATACCGGTAAATGATATAACATTTTCCTTATTTTTTTGATGGATTCAAGTTTTTGTTCTATTTATGTAGAAACTAGAGTGATTATAGCTCATAATCCCTAAAGAAACGGTGGCAATATTCTCTCTCTCTCTTTCTTTATTTTATTTTTTATTGTTGGTTATCAACATAATAGATTTACTCTCCCAATTTTTTTTTTTTTTAAAAAAAGAAAGAGGAAAAAGAATAATTGGGCTCCCAGCTAAAAAATGCTGTTCACTTTTTTTATATCGCTTGTAGCTTTCTAAGCGATGTAAAAAAGTTTACATCCCTTTTTTTTTTTTAACTACAAAAACAAAACCTGATGGACGATCAAATGAAACGTTAACATGATAGACGATACATGATCACATCACTCATAATTATTGGACAAATATAAAATACTACATCCAATTAAACAAAATTACAATATTACTAAATAGTTACACTTCAGTACCAAATTCAAAATACAAAAATAATGGAGCACATTTAGTATCCATGAAAAATTATGCCCTCTAACTGTTCAAAAGACTGTTTAACAAGTCAAACAACAGCTTAAGCCAGGGAGTAAAAAATTGACAATGCATGGTAGCAAATTCTTCTCTCAGTGCAAAATAGTTTGCTTTCTTCATCATGATCTACTTGAGCATCCTGAATCTCCTTCCACCAATATGCCTGCAAACACTAAGTCTATATTGCTCTATACCATTCCCACATTGTTATTTGGGCTGTAGATCACATGGAGGAACTGCACTATTTATGTAAAACAAAAATAAAATTATAACGTCTTTAACAGAAAAATAAAAAAGCAAAAACATGCTAACAACAAATACTGCAAGAATAATATCAAAAATATAAAATGAAATTATGAATCATAAAAGGAAAAGCTTATGCTGACGGGTTTGGGTTCTTCTCAGTGATGGTTTGTGCCAAAGCACCACTTGAACAAATCTGACCAAGAACAATATCTATATTTTCTGTGTAACTTTGAACTTCAGGATCTGAATGGTTAGTCTAATAAACTGCTAGCTATATATAAGTTTATTTCCAGGACCAAAGTCACAGCAATCTTGGTCACTGAGATTCAAACTGAAAGTGTTGAGTATATGACTTGAATTGTCTCAAGTCAGATTGTAGGGCCCATTTGTTTTTGGTCTTGACTTCTTTGACCCATGAGATGACCGCCTCTCCTTTCCTTCTTTGATTTGGTTTTGGAAATTCAATTTTGAATTGGATTCTTTTACTAGCTGACGCCAACTTGGAGTTCTCTTTTTAGACCGACTATTCAACCTATAAAAGATGATGACCAATGTTTCGGACTGCAGGGAAGAAAAAGGAGCTGCTCATTGTGTGTTTCTCACAATACTTTTGTGCCGCTCGGGTACTAAGAGAAAAAGAGAGTTTTCTCTTTTGTTGGGTTTTCTCTTTTGTGTGAGAGTGAGCTTTGGGTGTATTGGGGCTTTGGTTTTTTGAGTGGTTTTCTCCATACTACTTTTTTGTACTCCATATTTTGTTAGTGAATTTCCTCCGGATCGCCTCCGCCAGTGGATGTAGGCTTGTTAAGCTGAACCACTTAAATCTTGGTGTCTTGTGTGACTGGTTTATTTTCTATTCTGCTATTTTTTGCTTATTTGGAGATCCTAAATTCCGCTTTGTCACAACAGAAAGCATGACAAAAAATGAAAAACGAAAAAGGTTTTAAATGAAAAAAGAAGGCAGCTATATATTTGACATCTCTTCATTACTTTTATTTTTTTAGACATCTCTTCATGATCATTCAATACCCAAGCCCTGCCCCCTCCCGGCCTCTTAGTCTTAGATGGCCTTATTTTGCTGAAAATGGAATAGAGTACATAGATCATCAGGATCAGTTTTATTACATTTCCATGCTCACATACAAGGAAAAAAGGAAGATAAAAGAAATTAATGTGTGTGTATATATATATATATATAGAGAGAGAGAGAGAGAGAGAGAGAGAGAGAGGCTAAAATTTGTCTATATTATAAGTAATATTCACATGGTGCAGGTCTAGATTCCACTGAGGAAGATAAAGAGAGTCGAGCAAAGTGAGAATGTGAAGAAGCCTTCACAAAAGTACATGGAAATAGTTACTGTCGACAATTTTGACTTTTGGTTTATGGGTTTTTTAAGTTATCATAAATCTTTCAAGTATCTTCAGGAAGCTATTTCCCAAGCTTAGAGGAATGCTAGTCATTCAAGAAGCAGAAATGTTAATTCCCATCTTCTCAAATGTACAGCTAGGAAACTCTCAATACAATTTCAGGCAGTGTATTTTGTAATGATGAAACGCTCTCTGATTCTTCAACCATCACTTTACTACAATTCACAGACAAATCAGATTCTGGCATGTTATCAGTTGCCATGAACTGAATCCCTTTTTGCATGTAATCAGATTCTTCCACTATCACTTCACTATTCATTCAATTGGTAATTAAACAACTTCCAGGCTAGCTTGAGGGAAAGGCAGCTGAATATGGTTAAAGGCTATGGTTTGTGCACAACTATTTTGATGAACAGACACTAGGAGTAACACATTGATGACTTTTCACGCTAGAAAATAACCTTGCAACAAATCTAACCACAGCCGTGAGATCCCTCCAAGGGAATCAGAACTAATTTTGAGTTTTTATAGCAAGATGAAATTAACCACACCAGTTTCACCAAAGAACTTCAGTTTGCTTTGATTTAATAGCAGCCCATGTCTCTTAACTAGAGTAAATCCTCTTTAGAGATAACCCAAACCCGTCAGCATATGCGGAGGCCATGCTGACTGCCATGTGACCATGTCATTACATACGTGCACTTACACATGACTTTTCAAATATCAGACCAGAGCAAAAACTTTAAAAAAATGTATCTATCATTTGAAATTGAAATCATATTGTTAAGGAAACTTTATCCACTAAATTATTACTGACCATTAATGAAAAAGTTACAGCCTACATGATTACTAATTTATCACAAAGATAATTTTCTTCTAAGCATACCATTCCAAAATCAATCATGCACAAAGATAATTTACCTTTGCTTCAAACATGTCAGGACTAATGCTCATTCGCAGCTATGTTATTGGTGTGATGCTCATCTTCGGACGTGGCCCGGTGTTCACCTACATAACATATAGGAACACCAGATGAAACATACACAAAGCAATGTTACTTAACTCTACAACATGTGGCCTCAAAATTGAAAGAACGTCATTTAATAATGTTGGCTATGGAGGCGTAAAACATAATAAAATGTCACCTGGTCGACTACTAATGGACGATCATTGCCTCACATTGCTGGAGGAATGTGTATCTATAGTGTGTGCCCCTTCGGCGCCTTGGAATGCAAATGTGTTTTTCATTCCTGGATTTGCCATAAGATGTTCGAGAAATGCTTGCATTTGAGTGCATCCTGCACCGCCATTCGTGCATCCTGAGCCGCCATTCGTGCATCCTGCGCCTCCATTTGTGCATCCTGCGCCACCATACGAGCGTTTTGTGCCGCTAGTTGTGCTTTTAAATCACTAATCTCTTGTAGAAGTACAAGATCTTGGGGGGCTGGTGTCGACGAACGGCGTCTAGATCTCGCCAGGAGAGCCCCAAACCCTACCCTACGGACACGCCTAGGGTATTATGGTATTCTCATGGCCTGAGCATACGGGTCGTCATTAGATCATGATATTGCTCCCAGCATAGACACTTCGCTCGATGTAGGTTGCTGGGACATCAGCTCTTTCATCTTCTCCTATAATATAATAAAATATTGTATAATGTTGTTACCTCATTAAAGAACAAACATATAGTATTAGTAACGTAAGTTTCACGAAAGCACTTACAATATGCCAAAATCATGACAATATACACCCAAGAAGAACAACAAAGATTGAACTCCACATTAATTTGCTCCTCAATTGCTTTAAGCCACCTCAGTAGTCTTGAGAGGCGGATATATGCTTGAGCATACTTTCTAACACTCATTACTAGAGTATTTGGAATTTTGGTAACAAGTAACAACATCATTACAGAGGAATAATATACCACACACATAAGAAGCAAGGTGACAACCACTTTTATGAGCAACTTAAATAAAAACAAATTTTACTCTAAGCCATTTACTTAGAGTAGTTACATGTTAAGTGTATTTGTTCTAAACTTTGTGGGGGTACTAATGCAACTTAGTTTTTATGCCTAATAAAAAATTTAAAAATAAGCCCAAAAAAACTTAAAAAAGGGTTATAAATAAATTTAAAACAAAAAATCAAACTTTTTTTTTTTTTTTAGTAAGTTAAAAAAAAATCAAACTTCCGAATCCCGTAAATATTCGCACTTCCTATATATAGCAACCAGATAGATCATTTCTGAAATATAATCTTTTCTATTTCTTATTATTATTATTATTATTATTATTATTATTTTGTCAAAAACCCTTCGTGAAATGAATCCGTAAAAGCTTAGAAAAACATAAAACAAACAGAACCTACGAAATCTAAAACCTAGATTTGCGGATCAGTACAATTAATAGATTCTTAAGTTCCAGAATATTATCACAGAAAAAATTAATCTGTCTAACAGAAACAAAAAAGTTTGCTGTTTTGAAGAAGACAACAGACATAGACAAAATGAAATTTGGTGCTTACCTTCGGAAGTCCAACCTCAGAGGTCTGGAAGACGTGGGAGAGGGCAAGAGGGAAACGACGATCGAGTATAGAACACTGCCTATTTTGGCTGCCTCTTATGTTTGTGTGCGCCCGCCCGCCCGCCGCGTGTGACCTCTTTTAAACAAATTCACCCTCACGGATTCAGCTTAGGCTTTCAGTCTTTCTCTGTCTCTCACGAACCCAGAATCCTCAGTTTCAATTTTGAAGCCTTCACACGAACGGCTGTACAGCAAAAAAAACCCCAAATTTCTCATAACCTGAACATTTTGATTTCTATGTGACATGCCAAAAATTAGGAATCATATAGCGTTACAGACACAAAACCTGTTTGGTGATCTTCACCGGAAGAGGGAGAGAGAAACTGAGCTACGGTAAAGAGGGAGAGAGAAAGTGAGTAGCGGGAGAGATCGAGTGGTGGAAGGAAGAAGTATGAGGACGCGAAAATAAAAAAAGTTCACATCGCTTTGCTTCTAAATGACGTGTGATAACATCGTTTATGTTTGGGGCTTGTTTGGGTGTCAAATTTAATTTGATTTTATTTGGTTCTATTTTGACTTCATATCTATCGAAAAAAAAAAGGGTTTTGAAATTATATTTGAATGATTTTAAAAAAATATTTAAGTAGATGATTATATTTGAAAAAAATAATAAAATATTATATTTTAATTATTAAAATATTTTTTTTTAAAAAAAAAAAAGAAAAAAGTTGGAACCACCCCCAAGGGGTGGCCAGACCACCCCTCGAATTTTTTCTTTTCCTTTTTTCAGTTTTTTTTTTTTCAAAATAAAAATATTATTTTTTATATTATTTTTTGAGTTGGTTGAAATAAATTTGAATTGAGTTGAAAAAATTTGAGTTGTTGAAGATTGTTGACTTTTGTGAAAAATTGAGAAGAATTGAGTTAAACCAAATTGAATTGGACATCTAAACATGCCCAAGTGGTGTCTTTTTTTGGTTCATCTTGATCTATCTTTGATCTTCTTTTCTTTTCTTCTTCTTCTTCTTCTCTTCTTTTTTATTTTTTATTTTTTTTATTTAAAAAAAATGGCAAAAATGATGCTCTTTTTTTTATTTGTAAAAAATTGAAAAAAAAAAAAAAAAATGGAACAAGATAAACAAAAAAGATGGACATGTAGCATTCCTCAAATTTTTTTTGTTTTTACATGTTTCAAAGGAACGATGTAAAATAAGTCAAATTTTACATTATTTTGGAGAAAACGATGTAAAATAAGTCACATTTTATATCTTTTTTGCAACACGATGTAAAATAAGTCAAATTTTACCCCATTTAAAATAAATGATGTAACAACTAGAAAATTTTACATTGTTTGATATAATGGATGTAAAATTTGACAGTATTTTCATTGTTTTAAATCAAAAGATGCAAAAACTATAAAATTTTACATCATTTCCTTAAATGATGTATTTATTTACATTGCTTTATTTATAAAGGATGTAAAAATTACATCCTTTATAAATAAAGATGTAAATTGTATTTTAACATCTTTTATTCTAAACGATGTTAACAAAAAGACACTAAAGAGCGTGTTTTTATTTTTATTTGTTTTTGGTAGTGAACATTTTAGCTCTTGGTCAATGCATTCTAATTAGATTGAAGACAATATGAAACATATTGTTTACAATCTAATTGAAGACCCACAAAATTAAAATAGGCTCAAAATGTCTATTACTCGATATATGGATAACAGTTAATAACATATTTAATAACCACAATAACTACATGCATAGCGATTAATAATTGCATGATGTTGATGCAAATGCAATTTTATAAAGGTGATAATCGTATAATGTAGATGCGGTTATATCTACATGTACAACCTTACTCCATACTTCTCTAATCTTTGTTTGTAAATGGTGTGGATTTAAATAACTATCATAGGTCCATTTAAGCAATATTCAAATGAAAAATAATCAACCCCAGCTAGGTACATGGCAAGCACCTAGGGTAATGAACAATCAACAACTCACCATCAAATTACATAATCACCCTCACAAGAAAACTCACTCAACATCTCTCAAGATCTTCTTCACATGGAAACCCATTAATCACCAATAGCTAGCAATGCAACAAGGAAACAATATACCCGTCAAGGAAAACAACACACTGTTAACACCAATATCACCATATTGGACCGTTTCTTTAATTAAAAGGGGCACATATCTCCAAGTACGCACATTATCTTTTACGCTCTTTGCATTCGGTTTTTTCTCAAAGATCATACTAATTTAAGCATCAGTGGCTCTTTTGGTCTCTCACAAACCATAGTTTCTGATAACTTTTTTTCTTGTTTTGTTAGAGCCCGTAAATGATATAGTTTTCATTAGAATCAGTTGCCCAAGAAAAAAAAAGACACACTAATATGATTTCTTGAAGATAGTGTTGTTGCATTATCAAAATTTTAAGAAGGAATCAGTATTTCGAGAAAAAGAAAAAGAAAAAATAATTTTTGCTTGTTTTAGTTACATCCTTTTTTTTTTTTTTTGGTTTTTTCCTAAGCCATATATGGAAAGGCAAGGGGACATGCGCAAATATGTGATTAGAGTTATATTAGCCACCAAAAATAAATTTTTGGTTAATATTCACTAATGGAAGATAGAGCCAATAATTAGAGACATTCAAAGCCAGCTTTGTCACTTTCCTTCATGGAAAGCTTCTAAAGTCAATAAGAAAGCTAATTGTCATGCTCATTTAGTTGCTAAATGGGCGGTCTCAAATAAATAATTTTTTTGGATTATTATCATGCTCTTCGTTTTGTTTTAGTTACACGCCTTGCATGTGATAGACTTCACTTTTGAAATCACCTAGAGGCCATAAATATGGGGTACATACACTTGATGTAGGGACTAAGATTCTCTCTAGTTTAAATGAATTAGAGAGGAGTCGATCCTTTATAAAACAAGGGCAAAACTATCTTTTCACTGAAGAAGATCCTGATACCTTGAAGTAGAGTTTTCCTATCAAATATAATTTTCGAGGCATATGGTTTAAGGTAAATATATAATAGATTTGGAGTAAACATGCATTTTACGATCACTTCTTGAGTTTTTAAAAATCGATTTTAACCATTAAGCTTTTGTCATATATTTGAAACGGATCATTCTGTATATTTTCCACCAATAAAACGACGTATGTCAGTGCCACGTTAGCATTTTTGCCACATCAAATTGAAATATTAATTTTATATTTTTATTAAAATATTAAAATCTAAAAAAAAAAAAAAAAAAATTGCCTAAATGCACACCTCCAGTACTAGCAACCCCATTAGCGGGCAGTGGCCGCTCGAGTCACTCCCAATAGTGGGGCGGCCAACCCTTCCCCTTGCCACCCAAAAGGAGGCACCTCATGGAGTGGGTGTGGCATGGAGTGGGCGCGGTCACCCCCAATGGCCGGTCCAGCGCTACTAGTTACTTCTATTATGACGACCATATGCTTGTGCTAAAATTGAGAGGGAAATTGCATGGCGACACATAACTCGCCTTCGGAACAAGAAACTTAAAAGAAAGCCCGCGAAACTACGGAAAACAAAAAACAAAACCGTTGCTAGGAAACACGCAAACAAAACAGAAGCAGAAGTAATAGGATTAAAATGCCGTCGATCAATTCAAGGCATAGCCCCATGGCCCCCATCGATGTTACCTTCAAACCCTGGACTCTTCGATTCTGACAAAACCCACTACTTCGATTCCTCGAAAAAAAAAAAAACAAAACAAAAATTACGAAAGAGTCTCAGAAAACAGTGATTCATTATATGAAGCTTCTTCACCCCTCGTCTTCGCATATCAAATTTTCCCTGCTTCCTCTCTTCGTTTTCCCAAAACTGGGAAATTAAGAGAAATTGGTATGGTTCTGAGGTTTAATTTTATGTAGTTTATATTAATTTACTGCTATTTTTGTATTGTCTTGATAGTCTTTAAAACTGGGTTACTATTTAAATATGTTTAGGAATACTTTTCAGATACAGAAATCGAGATTCACGTACAACTACACATACAATTGTATGAAAGAGAAGTCACTTTGATTTGTATAATTCCAAACTTCTCTCAAGCTTGTTGATTTTTGAAAACTTCCGTTAATGCCTTTTATAAGATCTGAAACGATTTTTCTAATCTGTTTGTTCATGTAGAGAAGCTATACTCTACTAGGAGGATATTGCTAGACACCCCATCTATCTTTTCTTTTTTGTTTTTTTGAGAGCAAGAAACCCCTTTTATTCGATCCTTTGCTTCAATAGAACCCCCTTTGATGAAAGCTTACTGTTTGCTTAGGCCTTTTGTTTTATTCAGCTCCACTTATTATAAGAAAGAGTTTAAGCTCTTACATAAGCAAAGTATTAGAATATAAATTAAATAATTAAATTTATACTTTCTTATCAACCTAAACTTTTGAAATAAGGAGTAATTTAACAATTTGTGATTTACATCCGCCTCAGATCGCTGAGTTTATGAGGGTACAACTTGTTTGCTAAATATTCTGATGATGGGTGAGGTTGATACCAAACCAATTGAACCAGTCCAAGTTGCTCTCTCCTTGTTTGGTGAGAAAGGTGATCAGAGGAAATCCAGCCCTACCAGCAGCAATGTAAGAACTAAATGTTCAGAATTATAATATAGTTGATTGTATCGAGTGCTGAATTATAAGATACGATTGAACTCCATCAAACTCATTTTTTATATGCCTGCTATACGTTCGAGATTTGTCATGAATTCCCTTGTTTGGTTTGTTCTTAATGAAGGATTTGGCAAACTACAAGGTGCAACTGGAAGCCAGGGATGCTGCTTGCAAGCAAGCCCTTCTTAAGCTCGAGCACTACCAGAAAAGAGCTGATGAACATTCAAACCTCCTGAAGAAAGCAGAGAGTGAGAGAGATATGTTTATTGATGAATGTAGAGAGGCTAGAACTCAAATTCGAGAACTTGATTCCAAGACGAAGGAGATGGCTGATCAACAATTGGAAGCTACACAGATACGAGAGCAACTTACACATGTTCTGAGTGAGTTAAAGGCCTCACAAAAAGAACTGCTCTGCATGGAATCAGAACTTGCTATTGCCAGAGATTCTAACCTCAAGGCCATGACACAAGCAGAATTGATGGAAGCTGCTGCCGACATGGCAAAGGAAAGGACAGAAGAGCTTCTAAGACGTGCCTCAGAGCTGAGTGAAGCTTTTGTTAAGTCAAGACTTGCTGCTGTTGAAGCAGAGAAAGAAAAGCTTGCACTATTGTCTGAGAAAGATGCTGAGATAGAGTTAGCTACAGCAGCTGCAGATCAAGCACAGATGCAGTTGGAAGATATGAGAAAGCAGATTGAAATGGTACAGGAATTGGAAATTCAGCTCATGGACAAGTCTGTATTTAGCGATATCCTTCAGTTGGAGCTTAAGCAAGCAAACGATATACGAATAGATTTGGAAGTAAATGAGAGAAAGAACTTGGATCAATCAGTTTACATTGAAGCATTAAAAGTAGAGCTTAATAATTCAAAGGAAGAAGTAGGCCGATTGAACTGTGTTGTTGAAACTCTTAGGGATGAGTTAGAGAAGGTAAAAAAGGAGATGGATGAGATTTCGGGAAGAGACACTGAAGCACAAATTGAGGTAGCACTGCTGAAAGCTGAGCTTCATAGAGGGAAGTCCAAAATTGCAGCAGCAGAGGCTGCAGAAGCAAGAGCCAATAGTGCTAAATCTGGTCTATATCTTGCGGTTCGGCAGCTCGCTGTCGAAGCACAGGAAGCAAAGAATGAGAATCAAAGGTTAAAGCAAGGAGAAGATAAGGTAGCTGAAGAAACCGAAACCAAAACGGATGAGTTGAAAACAGAAGATGAAGAGAAGAGAGATGGGGATGTTCGGCATATAAAAATTTCATTGAAAGAATATGAGTCCCTAATTAGAAAGGCCGAGAAAGCGGATAACATTCATGTAGCAACAGGGGAAGATGCTGGTCAGTTAACCAAGCTTGAAAATAACCATGAATTGGAAAATTTAAAGAAAGAGTTAGAACTTGCAATGGTGAAAGTTGGGGAGTTCAGGAATCGGGCAGAACAGGCTGTGAGCAGAGCTGAACTAGCTGAGAAAGCTAAAGCTGCACTTGAGGATCATCTAAGGAGGTCACAACAGAAGCAGCAAAGGAGAAAGGCTGCTATAGCTGCACTCCGTGAGGAATCTGTTCCTAAGGAATTTAACTCTCCTGAATTTGACAAGCAGCCTACAATATATCAGCCTTTGGGTAAGGTTCTCAACATGAAATTCAAGTGATAGAATTTCTGTGAAAGTTTAGTTCGATTAATATATATCTCAAACATGTCAACTGTTTCCAGGACCAAAATTGATTCTCTTTGGTGATCTGTATCAATGATTAAGTTTTATTTAATTCTCCATCCATGGTGCAGTAATCTATGGTAATGTATGTCCATACAAAGTTAGGAATTCCAACTAAACAACCAAAGTAAATCTGTAAATTATTATATGTCAAATATCAGCCCCTTGATGCAAAACAAAGGCTACAGGCTACAGGCTACAGACTCGTTCTTATGAGCAATAGCCTACTTGCTAAGAGTATTTCTGGCATTAGTTGTTACTAGCTATGAATGACCCAGATACAGTCTTCTGGTAGCCATTTCTTGCCTACTTGGTTGATCTGCCTAGGTCTGTACAGAGACCAAAAGTTACTGTGATCAAAGAATGGTGTATTGCCTTGATGATTTTCAGATGAGTACATGAGCATATTATTATATATACATATATACACTTGCTGATAATCTGATGAGTTCAAAAAACAAGGGATTACATCGTATACAAAATGAATCTAGCTAATCTTTAGCTCAACCGTTTGCTGCTTTATCTATATCATGTTGTTGCTGCTTATCAGATTACTTGTGAGTTGTGATCCTTAGCTGCTCCAATGTTCTGGGAAAAACTGGCTTGCAATTCAAAGAGATTCCCAGTAAAGATGACCTTAAAGTTTTAAGGTCATCTATGGCAGAATTTTGTCTTCTAAGGTTCAATGCATTCTGAAGTTGGGCCCAGATTAGAAGTGCATGAGAGATACAAAGTACTGATTAATGCAAATAGTTGGATGATGGGCCTGTCTCCAGGCCAGGTCATGCTTAGCCCAGTGAACAAGTGGAAGAATAAAAAGAAGATCGGATTTATACCTTATACCTATTCAACAATATCGGATTTCATCGTTTTCATAGATATTGCTTATGATTTGAAAAGCAGGATATTTAAAGTTTAATTAAGTTAGTCACGCCCACAATCGTATTCTTGGTCTTACGTCCAATTTGAGAAGCAATTGCGTGAGAGCAAGTAATTAATGGGTACCACTGAGCCATTAAAAAAAAAACAAGAAAGAAAGAATTAAGTAAATGGGTACCACTCATTTCGGCCATTTCCAAAAGGGTTTGCGGGTCAAATGCTCTGATAATGGTTGAAACTTGAACGCTTTTCAGTTTCCAGGTAGACAAGCAGCATGGCATACGTTTGCTGCATAGAAAGATGAAGTTGTGTTCCCTACGTTACTTTTTCCAGGTCCCCAAATTTCCAACTCCACTGTAATTGATTGTTGCATTGCTTCCACTTTCTCAAAACTTTTCTTGGCTCTCACATTTATTTTATATAGATATGATATGTATCAAGCGTAAGATAAAGAGGAATCAAATATGGTGACTTTGGTTCCTACACAGACCATTGATGTTATCTTTGGATTTGGTTCATGTGTCGTAAAAAAACAACTAAAGTATATATGATGTTGTTTTTTAAAGAGTTCAAATTGAATTTTACTTTCTCTCTCATTTTCGTGAAACACTTTTTTTTTTTTGTTTCACTAATATTTTCATAAAACACTTGAAATCAATCTAAACCTTTAAAAAAATTATAGCACTTAAGCTATAGTTTTTTTTTTTTTTTTTTTTTTTTTTTTTTAAGCATCTAAGCTCAATCCGTTATCTCTAATGACATCGAATGCTATGCTTTGTTGGCAACTATTGGAGGGGAAGGAACTAGAAAACTACTGATAGTTTTATTGTGTATTTTAAAATGGGGTTTGTTAGAACACCTTTTAGAAGTCCCTTTAGGAGTTTTTCTAAAAAAAAAATTGATTTTTTTAATCAAATTGGGGCTACTTTTCATTGAAAGGTGAGCCCCAATTTGATTAAAAAAATTTTAAAAAAAAATTTAGAAGAACCTATAAAAGGTGCACAAGCCTTTTTCTTTTAATATGAAAAATGCTTGTACATCAACTAGAAATCCCTCTAGAAGATCAACTAGTATTTTTTTTTTTAATCAAATGGAGCCCATTTCTTTAATAAAGAGGTGGGTTCCATTTGATTAAAAAAAAAAAAATGCTAGTTGATCCCCTAAAAAGATTTTTAAAAATACACCAAACAAACCCCTTATAACATACACCATACTACAAAAGGGACTTTTTTTTTAAAACCTTCTCTCTCTTCAAAAACTCTTTTTTATAATCCTAATTACAAAAGAAATAATCGAACTAGAAGCAACAAGATACGTACATTATGTTGGGAGATGAATCATATAAGGAGTTCGTACATTAATATACATATTTAAACATTACTTTAATCTAAAAACTTAAACTAATAGATTAAGATTCGTTCACCTAAATATATTAACTACCCACATCACAAAAATGTGTTCCATTGGCGGGGAATTAAGAATAAATTTCGAAGACCAAAATAGTGGGCAGGCCAAAAGAGAGAAAAAGAGCATGATAATCTAAATTGGTACCACGTGGGTTAGGATGTAGAAGGTCGTACATATGCTAATTAACCACTATAAACAAATTTGACCAACACGATTCAATTAGGGACGCCACCAAATCTAAACATGTGAATCTCGTCGCTCTAAACAGGGTTTCATTACAGTGGGCCATAATCCGGCGGTTGCAGTTGCGGTTTAAGGCTCGGCTTAGGCTCATCATTATTGCCTAAGTAGATTCATCGATTTGGTTTTTTTTTTTTTATTTTTCTTAAGACTATAACTTTTCTAACTTGGCTTTGACCATTAAGCTAACTTTGTGCTTTTAAGGATAGAAATGTTTGAAGATTAGGTTGTCTAAAATCAAAGAATTTAGTTTATATGATTATCGTAAATTATGGGATTTAGTTATTTTAATTTACAAGATTTATTTTTATTTGAATAAATTGAAATTATTCAAATCTTTATAAAGTTTTATAAATAAAGTATTGTACTCTAGATAAATATTAATGAAGGAAACATGTATTTTATTAAGTTTTTACTATATAGATGTAAAGCATTGACCGAATTACTTAAATTCTTTGTGTTTTTAGTTTATTAGTTCTATATGTGCTATATACTCCATCTCCTCTTGTATGCATTTTATTATGTTAAGAAATATGTTACTCCTCAATCTTTTCCTGTATTTTTTATCCATCTAATTTTCAAATTCAATATTAGATATGTAGGGCAACATGTGAATTTTATAGTTTTAATGGTGGATTTGAAAAAATATATGGATAAAGATGAATAAAAGATGAAAAATAACATTTTTTTTTTTTTTTTATGTTAAACTTGTGTCTTTTTAGAAGAAGAAGAAGAAAAAGCATGTTAAACTTATGCCAAAATGAATATACCTAATAGCTATGTCATGCGTGACCTATTAGTTCAATAACTTGTTAAATTATTAATACGTTAACACTCTCATTCACGTATGAGCTCAAATTCTTCATTGACAAGTGATACACGAAAACTTGTTATGATCGATATCAGTGTTCGAATTCAGAACTTTTATTATGATACCATATAAAATTAATCACCAATTATCTTAAAAGTTTAAACTAATAGAAAATAATAAATTTTATCTCAATTTTTTTTTTTTCAAGTGAAATCTTTTAATTAATACTTCAGTATAACTTAATTGGCAAGCCAAAAAGGGATATATAAGAGTTGGTGAGATTAAAGTAAGAAGATATATAGAGCATTAAAATTTGTTTAGTCAAAAGAGGGATTGGGGTTTATATAATAAAATAAGCAACGCATGGGATGATGGATGACAAATTTGACATGTTCATATTTTCGTTGACCTTCTTTATATTAGATAAGCTGTGCATGCATGAGTACTCAGCCTAGCTAAGTTGCCAATTGAGTCTCAGTCAAACAACAATCTCCAGTGCATACAATTTTAAAAATGATCGAATTAATTTTAACTATGTATTGATAGACAAATGGCTCTGCCTCAAGTGCATATCGATAATCCCCCCCGGCGTGGCGTGGGAGGAGGCCGGTTTATGTTGGATTTATTTATAATTGGTATGTTAATTAATCTTCTCTATATTTACCAATTATTTACACATGCTATATATGAACAAAATGAAAATAGTTATTTGAATAAATCTAACAGATTATCCTATTCCAAAATGATGATTAACAAAGAGAATCGGGCTTATAAAACCAAAAACTAAAACAAAAAAAAGGAAAAAAAAAGAGGTTTGTATCTTTAATTAACAAGTAAATACTTAACTCTGTTTGTTAAGTAGATCAATGACATGCTCCTTCATTCTCATGTTTAACTTGATTTTCCGCTTCAAAAGTATGTCGCATAGAAACGTAGAAGAACGGACGACACAAAAATAAGTCTTACTTTTCAAGTTTTAAGCAAAAAAAAAAAAAATTGTTATCGTGGAATTTTGTTTATTTATTTATGAATAACTTGTTCCGCTAATATAATATTGCATTGAAGTACTTACATGAGTATTGACAACTTGACATATTAAATGAGATATATTTAGCATATGACAATTAGTTAATTTTGAGGTAAAATGATAAAAAGTTTTATTTTAAATTTAGATAAAACTTAAAAACTGTATCTTTAAAATTGAAAACTAAATTATTAAATCCAATAAAATGAAAATTTAGGCGCTAAATATGATTTTTTTCCTTATTTATTTTTGGATAAACTGAGTCAATTAATACAATAAGATGAAGAGGACATCAACATCCCCATTAATATAACTTGCTATGCACGGAAGTTGATAATCAGAGTCCTACGGCTGAGGGCGACGGCCGCACGAGCGGTGAAATAGTTTGCTTTTTTGAATAAAGCCAAGTCCAAGAATGGGACCGATTGGCCGATGTGTGGAATATTTATTATTGGCCCTTGGAGTTGCGAGGAGGTAGACTAAAAATGACAAATTATCTCTTTAGGGAAAGAGACAAATTATTTATATGTATCTTATAAATTTAATATATTTCTTGAATTTATAGGCTTTTGAATATATATATATATATAGTTGTGCTTAGAATTTTAATTAAAGGATTAATTTTTTTTATTAATTTAAACTTTTAAAATAATCAATGTTTTAATAAGTAGGGAACAATGTTTAAAATGACTGTTAAAAACAAATTAAGATACGTAATGGGGGTGTGCCTAGCAAAAGAAAAATAAATGGACACAGTTAAGCTAGCTAGTCTAATGTTAACACGGAATAGGATTCTCTCTTAATTTTAAATGAAATGAATATATAATATTTATTTTATGGTCAATATTAAAAATTGGTGCATATTATAATATACATGATTCAACATTAGTTTCAAATTTTTTTAAAGACGTGTCAATCAACTTTTAATATTAATCATAAAATAGATACTATCTTGATCAGTATAAAATACTCTTCAGTGATCATCACATACGAGTTAAAGAATAGGGATTTAATTTATGTGTTATAATTTTTTTAACGGTCTAAATTTAATTTTAAATTTTTAATAAAAAAAAGAGAAAATAAAATTAAGTATGACCCGTTTAAAAATATGGTTATTATAACATATTTGGGTCAAATTCAAAGAATAGGAAGAGGAGAGAGGAGTAGGCCGGGTGACTTTCATAGATCGGAAAAATCTAGAATTTGTTCACGCGTGTACGTGTGCAGTTGGAAAAGTGATTTATGCTGACAAAGATTGTTAACGAAGTTTTAAGGCACTAGTCGACCCCATATTTTTCACTGAAACACGTGAATCATGCAATACGTGCTTTTTTTTCTTTTTAAGGTTCAATCACTTGACAATGTTTTAATTACATAAATCTACCGAGGTTTTAGGATGGGCCACGATCGATCAATGTGGGCGCGGTTTTGATGTTGCAATCTGGTTATGTGGTGGAATAAAATTCTCTCTATTTTGTTTGAAACGAAGATGAGTTATTTTACAGTCAAGATTTTATTTGATAAATTTAATTGTGTACATGATGTCACGTGATGAATATATTATCAAATTTTAAATGATGTGACATCATATACACTATTAAATACAACAAAATAAAATTGTGACCATAAAATAATTTTTCTCTCAATTTCACTCGTAATGACAAACTTGATTGGCTTTGACTAATTAACTATCTTAAACATATCTTGATAGTCTTAAATTTAGCCTTAAAAATAATTGTGTTGTCTCCTCCTTTATGGATGTTTGCTAAAAGTTGAGATATGTTAGTAGGATTATGAGATAAAAGGTGAAATAAAGAGGATTTATTTTATAATTTTGATTTGATTAATTTTACCGATATTAAATATTAATTAAATTTTTTTAAATGATGTGATATCATATACACTGTTAGATGTGTTGGGAAAATTACTCATTTTTCAAAACCAGTGAAAAACGAAAGAGACAGAAAATAGAAAAATAATTAATCATGAAACACATATTTACCCTTAAAAGCTACGTTCATTGTGTTGCGACAAAGTTTTAATATTTTCGAGAAATAGTTCAAAGGAAAGTGTCAAACGCACATTATAAAACCTTACTACATAAACAGTTATTTAAAGACCCTTAAATGAGTCAAAAAGGGACGGGTCAAAATTTTTAAGTTGCCAATTTATCGGTACTTGTCACATGCATGATCAATTTATAGAAGAATAGTAAAATTGGTAGCATCGATCTCTAGCATTTTCCTTCCATGAATATAATACCTGGTCCCTGCTATACATTAGGTTAATCACTCAGATTGTCCTAAACTGTGAAGATCGTTAAATTGGTCTAAAATTAATCCTGATATTTTAGTCATATATTTTTTTTAAAAAAAAATTTGTGATATTATAGAAACCCTACTATGGACTCCTGTTGTAGACCCAATCTTGAAGATGATGTTGCATTTTAATTTCTGTTAATTTCTAATTAAATACCAAGTGGAGTATATGATGAGTGTGTGAAATTCAAGTCACAACATAATTCTGAATCGCAATCTATTTTGTCTTGTTTAGATCTATTATTTAAATTTATTTGTTTAAATTCTCCAATTTTACGGGAATTGATTCATATTTCTTATATTAATGATTAAACAATTATTGAAAGTGATCATGATTGGTTTGGCGTGTTCATAATATTTGGATTAAACAATTTTATTAGACTAGAGGAGCTGCACTTCAGCCTCTGTTAAACATATTGTTCCAAATGTCGCTAAATCATGTATAATAGATTATAGATAGCTAACTAATAAATATTAGAATAGTGATGCTATATGTTCGCTTTATGCGCTGATCTGGCAGTGTCATGTGTCAGCCAAAAGAAAATTTGCACTGACTAGATCTCACTCGGGGGTGGTTCGATCCGATGACTCATAAGAGGTGGTCACGATCACCACCTCTGATTGGCACTGGGATGGTGCACTCCCGAATGTGCAAAACTTTTTTGTCAATTAATGTGGCATTGTCGATATCAGTTTATAATTACTTTGTAGTAAACATGTATCACCCTAGATTAAAACAACTTAATAGGACGTGCATGCTGTCCTCATCAATTTTCAATAAGGATGTAACTAACTAGGATCCATGGTAGATTGATCTGAGTTGATAAATATAGCTTAGTAATTGGTATCAAGCATCCAAGAAATAACTTGCAAGTACTGCATAAAATTGATCATTGGACTGAAAAAAAAAAAAAGGTTCAGGTCTTTTTTCTCTTTTTTTTTTTAAATAAAGTTTAATAACATGTTTTGACTGTCTTCACTAGGAAGTTTCTTTTTAGTCTACAGCCTCCTAATATATATATAATGGAGAGATTAGTTGGATTAATTAGTTTTGTTGATGGTGGTAGGAGGAGCGATAACAACAGCCCAACAATAATTAGCCTATATAAATTACCCATAAAATTAAATTACGCTACAGTTGACATACGTAGAACCTTAGCCAATAGTGAATAGCCCTCCTTTTTGACTTTGATTTTTCTCAAATATGATTACTACATTTGAGGGTGACACCCTCACGCTCACAGGTCATAAATCTCTACCTTTGCCGTGAAGCCATATCCAAGAACAAGATTTGATCCGTCACACGTGTGCATAAACCCCATTCATTTTTTTTTTCTTTTTTTCCTTTTTTTAAAACAAAAAAAATTAGAAATAAAATAATTATGGGTAATTCGGTATTTTATCATTAGAAAAAACTTCTATAGACTACATTGTGCTCCTTTTTTTTTTTTTTAAATTAAAAAAAAAAAATCTGACTGCATACGAAGCTGTATTTATAAAACTTACAAATTATTTGAATAATTTCAAATGTAATCAAATTAATTCGTTTAAGATTAGCAAAACTTCATTTATCACAAAAAAAATTTTATTCTTATCATATATTTTAAAGATAGAAATTTCTTACAAACTGATTCTTAATTAAGTATAAAAAGGCTGATATAGATATTCCGTATCTTGTCTTGGACGAAAAACAAGGAAAAGGAGGAGGCCAACAACTCATGGAGGAAAACATTTCCCTTTCCTTTGACCAATTACCGTCGAAAGATACAGAATTGACATAAAAGGAATCGTTAATGTCTTTTTCTGAATGAACTTCGCGTTGAATCGTTGGGTGCTTTAGGATTTTTTTTTTATTAGTACCACGTAGTATTCTAAGCCATATATGGACAACAATGCATATAGTATTGACTGGTCCGTTTTGATTAATAATGACGTTTTGAGGCCATTGGTGCGCTCTTGGTGGTTGAGAATCTTTTCACTCACCGTCAAGATTTTTTCTACCTTACTATTTTTTTTTTTTCCTTTCCCTTTTTTTTTAAGTACACCATAAATGAATTAACTACAAGGAAAAAAAAAAGCAGAAAAATAGAACCAAATAGATCAACAGAAAAATTTAAATTAGGCAGACAACTAGCACCTCATTGCATTATAGGAAAACTAGAAAGGTGAAAATGCAACCAATGAAAGCCGCTGTCCAAAATGATGGATAAAACTATAAGGAATAAGAGAACCACATGTAACCCAACTCTTCACCAGCTTCCAAAAAACTTAGAGAGGCTAAAAAGAAAAAACACAAAGGTTAGATGCAAACTTGGGTGTAATGCATTTGTTGAATGTAGCAGCCCAGTTGGTGACCGCCATAATGAACGCTCGCATCCTGAGCCTCAAATTGAGGAAAGGGTTTTGTTCCTCTAAAGAGTTCAACAAGCACTATTTCCCCCATCTTTAATGGATTCGGCAAACATTTAGAAGTATAGAACTTATGGGTGTATAATCTATTGCGGTTACGGTCATTCCCTACAAACCACAACCGGGGTATCCAGTTATTCCATTTTTAATAACTGCAATTACAACCGGCTTACCGGTTGTGGTTGCTACTAATTGGTTTTAAACCGGTTATTGAAACCAATTACTAACCAGTAACTGGTTTTCAAATAATAAGCTTTTTGGACCATATTTTAATTTTTTGGACATCTTTTTTTACTATTTTAAATGCACTTTTTTGGTTATTTTTAAAGCTATTTTATACTCCCATAAAATATAAATGACATAAAAATAACAAATGAAATTAATAGAAAAAAAAATACATTATATATATATATATAGTGGGAGTTTAGGGTTTAGTAAAAAGATGAGAAATTTCATCATTAAAAGTTTATGTTTTGAGTAGTATGTTCGGTTATGATAAAATATAGGAATTGTAGAAGGGGAGTTATAAAAGGAAAATTGGGATTTTTAGTGATTTTACGTATGAAATATTCGGAATTGAGTATTCTTGTTCGAACTTATATATGTATATATATCGGTTACTTGGTTATTAATTGATTTTTCCAAAACTTATAACTGGTAACTGCAACTAGCCTAGGTGATTATTCGGTTGCAATTATTTTCGATTTTTTGATTATCTAGTTATAAGTGGTTAATAACTGCCTCACTTATACACTCATAATAAAACTAATTGAATGACATAGAATAACTCTTGAAGGTGACTCTTTGTATAGAAGAAAAGAAATTGGGAAATGGTGTTGTGAGTTGTTTTCTTGCTTTAGGAGCGTTATAAATGTGACTTTCTATCTTTTTCTCTTTTTTCCCAAAGTCTTAATATTTTGCGCATTGATTTTTTTTTTTTCCATATTTCAATTGGTGATCTTTTTATCTTTTTCATCTTTTTATCTTTTTGGACAGAAATTAGCTACAAACTGGTTTGTAGCAATTACCTACAAACCGGTCTAAGAAAATGACATGTGGCCCTTAACATGTGAGAAGCACATGTTTTTTATTAATGTTATTAAAAAAAGCATGTGAGAAGCACATGTTATTAAAAAAATATGTGCTTCTCACATGCTAAGGGACACATGTCATTTTATTAGACTGGTTTGTAGCTAATTTCTGTCCTTTCTTTTTTAACTATAATTGATGTCTTAATTAAAAGAGCATTGACTAACATTTTTATCATAATTAGGGCCTTAAACATTTGTTTTTATAGAAGGAGCCTTAATTATACTACCACTTTTTGGGGACCTTATTCTACCAAGAGCCTTATTCTAGTAGATGCCTTAAGTGACTGTCTAATTCGCCTAATAAAAGAGTTGGCCCTAATTTTTGACTAAAGCAGCCAAATCCGCCTTTATCAACCTCTTGGACTGGAAATATTAGAGACAAGCAAACGTGCAGATCCAACTTTGCTAAAGTTTGTTGAGAAAAATCCTGAAAGGCATTGATTTGTTATTGGGTCCTAATCATAAACAATTTTTTTTACTGCTTTTTTTAAAGCATACTTGTAATTAATTGAGGTCCCAAAAAGTCCTAATTGAGACCAATGTTCATCACCTTGGTGCCTTAATGCGCAAGAGTTATCGTGTTCCTCTTTCTTTCTCTTTGCTGATTTACGTGGAAAATTGCTCTATTTTTTATTTTCAACATGTCTAGGAGACTAGGACCCATAAATAATATACAGAGGATGGTGCCTTGTGAGTTGATCATGATTTAATCTACCAGTTTTTCTTTGATTTGAAGATTGGCATACCAATTCATCACGTATATTAATTAAATCCCTTATACATGACACAAGGCTGCTGTTGAATTTTAATACATTTGTCTTTTACTTTTCCAAACTTGGATTATATAAATAACTTATTCAGCAAAATCCTATTTTAAAATAAGAGTAAAACATAAAGCGTTGATTTTTCACCATTTTATGGGCGGCCGGAGATCCTGATCTTGACAGAATTGGAATGGATCGGAGAGAATTGAGATGGGTTTTAGATTCAAATATTAGACAATTACGTAGCGGAAGACTTGATAAACAAAATCAGATAAATTTGTTTTTTTTTTTATTGAAAAATAAAACAAGTTTGCAGGCTTAAAAGTTAGTGCTCGAAAGAAATTATCTTATTGATAAATATTCAATTGTGTTATGATTTATAATGCAAATTCACCTATAAATACAGTAAATACTAGTAGAAAATTTGAAGAGAAAGTAGTCATATTCTAGTAGAACAAGTAAACCTAGTCTTAGTAAGGCAAGAAAATAAATGCAAATCCTAGTAGAGAAAGTAAACTAAATCTTAGTAAGGAAAACAATTACAAAATCTTAAATCTTAAAAGCAATAAAAATAAACTAAAGATGAAAAATAAAATAAATGGTAAAATCCTAACCTAAAATAGAAAATCAGTAAATTGATTTTTCTGTCAACCAAATACAATTAACAATCAGCAGTGATCATGACAAAATTTTTCTTTTTATACTTCTATTATCTGAATCTAAACAAAAATCTTCTTAAATAATGCTTTCCTAATATATTATTTGTTTATTTTCTTATTTCGGAATTCACCGAAAATATTGATAAATTTCGTCGTACATTAGACAACACCAAAAAAACCCGAAAAAGAAAACAAAAAAGAAAAGAAAAAGAAAACGGGTGAGTGGCAGCAAAATTCTTAAACCATGCTTTGTAGTCACATTCGCTTAACAAATTTATTTTCTATTTTTATATATATATACATATTATTTTAGCTGCAAAAGCACATAGATTCACCTTTCTATTTTATCTATTTATTTTTACTATTTTATTTAAAGTTATTTCATAAGGATGGTTTGTCTACTTCCATTTTAACTAAGGGGATGGCTCAAGCCATCCTCTATAGTTAGGAGGTGGTTGAACAACCTCCATGGTTCATGGGAGTGGTTTCGGCCATTGCTATTTTGCAAGTTAGGGGTGGCTGAACCACCTTGTATTGACAATTTGAGGTAGTCGAACTATCTCATATTGGCGGTGTGAGGTAGCCGAAACCACCTCAAGCCCAAACAGGGGTAGCCAGCCACCCCATTAGCTCTTAGGAGTGGTTCGGCCACCCCCAACTTTTCAAACATAAGGTGGTCTAGTCACTCCCATATTTTTTTTTAAAAAAAATGGTTGTAAGTTACTACAATGTAACAATTTTTAAAATGGAGATAGCTATTTTTCGTTCATGTAAACCACAAAAAGTGTTTAGTCCTTACTCTTATTTTAAATAACATTTGGCTTACCTGGAAAATGCTTGGCCCTTTCCTTTACAATATTCCATTATTTCGTAGTATTTTCTTCTTTGGATTCACAAAAGAACAGAGAACGGAAACTTACCAACCGACAAAACGCTGACTCTGTTTTGCATTTTCTTGACGTTATGGTTTGATTTTCTTAAAATTCAAAGCACAAACACGAACAGATGATTTCCACTAATCAAGATATTCAAGAACCCAAAAAGAGTCCCGGGTCAAACCCCCAAGCCGGGGTACAGTCAACATGGGCGGCCTACCCGCCCCTAGATTGGTTCAATTGCGATGACTCTTAAATAACTTCTCCTATATCTTAATATATTAAATAGAAAGTAGGAAAACTGAGCTGCATTTGTTGCGAGTTTGGTTTGGTCTCTCTGCACCCGAGACAAACTCGTTTTTTGTGTTTCGTTTTCGGATATAATTCATGGATTCTACCAACAACTGATATTTTACAAAAGAAGAAGAAGAAGAAGAAGAAGAAGAAGAAGAAGATCATATTAGAAGTAGCATGTCAGACGAGGAAACTGATCACTCTTGCTCCCTTGCGTTAATCCTTTTCTTAATCTTGATAACAGGTAATTAATCCAATTTTTTTTTGCTATTTAACTTTTGATCCTTGTCAGCAAATTCATGTATAGATTCCATCGATTGGCTCTCTTTAAAATTCTTTACTGTGAGTTTCATAATTTGACACCGAAATCCTTGTCTTCTAATACCAATATTTTCTTTTCTCATGCTCATCTTTCATGGCATCCATAAAAGTTCTCATAGCCTCCAAACATGTTTTTTTTTTATTTTTTATTTTATTTTTTATTTTATTTTTTATTTTATTTTATTTTAAGGGAATTCACGTTCTCCAAGGATGATTCTGGTTTACTAGAACAAAACATGTTCGCGTTGTTCGAGGACGATTCTGTTTCTTAAATATGTTGGGTTCTAATTAAATTAATTATTTGATTTAATGTGTTCAGCTAATTAATAGGAAAAACTCATCCCACCAAAACGATAAAAAAAAAATGTTGACCCATGTGCCCACCCAAGATCAGGTAAAAAAATAAACGCCTAGTTAATCGAGTGTCAAAATATCTTTTTAATTAACTATGGTTTGAAAAGAAAAAAAAAGTTTTGTCCAAAGGAAGTTCCATGGAGATAAGAGTCTCATGATTCATGTTAAGGGAGAGATTTGTGGATTAACTTTTATAAATAAAAGTCAAAATATTAGAGAAGTCATAATCAATTACTCATTAATTAGGGTGGTCCAGTAATGAATTCCTAGGATTTTGGATGTCATTTCTGTTTGCAGAAATTTCTTGCAATTTCAGGATTTACTTTTGGTGATTTGGATATCATTTTCCAAAATAATTTCACCGATTTTTTTGGGCTTGTGGAAGTTGGAAAGGATGGAAATGCATCGCCGTTGTTTTTGCTACAGTAGGTTTCACTGTTTATCTTATGGAAATTTGTTGGCTCTGTTTGGCTGTTAGGAAAGTTGAGAAAAAGAAACGAAATCCGAATTTTTGAAGCATTGATACTTTTGTCGTTATAAAAAAATTTTAATTCAATCAAGCAATGAGATTCCAAATTTTTTGGTGTTCAAATAAAAGTGTATTAATTTGCTTTACAATATTGATTGCTTTTTCAATTTTTTTTTTTTTCGTTTGAAATAGGTTTCATAGACCTAATCCAATCTAACTGATGAGCACAGTACCGTCATATTGATTTTACAGGCGTGCTTGTCGCCGGTGATTCTCTAGACGCCGACATAGATGCCCTTATTGAACTGAAATCATTTCTCGAAGTAAACAATCGCGTAAACCAAGGACGATACTCCCAGTGGAACAGTCAGAATTCAAGTGGCCTATGCGAATTATGGCCAGGAATAAAATGCAATTCCAACAAGACAAGGGTCACCGGCCTCAACCTATCGAACAGCAAAATCGCCGGCGAGATATTCGGAAACTTCTCAAGGTTATCCGAGCTGTCGTACCTCGACCTCTCCGGGAACACTCTCGGTGGAGTGATTCCGGAGGACTTGAGCCGGTGCCAGAATCTTGAGTATCTCAATCTGTCACATAACATCCTTGAAGGTGAGCTGAACTTGTCTGGATTGAAAAACTTGAAGACGCTTGATTTGTGTGTTAACAGGTTTTGTGGGGAGGTAAAGTTGAGCTTCCCGGCAATTTGTGACAAATTGGTTGCCGTGAATATATCGGCGAATAATTTCACGGGTACGATCAATGGTAGCTTCGATGAGTGCTTGAATTTGCAGCACTTGGATTTGAGCTCAAACAATTTCAGTGGGAATTTGTCGATTGATTTTGCAAGGCTGCTACATTTTTCTGTCTCGGAAAACTTTCTCACTGGGCCTGTTTTGCCGTCCATGTTCCCTGATAATTGTAGCCTGCAAAATTTAGACCTCTCGGAAAATAGCTTCTTTGGGGGGGTTCCGGGGGAAATATCGAAGTGTCGAAATCTGAGTATTTTGAATCTGGCGAATAACAGTTTTACGGGGCAAATACCATCCGAGATTGGATCGATTTCGAGTCTTGAAGCTTTGTACTTGGGGAGCAACAATTTTTCCAGAGTGATCCCTGATTCGCTTCTGAATTTGAAAAACTTGTCCTTCTTGGATTTGAGCAAGAACAATTTTGGAGGAGATATACAAACGATTTTCGGGAATTTCACGCAGATTAAGTTTCTTTTATTGCACGGGAATTCATATACTGGAGGAATAAATTCGTCAGGAATTCTCAAGCTACCTAACGTTTTAAGATTAGACCTGAGCTACAACAAATTTTCAGGTCCACTACCGGTTGAAGTCTTTGAAATGCCGAGTTTGATCTTCTTGATTCTTGCTTACAATCAATTTTCTGGAACTATACCACCAGAATCTGGAAATTTGTCCGGCCTGCAAGCCCTTGACCTCTCTTTTAACAAGCTAAATGGATCAATTCCGTCCACCCTTGGAAAATTGAGCTCACTCTTATGGTTGATGCTTGCAAATAATTCTCTAACAGGGGAAATTCCTCCAGAGCTGGGAAATTGCACAAGCTTGTTGTGGTTAAACCTTGCCAACAACCAGCTCTCTGGGAAAATCCCACCTGAATTGACGAATATTGGTAAAAATGCCAGAACTACTTTTGACTCTAATATCCGGCAAAGTAACCGGACTATTGCTGGCTCAGGGGAGTGTTTGGCGATGAAGAGGTGGATTCCAGCAGACTACCCTCCTTTCAGTTTTGTGTATACCATCCTCACAAGGAAGAGTTGCAGAAGCATATGGGACCGGATACTTCAAGGATATGGTATTTTCCCAATATGTGTGGCCGGTTCATCCGTCCGGACCTTTCAAATCTCCGGTTATGTTCAACTAAGTGGGAATCGACTTTCCGGCGAGGTGCCTCCAGAAATTGGCAAGATGCAGAATTTCAGTATGTTGCATTTGGGAATCAATAATTTCTATGGGAAACTCCCTTCTCAGATTGGACAGATCCCACTTGTAGTCCTAAACATCTCCAGGAACAATTTCTCGGGTGAAATTCCTAAGGAAATCGGTGACCTTAAATGCTTGCAGAATCTGGATTTGTCTTGGAACAACTTTTCTGACACGTTCCCGGCGAGCTTGAACAACTTAACTGAGATGAGCAAGTTCAATATCTCATACAATCCATTTATCTCTGGCACAATTCCATCAACAGGGCAATTGTCAACGTTTGAGAAGAATTCCTATCTCGGCGATCCCCTGTTACGTCTTCCTTTCACTGACAACTCTACAGTTGAGTCTCCTAAGAGTATGGATCGGAAGCCTAAAGGGCCTACAAAATTGGCTGCATTCTCGGCGTTCCTAGCTGTGATTCTAGCTTTTTTAATATGTGGGGTTTTGTCAGTCATACTCTGCTCATCGATAAAAAGCCCATCAGAATCACCAGGATATCTTTTAGAAGAAATAAAAAGCCCACATGATTTTGCATCAAGTTCTGGCTGTTCATCACCATGGCTGTCTGATACCATTAAGGTCATTCGTCTCGACAAAACAGCTTTCACACATGCCGACATTTTAAAAGCTACTGGTAACTTTTCGGAGGAGAGGATTATTGGGAAGGGGGGATTCGGCACAGTGTACAGAGGAGTATTGCCTGATGGGAGAGAAGTGGCTGTAAAAAGGCTTCAGAGAGAAGGAATAGACGGGGAAAGGGAATTCCGAGCAGAAATGGAGGTTTTGAGCGGAAACGGCTTTGGTTGGCCGCATCCAAACCTTGTAACACTTTATGGGTGGTGTTTGGATGGCTCACAGAAAATTCTGGTTTATGAGTACATGGAAGGTGGAAGCTTAGAGGATCTTGTATCAGACAGGATGAAGCTGACATGGAGGAAGCGAATCGATGTGGCAATCGACGTAGCACGTGCATTACTGTTTCTACACCATGAATGCTTCCCTGCTATCGTGCACCGGGATGTGAAGGCCAGCAATGTTCTGCTTGACAAGGACGGGAAAGCACGAGTCACAGATTTTGGTCTTGCCAGAGTTGTTGATGCAGGGGATAGCCATGTGAGCACAGTAGTGGCTGGGACAGTCGGATATGTTGCGCCGGAATACGGGCAAACATGGCATGCCACCACAAAAGGCGACGTGTACAGTTATGGGGTTCTGGCAATGGAGCTAGCAACAGGGCGGCGGGCGGTGGACGGAGGGGAGGAATGTCTTGTGGAATGGGGAAGACGGGTGATTGGAATTGGGCGACATGGACTGAGCCAATCAGCCATACCAGTTGTGCTTTTGGGGTCTGGGCTGGCGGAGGGGGCGGAGGAGATGAGTGAGCTACTTCGGATTGGGGTGAAGTGCACTGCCGAGTCTCCGCAGGCTAGACCAAACATGAAGGAGGTGCTAGCTATGCTGATCATGATATTCACCACTAGGGGAGACTTCAATTATGGCTCCTTTTCTCCTCCCCCATGATTTCAGGTTTCAATCCAGGTTTCCAGAAAATGTCCATAATTCTAGGATGCTACACAGAGTTTACACACACGTATAATACTCACCAAATTTTGACTACTGTAATTCTTCTTGTACACATCATTCAATTGTTGAAGAAGGTTTTTTTTGTTTTTAATGGATTTTGTTATGCAATTCCTTGACGCAGCTCAAGGACAAATATCAAGTCATACGACTCTTGATTTGAGCTTAAATTATGTACTATTTCCCAGCTAATTCTTGGGCGAGCTAATCCCAGAAAAAGAGCATTTTTTGGATGTTTCAATGGATGCTCTGTCGAACTTGTTTTTATGTGCAAAACATTCTCCTGCACTTGCGCGGTGAAAACCAAAGTTTACATCTGATGACTTGTTTTGCTAGTAGAGCACATGATTTAAAGGAGTGTGCCACAACTAGTAGTTTAAACAAATAACAAGTTGCATGAATGCAATATCTCTCGTAAAACAGACCGTCAGCTTGATTGGTCAACTAGTTTGGTTGGTTACCACAAAATCGGCTTTTCGAGTATTTACTCAATCAATGCATGATTCTTGCGGAAAAAGTGGTCGTGTATCCAGGATTTACCTGACATGAATGGATCACGAGGTAGCTATGCCTTTAAAAAATTTCACGTCATTAAAAAAAAAAAAAAGAGACCATGACAACGCAATTCAGCTCATTCTAGACGGAGCCCAACACAAGTCATTATAATCTAGGGTTGGCATTACACAGAAACTAGCATTGCTTCCTTTGATATCCATATGCAGAACCTGGAACTCGGCTGTCAGTTATTTTAAGCCCTAAAGTAAATTCATGTTAAAAATGTTGTCTCTAGAACTTGTTTCTTTTGTTGGTTTCTTCTAGTTTTGATGTGGCCAATGCTAATAGCCTAATGCGTTTATGAGGCCTACAAATCTAATAAACCAGTTTGGTGCATGAAAAAGTCGGGATCAGATTCAGCAACCCATTTGGCATTTTGCAAGGACAAATTTTGGTTGTAATTTGTACCACTAAAGTCAAACCAGTATCAGTGTCTTGACCTATACGCACTTTGTATATTTAACAAATAAAGACCACAAACTTAGGGGTTTTGGTTTCTTCAATTAATTACCTTCTGATTTGATATGGTTTTGAAACTGTTTGAGCTTCCACTCAATTCAGTTTGACCTTCTGATTTTCTTGAGATGGTTGCCTTTCTCATGATCCATTCCCTTTTAATGCACTTTTCTCCTCAAATATAAACCATAATTGCAATATCTATCCAAACTTTAGGCAGCTACAATATCTCCAAAACTTCGTAACACTTTCATTCAACCTGTTTCACTTAAGATTTTTTTTTTTTTTCAATATCCAATAGAAAATTGGTCACATGACAACAATACCATTGCATCAAGATAAAAAAAAATTAAAATAAAATACAAAACTAAAAAAAAATGCATTAAAAAAGTGGGTAGAGACCCACGGCCAGGATTTTTTTTTTTTAATAAATACAATAGCATAATTCTATTTTGACACATATGATGGGGGCATTATGGACATTTTACACCATGTGTAGGTCACATGATACGTTTGCTGTCGAAGCTATAGAAAATCCTAACAATAGGGACTAAGTGAAAGGGCTAGATAATTTGAAGAGTAAAATTCAATGTTTAAATGTTCGGAAAACATTGCAATTTGGGTATAATTTTGAATGTATTTTTTCTTTGCCCCATAAACACAAGCCATCCAAACTGTCTGGCAATGTCGCTAGTCGGGGACTAAATCATGATTTTTAAAGCATGAATAAAAAATATATTAAGACTTATAATTAAGTTAATATATAAAAAGTAAAATTAGTATCTATTTAGTCTTTTAAAAAAAATAAACAAAAGAAAAGATACATACTAATTGTTTCTTTAACATATTTCGATTAATATATCTTAAATATATATTTTGCTTGATGAGTGGTGAAAGGTAACACCTTTTTTCTTGTTAGTTCCAACCGCCCAAACACGTCGAATCGCCTAGACCTTTTTGATGGCAACAACCCACATTCAAACACGTGTACACGAACAAAGGCTAGAAGAAAATCTTATTCACCAATCAAAATGCAAATACCAAAAAAGAATACAAATTAATACGCATTGGAGAAACATTGAGATAAAATGAAGAATGTAAACTTTCACCAAAAAATAATAATAATAATAATAATCAAGCACACATATCATTTTAATAAATTACATTTTAACATAGTCATTAATTTGTTTATGTTTATGTACTTTGATCTTAATGCATGGCATCCATGCTAAAAGCGACTAATTATTCATTATAAATTCGAATCATAATAAATCAAACAAAGTAAGCATTTGATATAAATAAAAATGATAATGAATCAAAATAACTTATCAACATGAAATCTTTCTCGAATTAAAATTGTTTCCAACACTCGATATTAATCTTTGAAAAACATTTAAAATAGTTTCAAGAACACATAATAAAAATAGTTAGGCTTCACCCATAGCTCCAGCTAAAAGGTTAGTCACTCATGTTTATGAAAACAAAACCCATAATCAAATTACTAAAAATTAAAATAGCAAATAAAAAAAATAAAAGCTAGGGAAAGAAATGCTTGGCCCAATGGAGAGAAAAAAGAACAAAACCCAGCTCCCCAAAGATTTTTGGACCGAGAAATGCTAGGCTTACAAAACTTTTTACAAAAAAAGCTCTTACAAACTGATGTGGTACAATATGATTGGATTTCTCAAAATTTAAATTTATGTTCTTTCCAGTCATGTTGCGCCACATCAATTTGTAAAAATTTTTTTTGTACAAAGTTTTGTAAAACTAGCATTCCTCTTTCGGACCAGCACCTCCTCCACGTCCAGCCCTCACGTCCTTCTCTTGTGTGGTGCGACACACTTTATAGAGAAAAACAAAATCCTCAAATGTCTCTTTTTTTTTCTTGTCTCATCTTTCTCTTTTTTAGGTACATCTCTGCACCCTCTCTTCTTTCTAATTTTCTGCAAGTATACAGCTCTCTTTAACTTTGTTGCAGTTCAAAGCACCAATCTGCCAAAGTCAAAGATTAGTTCATGTCATTCACGTGAAATGCTGGGCATCCTTTTCTTTTCTGTAGCTTCGAAAATTGCTGCTCTTCTTGTCTCTAGCTTGCTGCAGGCTGAAGCACGGCTTGTGGGCTTGTGTTGTTGATTCTCAATTTTAAACAAAAAAGGAAGAAGAAGAAGAAGAAATGCTGGGCATCCTTTTCTTTTCTGTAGCTTCGAAAATTGCTGCTCTTCTTGTCTCTAGCTTGCTGCAGGCTGAAGCACGGCTTGTGGGCTTGTGTTGTTGATTCTCAATTTTAAACAAAAAAGGAAGAAGAAGAAGAAGAAGAAGAAGAAGAAGAAGAAGAAGAAGAAGAAGAAAGAAAGAAAGAAAGAAGACAAGTAGAAGAAGAAGATGAAGGAGAAAATAATTAAAACACCAAATCACCCGTAATTTTTTATGTCTCATTCTCTCTCTCACTTCTATTATTATTCTCCATATTTTAGTATTCTACATATATTTTAAACATGGTATATTTTTCATATATTCTAACACTTTTTTTTCACATGCAAGACAAAGTAGCTGGCATTTTTGGAAGAGCAAAAGCAATTGTTTTGCTTCCCCGTTTTGTCATTTGTTTGGCTCCCCATTCACCTTTGTCTTCTTCTTCTTGTTTTTCTTTTGTTCTTTCTTTTTTTTTTGTGTGGATACATTAAACAAGAACGAACTACAACATATGACAACAAAGGGCCGGGCAACCCAACAAAAAGTAAAGTAAACACAAATCAGGAGGGAATGCATCAAATGAATGACGCGGCCCTATGAGTCCTTGGTAAAACCAAGAGAACCCGTCGCCAATTAAGGCGATTTCATAAGGCATGGGCAGGAATGTGATTGGCACAAGACCTTTCAGCCCTACCCAAACACCTATAAGAACACTACAGAAATACAGAGAAAGAAACAAAATATAAGGCCAATACAAACAATTAGCCAAAAATACAGACCCGAATAAAAGAAAAATACATGAAAAGTTTAAAAAGCAGGAAAAGGCACTAAGTAGAACCACCGGAGGAGGAAAGTGCTGTGATAGTGGTGGTCGGCCAGAGAACAAGTCGGCGGCGCGTGAACAGTATACGCCGGAGATGGGCTCTTGTCGACCGAAAGCCACCACAAAGGGCCGATTGGTGTGGCGGAAAGCGGTGGCAGTGCACACGCGCGCCAAAGGAGCACGCACAAGTCGGCGCGTGGTGGGCACGCGTCCGCGAGTAAGAACTACTCGCAGGCGCGTGTTACGCACGCTCCGGCGTGTGCTTGTTGGACGACGACGCGGCTGATGACGGTAGAAAGCTGGGGAGCCCAGGAACACGGTGGGATGGTGCGTGTGGTGGTGGAGCTCTTTAAAATAGACAGATCTGATTTTGAAAAAATCAAATCCAAAAACTTCAAAGAGGTCGTTCCGGGGCTGAGAGCAGCAGGAAGAGGTGGAAACCGGCGATGATGTGGCGGAGGAGAAGGTGGCATTTCTACCGTGCAAGGATAGGGCCTCCGAAGAGGCGGATAGGGCCTCCGAAAAGGCGGTTTGAGCCTCCGAAGAGGCGAGAAGGGGAGGGGGGAGGAAGAAGGGGGAAGTAGAGGGGAAGGGACGGGAGGAGGGAGGTTTAGATCCCTCCTCCCATGGTCGCCGGCGTTGAGCTTTGGATGCCTTCATGACAGAGAAGAGAGCTTTCATGAAGATTGAGCTTTTGTTCTTTCTTTGGCTCACGTACAACAACTTAACAAAGTAGACAAGTCAACTTTTCTTTTCTTTTTCTTTTTCTTTTTCTTCTACCAATTCCTACACACAAAACAAATAATAATAAAAATATGAATTACTTGCATTAAAATGTCATTTAAACTCAAAAATCATAATTAAACAATACACTCAAATTCACTGTAAAATGCAATAATTAAAAAAATAAAGTATGATAATACTTATTTTAATTTAAAAAATGTGTACATTTAAGCAATTATCATTTTGTTGGGACACTTTTCGATTAGTGATTGGAGCTCTAAGACAGCTTCAAATTGATGATTGGATCTTCTAGAAAATAAAGGGATTTTGGACAAAAGAGTTTGTTGAAGCGGGTTAACGGGAAATAACTCCAATACCTAAGTCAATGGTCGTAGTCAAAGGTGGATAATGACTAAAAATGAAAGAAGGTCTCAGTTTAAAGCAGGAGGATTGGAGGATCAAAAAGTCATGTTACCTGGTTCGAATGTAGCTTTTATAGTTGTTGATGATGATTGTCGGAGCATTCAATGAAGCATTAGAAGTAAGTCTCCGTGTCACCAATAATTCTAAGTTTGGGGGCGACGCTAGCCAAGTCAAGTGCCATGTGTTACCGAGTTATAGTGCTTATAGTTCTTGAGCCATGGTGTTGATGGGATGTCAATCATGTCCAGGTATTGTAGCCCGACATGTGCATGAAAACTATACTCTGAAATTGTCGAATGTAGGATATGGCTTTAAGATATCTTTTTTAATGCGGTCTAGTCAATCATTGACAGCGTCTCAGGTGTCATGTTGACAGTTTGACCCTAGGTAGCGATCGGGGCGAATGACTAGCCTAACTCCCAATCGATGGAGGGCTCTTGAATGCGGGATACAAGATTGAGATTCGATCGATTAATGGGCCTCAATTAATTGATAACTTATGCTGACCACTTGGGCCTTTCTATGGTGACCCAATTCCCAACATGTTTTATGTTTTGAAAAATGTTTACTAAAACAAAAGCTAAGAAATGCTTTCTTTTCTATTTTGATATTCTAAAAACTCTGAATAATAATAAAAAAAAAAGATATTCTAAAAACTTGTTTGGATAAATATATATATGAAAAGTGTTTTAAAATTGAAAAGCGTTTGAATTATATGCTGAAAAGTATTTTCTGACAACATTAAAGAAGAGTGTTGCGTATTAAAATATACCATTTACAAAACCAATACTAAAAAAAACTGTCACATACTTTACACTAAAAATATTTATTGGAAATGTACCATCTTTCACATATATGATATATGACAGAGTTTCATAAAAATTAATCGTGGGGTTCCCATAACCTCCTATATTTATGATTTTCTATTATCGATCGCTGCATCCCAATCCTCTTATGATGTGTCTTTTCCTTTTGTTTCTAAAATTCCAAACAAAACCAGTATGATTTAATGACTCGCCAATCAATTGGCACTCGACTCTCCATAAATTGAAAAAAGAAAAAGTGAATTATTATCGGCTTATGATCGTTTGATGGACACTGGACAGCACACAATCTGAAAGAGCATTATTGGAGGCAATGCTTTCTTGAAAGGAAGCCACAATCTTTATCATTTTGATTACACTAGGAATTTAGCACAACCGCACTTCATATATTATTAATTTATTAGAGTAAACAATGTTGTTTGTTTCCACAAAACAGCTAGTTTTAGACATCAGAGGATATTTGCTGTACCAGGATATTCGAGAGAAGTCGGTTAGTATTAAGTGAGACACCCTCTCACTTATACTAATTAATTCCTCTCAATTTCAAATGAAATGAAGAGAATTATTTTTCATATATGCTTTTCGGCACATATTTTTTAGTAAATGCTATACATATGTTGTGCATGTGAGAATAGTACAAATCAAAATAAAAATACCTACGCATGATGTAAAGGGAGGCCAAAATTTGAACTTTAAACTCTCTATAAACTACTAAGTTTAGAAGTGAACTCAACTAAAATTTAGTTCTTAATTAATTTCAAAAAACTTATGGCACTATTGATATTTTAGGCGCTTGAAATGTGTTTGCATTCCCCGAGTCCATTCTCTCTCTCTCTTCTGTATTTTTTTTTTTAATTTTTTAATTTATTTATTTTTATTTTTTAAGGAAAAGTTCACATACCCCCTTAAACTATCACTTAATTGACAATGTCTCTTATAAACTTTCAATTGTGACAATGTCCCCTCCAAACTACCAAACAAATGACAATATCTCTCCTAAGAACGAAAATACCCTTAATAAAATAAAAAAATCATTTCTTT
>FXXK01000350.1:410261-457042 GCA_900184695.1 Betula pendula
AAATGGACCGCCCTTTCATGGGATTGGGGTCACACTGCCAAAAGCTAAATCCAACTGATATGTGATCAAGTTTTTCTCTTTTGTTTTTTTTTTGGCCTTTTCTCTGTCAATACCAATGAAAAAAAAAAAAAGGATTTTACAGGCCGAAATATTAAAAGTTTTATCCAAAGCGGTCTAAAAAATTATTATTTGTCTGAATTTTACTTCTATTAAGAAATATGTGTTTCGCATGTCACATAACAATTTTATAATTAAACTTATAACCTCCACCGAATTTGATGTGTATGTTAAAAAAAACATTAAAAAAAAAAAAAAAAAAAAAAAACCAAAGGAAAAGAAATACTATGATTACAAACACTTGCCCCCACAAGATGACATGGAACTTGATGTGGCTAGGGTTGGTTTAGGAGAAAGAAGAAATTTAAAATTGGATGCAGACAGAGACGAAATTGGGGGTGGCCGGTCGGGGCCAAGGCTCCTCCCAACACGTATGATTTTTTTTTTATAAGGTATAATTTTATTTTCAATTTATTTGGCCTTACCCATTAAACTTTTTTGGCCCCTACCCTTTTTTTTTTTCCTAATTTGGCCCTACCCATAAAACACTAAAAGGCTCAGCCATTATATTCACTTAAGTGCCATTACAATTTTTTGGCCCCTACCCATTTTTTTTTTTTCTAATTTGGCCCTACCCATAAAAACCTAAAAGGCTTTGCTGTAATATTTCACTTTAGTTGATAAGAAAGCACCAAAAAAGGAAATTAAAAAGAAAAGATTTAAAATAAAAAATGATGAAATTGAAAAAAAAAAAAAAAATTATACTTTGAACCTTATCTATTATACTTTCTCTGGCTCTGTCCCTGGACATAGGATAAAAAAGCTTTTGTACACAAATGACAACATAAAAACCATCATTTTCAAGCTCCATCTTTTATATCAAGCTTCATTTTCAAGAATTTCAAGCACTACAAGTCTTTTTTTTTTCTAATTGATAGCACTACAAGTCTTTTAAAGAGGGTGGAACTCTCCATAACCTATTATCTAAAGGCTCCATCCAATCCATCTAAAGTGATTAAGAACGGCCAGGATCGCTAGCCAAAAGCATGTTTACTACATTTGTCTACTCGTCAACACACTGGATTACGACCTTCGAAAGGATATTAAGTGGGGGCCAATGGCCATTGGGGGGAGATCTAGGAAACTAACACACACGACATTGACGTTTAGGAGGCGGAGGCCCATCAGGCCAATACTCGGTGGCATTCTCGTAAATTGTGTCTAGTTATGTTTCATGCGGGTCGTCTGAGTTCGACATCGACATTGGACAATACAGACTAAAGAGAATTGTGGGCCCATTAGGGAATTTCGGCTGCAATAAATAAAGAGAAGAAAATGGTACGAAATATCCGTTCTACTCGAATCTGATTTACAAGAATAAATTATAAATTCCTCTTTGAGGTCACCAATAATTATAAATTACGTTTCCATTTTTGAAAATCGTAATTTTAACTTCTTTTTTTGGGGTGTAAAATAAAATAAAATAAGTATAATATATTTTCTGATCCAATTAACAAATTCTTTCAAGTGATGTAAACATGTCATTTTAAAAAGTAAAAGTACCCAAATGAAGAGGGGCCCGGCCCAAGATTTACAGCCCATGAAAACCCAGGCACACTAGACAACCTGCGGCCTTGGCCCTGCAAAGGAAAGGGCCAATGAATTTACATCAAACACCCTCAACAACGTGAGCTGCCTATTATGAACTGACAAAGGCTATCCAATTTCCATACAGGTCCAGCTCCTTCTCCCCTCTCTAGATCCTTGCCATATTGGTCCAAATTACCAACCATGGCCAGAGAAGCCCAATAAAGGTAAGAAGGGGTCACGTCACAAGTACGCATTCATTTCTTAGAAGTATGTTTGGGATTGTGTTAGAAAATAAAGTTTTTGTTTACAGAGCTTTTGTTAAAAAGTGCTGCTATGGAAAAGTTGTTACCTATTTGATAACTACATGTTGTAAGTACTTTTTAAATGTTACTTATGTTTGGTAACAAAGTTTAAAAAGTACTTTTATTTGCAAAAATGACAATAAAGGACGTGTAATATTTTTTTTTTCAATCAGGTGGGGCTTATTTTTAAATTACAACTGAACATGTCTAATTGATTAATTAAATAAATTAGATATAATCCGAATGCCAAAGCTAATACAAATTGTTCTCCTCACATATCAAATGTTCAAACGTTTATATAATATATAATATTAGATGACAAGTATTGACAGGGAAAATATAATATACAGAAAAATTGTTGACAAAGAGCATGTTTGTTAAACACTTCCCCTATCCCCTTTTTTTTATCCTCAAAATCAAGACCACTTTTAATATTTCATCAATCACTTTTTAACAATTTTTTATTTTTATTTTTTATATCATCATTCACTTTTTATTCAAATAAAAAACTCACTAAAAAATAAAATTTTTTTACTTTTTCATACAAAAAATTTACAACATTTTTCATATTTTATATCACATCATTCAGTTCTATTACTATTCAAAACACACAAAAATTCCAAAGCATTTGACAAACACACCCAAAATCTATAAGAATATTTGGTTGTCATGTCATCTTGAAGAAGCTGCAAACTTGTTTTCTCTTGTTTCCCTTCTAATTGTTCAACTAGATTTCAATTCGACAGAGAAGAAACAGTAAAAAGCTATCACTCCAACAATTAAAAAAAAAAAGATTCAACAAAGAAATAAACAAATATGTTTTAGCAACAATTCATCAAGTTAACCGACAAATCTGACAAATCCACGGCTCTTTGCTAATAACTGAGGATATGACAATGTACAGTACCACTATAGTGAGAAACCCAAGATCTAACAAAGAAACAAAAAATAGTAAGAAGACGTTTTCCCAAGAACCCATGGCTCTCTAACCTCTCCAAGAACCGTTTAAGCCATCGGTCACAACTTTTTTTTCCCCCACATCAAAGGGTTCTTTCTAGTTTCTCCAAATAACTTTCGTCTCTCTCTCTCTCTCTCTCTCTCTCTCTCTCTCTCTCTCTCTCTCTCTCACACTTTCACTCTACAAATCATTTATCTTCTCTCCCAAAAAAACTCCTGTGTGCTAATTCACAAATAACCCTCAAAAATTCGTCTCTCTGTGAACCCCCAAAATCCATAAGTTTCAACTGAAGCTCGTCTGTACATTCATGGCGGTCGAAACCCAAAAAGACCAAATTCACAGTGGCCAACTCTCAAATTCGCAGCTCTCAAAGACAAGCGAAGGGTTTGCAGCTCTCCAATTCGCAGAAGGGGGTGTAAGACATGGAAAAAAGACATATATATCGGTATTGTTATAATTATGTGAAATCTTTTGGATATTTTCGACCATGTATGATTTTCATTAAACCAAAACTGCGGTGCGCCTTTTTGATTTGAAGTGCGTTATGAGAAAAGCATCAAATTTGAGCTTTTAACTAAACACAATTTTTAGCTTTTTGGGGGCAAAAAGTGCTTTGTTACAAGAAACCCAAACGGCACATTTTTTCTTGGCAAGCGCTTTTTGGATAACAAAAGCATGTTTAGTGTTATGAAACGCAACCCAAACATGCCCTTAGTTTTCATCTTTTTTTATTAATTTAAGCATCAGAAGTAGCCTTGTTGTCATGCCAATTTAACGTTTGTCTGTCATGCAAGTCTTCATTACCTCATGTTCATTGTGCGCGGTGTAACACCTAAGAAAATAATTAAATAAGTTATCTATAATTAAACAAGTCATTAGAATCAATGAAAGAAAACAAGACTTACGAAAAATTTAAGAAAAAGTTAACTTTCAAGTCTTTGGTTTGAACGGGAAAGTTTCCGGTTCGAACGAGCCGTTGAAATGCACAAAAAAAAGCTTTGTAGAATACTCCATTACAAATTTGTTCTAAGTCAATTTGAACGGAATTGCAATTGAGAATCTAGTTCGAACCAGGATATAGCTCTTTCGAATGAGGTTATTTTAGTTTTGACAGAGAGCTCAATTCTAAGTTAGTTCGAACTGAGTGTAGTTCAGTTCTAACAAATGAAACTAATGTTCAATTCAAACGAAATTTTTATAGGTTTGAACTGGATGCAACTTTTAAGGCTTCTAATAAGTTTTATCAGGTAAATTGGTGTTCAGTTCGAACTGAAATTTACCAGTTTGAACAAAAATACCACAAATTTGATTATAAATAGCTAAAATGTGAATTTTCAACTCATTTCTCTTAAGTTTTTCTCTTTCATCCGCCTCACTCTCCCTTGCACTCCTAGGGTTTGAAGCCTTGGTTGAAGATTTAATTTGAGGAAGTTTCTAATGCCAATTCTAACACCGAAAACATGATTATTGGTTTTAGAACCTCAATTTCATTGATCGTTTTGAGATAAATTCAGATACTCTAGTTTTTCTTCAAGTTAAGCTAAGTATCGAAGTTTGAGGCTTAATCTTAAGAAATTATTTAGGGCTATTGTGTGTTAGAGAGTTTTAAGCTTTACCCAATTTTTACTTCTAGGTCAAGTTTTGAACTGTGGGATTGATCCTCCACAGGAGAGGATCGATCCTCCACAGGAGAGGATCGATCCTCCGAGCCAGAAACCCTAAGGATCTATTCTCTTTAATCAGAATGTGATTTTTTATGGTTTTCTAAAGCCATAGTGCAACTGGAACATTTATATATTTATCCTTAACCTTCACAAATTTTTGTTGCATGAATTCCAAGGTACTGAAAGGCTGTTGAAGTGTCGTGGTGAAGAAAAGAGCGTGTTTTGTCAATTTTAGTTTGTTTTTGGGAGTTTTTAAGCTCCACAAGATTAGTGAGGTGATTAGTTTCATCAATCATTGTTATTTGATTTATTTTTCCCATAGGTCAGTAGGGTTTATGAGTGTGTTTTTGAGTGTTGACTCGTGTTTATCTATTGTTTATGTTATATAATCGATTATGTTGGTTTTAGACCGTAGAATTCTATTAAATTGACATCTAAATTATTCCTAAGACCTTATTATATAACACCAATTATAGTGAATAAGTAATTAGAAATGACCCTTAATTTGTTTCAAGTTTTCAAAATTTCATTTTTGAAGCAATGCTTAAAAAATTGCTAAGAATAGAGAGAATATAAATAATAATAATATTAAATTATTATTACGAGAGAACCCATAAATAGTGAAAGACAAACATATGCTTTTACCCCAATTGAACGTTTAATTATTATTCTTATTACTCCCTTTTCGATGTTGCCACATGTTAAATCATATTAGGAAACGTACCGTTACCTCAACATTCCATTGCCTAGAATAAAATATATTCAGTGCTACACGACCGTTTGCTTCAACATTCCATGCATGGAACAAAAACATTCAATGAATGGAATTATGGTCGGAGTCTAACGTTTAAAATAAAATGAAAAAATAGTAATAATAGTAAGAAGATAGAAAGTCTCCGAACATTTTATATTTTTAATTATAAACCCCATCTTTTTAACTTTCCTCTATATATATATATATATAATATATATATAATAATTTGATTTCATGAGATATTCTTACAATTAAGAACAACAAATTTAGAACTAATTTGTCTTTCATTGTGTAGGTCAAAAGTGTTAGATAATCCTATCATAAAGATTAAAGTGAATTCGAAATAATTCATTTGACAAATCATGTTTTATTTCCTATATTTAAATCTATTTTATTCTAGTCATAATATATATTTTTTTTTATTATAAACCATGTTTCTTTATTTGTAAGTATTTTAACTATAGATGTCTACTAAAAAATATACATTTGGATATGAAAACTTAAAAAAAAAAAGAGAGAAAAATAGAAAAATAATAAAATCTCAAAAAGGATCTCTAAGTGAATTTGTTTTTATTTTTTATTTTTTTAATACATGAAAAAATTGTAATTAAGCAATAAGAATGATTTGAATAAACTAAGTAATTTTGATCTCAAAAAGCGAAAATAATGATTTTTGAATAAAAATAATAATATAATAATTAAAGTAAATATTATTATTAAAATTTAAATATAAATAAAGTCCTCACTTAGAGTACATTCATAATAGCTCATCAAACAGTACGAACATTTATTTTAGCTACTTATTTTTCTATACATACCCCAGCAACATCCTCTATTTCACCCTCTATTTTATTTAAATATTAATGTTAATCATTTTTTATTATTTAAGGTGCTTGAAGAGAATGAGAGAGAAGAGAGAGAGAAAAAAAAAATTGATAAAAAGTGTTACAGTAAACTTTCAAATATGAAAATATGAAAATTTACTATAGCAAATTTATGACAAACTTTCAAAAAAAAGTGTCTGCTAGAGATGAAAAAATAAGTCATAAAAATTAAATATAATTAATATGTCCAATTTAAAAGCACTGCCAAAAATACTCTTAAACTTATTAGTTTAAATCTCCAAATGTATCGAGTCGGCCAGCACATCAACAACATGATTGATTTGATTCACCCTCCTCTTGTGGTTGGCACACATATTATGTTAACTATAACCTTATGATTAGTTTATTGTTAACATAATAGAAACCAATCATAAGTTTCAACATTATAAAATGGACCCGTAAATATCAAGAAACCCCTGATTTAGTTCGAGTAATTGGCCAAAAAAAGGCCAATCTCAGACGAAAAAAAATGGACAGTAAAGGGGATTGAAATGGAAATTCATAAAATCAGCATGCTTGATACTTTGGAGTCAGTAAAGGGGCCCACTGCTGACTATTGTTTTATAATTAAAAAAAGACATTAAAGTATCACGAAAAATCGAATCGAACTAGTATTTTTCATTGGAAAAAGCAAAAAGTAGTTTAAGACGGATATTGTTATCTGCCATTGCAGTAGAGGTGTGTGATATATACTGTTGTCTGGTTCGGATTTGATCTTCTTCCGAATTCTTTTCTGGGTTTTTTTTTTTTATTGGTTTTAAGTCTTTGGAGAATGGACATACACCTCCATTTACTCGTACTGCCTCAAATCCAAAAACAAACATAAAAACGAGAAGGGGGGCATGAGAGAGACTGGGTGTTGACAACTTCCACGTCGCTTCTCATGTAAGTTTCGTTTGTTTCTGTGGATTTTTTTTATCTGGGTCTCTCTCTCTCTAAATCTTCCTAGAGAGAATGGCCCAGTAGATCCAAATGGGAATTTTATTTGCTTTTCAGGCCTTTTGAAAAATATCCATTTTTATTCTTGAGCTCTTTTGGGTTGCTGTCTTTTGCTTCCTGATTCATGGATTTCTTTGGGTTGTTCTTGTTGTTTTGCATAGCTAGTGGAGAGTTTGTGGAATGAGGTAATCCATGATGGGGTTTCCAAGAGGAGGTGGCAGAGAATTACTTTTCGTTTTTGAGGTAAGTTGTAAGCTTTTAACTGATTTGATGCTTGAAGATTAATTAATTAATTTATTATTTTTTTTTTCCAATAAGTTTGTTGGAACATTTTCTTCTTTCTCCTTAATAATTGGTATGATTCTTTTTGTTTTGGTGATGCAGTATTGTCTGATGGTCTAGACAATTGGGTTTACACAGCTCTGTCTCCAATCTTTTGGGGCATGAAAAGTCCAAAAAACAGTTTTGAAGTACTCTATATAGTTCTGGGTGGGAAGACCATATTGCCCAGTCCTATCTCTCTAATTTTGGGTAATAATATTAGCCTTTTGTTAGCCGTATTATCTGGGGATTTTTAATTTGTGGGGCGTCTGATTCTGATTGCATAAGATGATTTTCAAGTTCATTTCATTGTACAAGAATATTCTGAGAGCTTGATGATGTGTGGCGTAATTTCTACTATGATAATATTGGAAACCGGGCTCCAATTTTGTTAGAAAGAACTGTTCTTTCTTCCCCTTTTAATCTGCAATGCTTGTTAGGTCAACCTCTGCCTGATATCAAACTATCCCAAGTCGACTCCCTATTTTGAATTCTTGTAGTTTGACGGTAGTAAAATGTTGAACTTGTCAATATGCTAATTTTTTGCTATCTTTAAGGAAACCTGTTTTTTGATGAGTCCTTATGCTTGTATGAAGTTCTTTCATGGCATTAAATGATTCCTTGGTCATTAAATATCTACTTCAACTTGTGCAACCTTAAGAAAATTCTTTAGATTTTTTTCCTTGAACAATGTGCTCAAACTTTTGGCCAAGGACTCTTTCCTGTGACAAAGAACTTTTAAGTTAAGCCTAAATTAATGAAGAAGTTCTAATCATATGAAAAGCCCTCGGGAAAAGGAAATTCATTGCTGAAATATTAGGATTTTCTTCTTGTTAATGCAGCTTCCCGAGTGATTAGGTCGTAACCAATTGCAGTATCAGCAACTTTATTTTGAAGTTGAGGGCATATTGGAGTTGCAAGCTGCTTCATATCTAAAGCAGCTCAATTATATCAACATGACATGATCTTTGTTCAATTATTTAGAATTCATTTTAATTGGAATTGTATTTCGCTATCTATTTTTTCTTTTTTTCATAAACATATTTTTCATTTTAGTATGTTCCTCCACCTTGTAACGCCATCTAAAGGTACCATCCCACCACCATGTGAAGATAATGATAGGTTTATAGCCCATGCATCCCTGGAGTGGTAAAGTTGATTATATTTCTTATGCATACAGTTGAGTTTTGATAGTATAAATGTTCTTCATTTTCCTATGAAGATGAGAGTACGTACTATTTCTGTATTTCACTACATATACTCTGATACTTTGAATTGTCATAGATATGTGTAAGTGCCATATTGGTTGGTTATGAAGTCATGTATATGTTGGGTCACACATTAGTTTTGTATTAGATAAGACTGAGCTATATACATGAGTTTAGGGAGCTCAACTTATAACTTTCAGGGAATAACAAAGATGTGGTTAGCGCTTCCGTTGAGCTGTGAGAAATGGTATTGGGGCCAACCTAATAATGACATGTCGTGTTGGGGCACTACAATACAACGTCGGCCCTGATGAAGACATTAGGGATTTGAGTGTGGGAATTTATTGTATTCTGCATAGTCATGAATATGTGTTAGTTCCAAATTGGGTAGGTGGATTGTAAAGGTTTTGCATGTGTACTAAATCCCACATTGATTGTCCACTAAGCAGAATTTGATTTTATAGGTGATTCCAATGAGCTCTAATTGTAATTTTGATTAGCACAAAATGGTAGAGCGTAATGCGACTAACAGTTTTTTCTAAGTCATGACAAATAATATCAGAGCCAACCTATAATGCATATGGCATTAGGGTACTGCAGAATGATGTGAGCCTTGATAAGGACATTACAGATTTGAGTGGAGAAGATTGTGATATCCCAAATTGTCACATATATGTGTAAGTCCCATATTGGATGGGTAGATTATGAAGGACATGTATATGTCAACTTTTACATTGGTTGTCTGCTTGGTAAGATTGGGCTATATAAATGACTCTGGGGGTATTTAATTGTAATTTTAACTAGTTCTTTTGAGTATAGCATAGATTTAACTAGTGCTTCCCAAATTCATGACATATTAGGTTTGTTTGGTACTTTATGAATTCCTGTACAAATAGCCAGTTATTAGGAAAAGCTTTAAGGAAGCATTTTATAGAAACATTATTTAAATAGATAAATTAGATCCTCATATTCCTTTTAACCCCTTTTATTCTTCATTTTTTCTTTTGGGATACATTATTTAAATTAAATCCAGACTTTCTTTCCTTTACTCCTTTTCTGTACAAGTGAATTATAAACAAAGATATAAATTCACAAACACACTTGATCCATAAAAAGAAAAGAAAGGTATTAATTTGATTTTGTTTTATATTGTATACAAATCACTAACCTATCATTTGTTCTGTTGCAGGTTTCTTTTTATAACTGAGGGTTGCTAAGTTGTACTTCATTATTCAATTAAACTTGTGCTCTGTTGTATATGGCTCTGCTGGGAATGGGAGCAAATATGCAGTATGATGGCTGTTTCCCAGGATATTACTCGACAATGGATCTTAATATGGATGCTAATAGCAGCACTTGGCCCCTTAACAATATTAATAAAATGTTGGAGCATGGACACCACTACAATGGTTTTTTGCCACCTTTCTCTGCTGACCAGGTCTTAGGGTACAACAAGGAAGTATTAAAGCAGATGATGCTCAAGCATGAAACCATGTTTAGGGATCAGGTAAGTGCTATCTCTACTTCCAGTGTGAATAGAAATAGAATAATCCTAGGTAATTTATCCAATTTCAATAAAACCATTGATCCGTAATCATCCAACTAGATTATAACTGCATTCTTTGCCATTTCATACAAGTCATGTATCCTTGATATTTTCAAGCACCTATTTATGGTTTTTAAACATGTAAATGTGTTGCAAATGTTTTTGTGCATCCAGATCCATGAGCTTCATCGCCTTTACGGAAGACAGAGGGAGTTGATGTATGAAATGAGAAGGAATGAATTAGATAAATGTAATGTAAGGTTGGAGACATCACAGTCAAATTCTTTTTTATCTCATGTCTCGACTGAATATGCCCAAACGACATGTCATGCCCCTAGGTTGCCTTGGGTAAACCCTGCTTGTGGTGGATTGTCCATTTTCGGTGTTGAAAATGTCCAGTTGCCTTTGAGTTCTATTCAAGGGAAGTGTATGCAAAGATGTCCTGATCCTGCACAAACTGAAGGCTGTTTAAAAAAATTCGAGCTATTGGAATCTAAATGCAAGAAAATTGGGAAAAAAATATTGGATCTTCAACTTCCAGCTGATGTGTACATTGACAGCGAAGAAGAGGAACTATTGGAAGATGAAAAGGTTCATGAAGTGCCTGATGTGTCAAATTATCCTTCAGAGGAAGTTAATCAGGTTATGTGCAAGGATGATGTAAAACCATTTCCTGGCAGCATTGAACTTAACGATATTTTCCATGAGGAAGCATCCACTTCATTATTGAAGAAATCCACATGTTTGGCTGACCTAAATGATCCCGTTATGCCTGAGGAAGAAGCAGCTCCTAATTCTGATTTTGTTGGCCCTACCAGTCACCATATTCCATGCCTCGATCTTTCTCAAAAGACTAAATCAGCCTTCCAAATTTCATCTGAGGAAATTGTCCAAAATAACCAGACTAGATGGGATCTCGAATCTTGCTCAGATGTTCTACTGTCAGAAAAGAAAGAAAGAAAACAGGGATGGCCATCCTTCAATGATGAAGCTGGTGAGAATTTGTTTGGAAGATCACGTCAATTTATATCTCTTCACTTTAAGTTTCATAATTTTTTGGCTTTTCTGAGCAATTAATACCCTTCGCTGTGTTATGGAAATTGGTATTTGTTTCCCTCGTAATCATGCTTCAATTTTGTTGAAATCGTTATCATTAGTATTGTTTATGTTGTTGTATTGTATGAACCTCTATTTTCAGGCAATAGCAGAAGTAACTTGAATTCTTTCCCTGAAGGTTTTGATGCAGAAAAGTTATCCATGTTGCACGAATCGTCACAAGAGGAAATTAAGCAAGCTCATCAATCTCCAATATTTCATTTATTAAATCAGAATTACCAAAAATCAGAGAGTAAAAGAACAAGTTTCAGTTTTGAGAGCTTTGGAAGGAATCATAGTCCCTCCAGTGACAGCCAACCTGGACCAAGTGGTGCCTCTTACATGTGCACTTCACATGAGCTCATTCCTCAGGCTGATTCTGGGTTTTCTCCAGCTGCATTTTGTAGAGAACCTGAATGTGACATGTTGCGAAATCCTATTTCTGTTGAAGCACTACCATGTTTTAACACCTCTGTATCACTGGTTGGAAGTTCTAAAACGTTAATTGGAAGGCCTGGGCTTGATGGAAAGAAGTCTCATCCCAACAAAAGTTCAGAGTCTAACATAAAATGTGAAAGTGTGGGTTTCCTTCAGGGCGGCTTTTGCAACAGCTACCATTCAGGGTCTAACAGCTCAATGGCTCACTCACCATCCATCAGCTTTGATAATCTGAACAGCAATAACAACAATGATTTAGCATCTGAACAACAAGGCCTTGCAAACTACGTTCAGGATTCCATGGATGTGAAGTCTTCTAAGGACATAAACTTGAATTTTATGCCTAATTTCTGTTCTTTGGATGTGGAAGCTTCGCAGAGTATCCGGTGCACAGATGGAAAAGAGAAGCTTGGAGAATTAACTGGAGGCTTGCCTTGGCTTAAAGCAAAGAGAGTACATTATGTGGGATCCACTAAAGGAAGTGAGGATTCAACTCAGGTGGATTCTGTCCTTTTAAAAACTTATTCAGAATGTGTTCCTGATGTTGAGTCAAAGAATAATGAGGCAAGTGACTCCTTAAATAATAGAAGAATCATTGACCTTCCCATTTACGACAAGGATCGGATATCCTATGATCAGTGTTCTTCTCATGCCTCCCTAGCTGGAGATGAACTAGAGAACACTGAGAAAGATGGTTTACTTGACACACACTTGACTTGCAATCCTGTGCATGACTCGGGAAAGTGTCCAACCGAAAATGAGAATGTACTAGAGAATGGATTTGATAAAAGACATGTAGGTATTGGAGGTCACGATGACCTGAATTTGTGCAGAAATGAAGACAAGCCTTCTCCGATGCACATTTTCTCAGCAGAAATTGATCTTGTGCCTGCAAGTCCAGAAAACAAGGAGTGTTCTCCACCCAGAGGAGAATCTGATGAAAACCAACTTGAGACAACTTGTCAATTGTCAGGACAGGAAGAAGCGGATCTTCAAAAGGAACTAGTGAGGACTGCAGCAGAGGCTATAGTTTCCATTTCATCATCTGTGGTTGAAATTTGTCTTGAAAATACCACTTGCAAGCCATTTGAAGCTTCTACAACCGACTCCCTACACTGGTTTGCAGGGATAGTTTCTTCAGTGGTAGGTGATAACGAGTTTGGAGTAGTTTTAAGTGGTAAGAATGGTGATCATCATGATGAGTCTCTGCCTGACGGAATGGATTACTTTGAGGCCATGACACTAAAGCTTACAGAGACAAAACTGGAAGAGTGCTGCTGTAAGAGTAGTGTCAAGAAAGAGGAAGAAGGATGTGCCATTTTATTGCCAAGTCAGCCAAGGAAGGGCCGGACAAGGCGGGGCAGGCAGCGGAAGGATTTTCAAAGCGAAATTCTTCCAAGCATTGCTTCTTTGTCAAGGAATGAAGTGACTGAGGATCTCCAAACAATAGGAGGCCTAATGGAGGCTGCTGGTAGTCGTTGGGAAACAGGTTCTTTGAGAAATAAAGGTAGAAGTGGGTGGCAAAGGGGGAGGAGGCGGTCTTGTGTCTCTGCTTCCAGCTTAACAGAGAATACGGTGGGCTCGCAGCTGAACCAGCAACCTGGCAACAGTGAATTGGGCATTGAGGAGAGAAGCCTAATAGGCTGGGGGAAGATCACTAGGCGGCGTGGAGGCAGATGTCCAGTTAGGAATCCTAAGTTTATTTTAGGCCAAATATAGTAAGAGTGATTTCTAAGAGCCTGTGATGTATGGTGTTTCGGATGAGCTGTTTTGTGGACCATGGATTTCTTGTAAATGTATTGCAACTTGCAAGCTATAATATATTCAACAACATTAGGGGTGCCTAAGAGCACTAGCATCGGATTAGCCAAATGTTATTTTTAGCCCAAATTTGGCTAGAACCCATAAAATCACTCCACATTTGATGAGTTATAGCCACACTATTTTTAAATTTGTTAAGAGTTGCTCTCCAAATATAGATAGTAACTGTAGCAAAGACATAATTTTTTCTCAATTTTTTTATTCACTGTGTGCACGCCCGTGCAATATGAGCACAGTGGCACAGACGCGGTGACAGCAAGCATTGTGGGATGGGTTTCTTGGCTTTACGCAGTGGTCTGGCTATCAGTGAGTGGGGTGGCGTCGAGAGGGCAACTCAGGGTTGGAGTTGGGAGAGTCAACGATGAGCCATAGAGTGTATGTTGGGGATGGATGACTTCAGCGTTGAGTTTCATAGTTTACTCGTGTGGTGATCAAACAGGCTTCAAACGACACTTTGATTAAGCATTTTGTGGCTCTCATTTGAACGGCTTGCGATGGGGTATTATGGATGTCCTTTTAATCCTCAGTTTGATTGCGACTGCGATCGAGTCATTCTAGAACACGGTATGCATTCTTGTTCAAATAGAAATGGTCTCGTTTGAACGAGATCTTCAACTCCTCAATTTTAGCTCCAAAAGTATACCTACTCAACCATAGACTTGAAAGTCCGCCCCTGTAACCCTTTTTTCTTCATTCAATATAAAAAAAAAAAAAAAAACCATAGACTTGAAAGTTATATAAAAATGTTTTTTGGCACTGAATTTGTCAACATTAAAAACCTAATAAAAAGGCTAGCTATAGCTCTGTGTGATAGAAAGTGGGCAACATGTGAGGCACGTGGAATGCAGAAAAGAATCTTTTAGGAGCGCATATAGAATCTCACTTCGCTAGCATAATGTAAAATGAGACTTGTAAAATTCATAGCTATTATTTTTGTACCAAAAAAAAGAGCTATAAGCACCTTATTTTTTAGCAAAAAAAAAAAAAAAAAAAAAAAAAATTTATGCCACGACGGTTTCCAAACACCCCAGGCAAGAGAAATAGTTCAGCCTTAATGGATTACATGTCATTATACCACCAAGAGCAAAAACCCTAGTGCTCTTTCTATTTTGTCTCATGTTGGAATTTGGATGATACGTGTGTATTTTATGTTGGGGGAATCACATAAATTCCAATAATTGTGTGTGTGTGTGATTGATTTGTTTTATTTATTATAATTCCGATTTACTGGACAACAAAATTTTGAATTAATCAATGCATAAAAGTATGAAGTTCAGTTCCTTACTCAACTTTAACAAAACCTATCATCTTATATGAAAGTGAAAGCATCCAGATACTCCTTGACTTGTTCATAGCCAAATTAAGAATAAAAATACCCTTCGATTTTTCAAATCCATATACAATCACATCAAACTGTTTGATTGAATAGATTGGGTTTATTCTATTAATTATTGACCAAAACGATAAAAAAAAAAGAAAAAAAGGAAGTTTAATTCATACTCTCCTTTTTTTCTTTTTAAGAACTTGAGTGAGCTATAAGAGTAATTCCTCCTAGCCCCCCCAACAGAGCAAAGAAAAAAAAGAAATACCCATATTATATACTATATATATATATATTAATATATTTGTATATATGTATGACAAATACTTGTACTTGATTAATTATGGTGGTCCAAGAAAACCATAATTAGGCTTTAATTCACAGAGTAAAAGCTAGCAGCTTCAGTTTGAAGTTGAGTGAAATGAGGACTTTGAAGAGCCTCTTGAAGCAGCTCGTTATCAATATCCCATGAATCACGATATGTCTCTAAGTTTGCATCTGCATTTACTAAAGCTGAAATGCATAGCCGTTTCTTCCATTCTTCTATGTGTGGGAATTCCACATTATCTCCATATCTATCACAATACTGCAATCAAAACCAGATAAGATTAAATTATAGCTTGGAGTGCAAGCTACATATGTTTGCCGAATACTATCTACAGTAAACCGTTGCTACGATTGTTATATAATTAGAATATTGTGACAGTAAGTTTTTTATTTTTTTTTATAAAGATTGATCGAATGATTGATTTTCACCTCAAAATCGGCGAGATCATGGGTATTATGCTTTGGAATTCCAGCAAGATCCCGAGATTGGTAGAAGTCCTTAATGGATTGCATCATGTCATCGGATGATGGCAATGCTCTTTTGCCAGAAAGGAGCTGAGCTATCCATTTTGCTTGTGACTCAAAGAAAGGGAACCCTATAAGCTGCATTACATGGTCAAAATAATGCTTTTCTAGAAAATTAAATTGAAAGTTATTATAACAAAAAAAAAAAGATAAAATAAAAAATAGCCCTATTAGTCTATTTTGTTGGAATAGGAATATGAATAGGAAGGAGATGATAAAAATTTTAGATCTTTACCTTTCTTGGAATACCCACAAAAGAGAGAGAGGGAGCAAGAGATGGAGGGAAGGTGTGCTCATACAAAGGACCCACTCTGTCATCATCTACACCAACTATTCCTTTGGTGTCAAGAAATGGGAACCTATATGAATACCTACAAACAAATACCCCATTCGGCACTATTATTTATTATAACCCACAAACTGCACCAGGATATTATATATATATATATGAGACGTGTGTGTGTGAAATTGATAGTGACCGCCCCAAAATTGAAAAGAGATAAATGACGGAGCCAAAATTTATATTCAGAACCTTTGCTTCGAAGATGTCTTACCCTGTGCAGTATAAGATAGAATCAGCAACGACCCAAGAGCCATCTACGAATAGAACCCGTCCATCTTCATGAAGAGATTCGATCTGCATCATATTTCACGATTTAAAGATAGATATAATAGTAGTAAAATAAAATCTAATAATTTGCTTGGAAAAGGAGGAACCCATATACCTGAGGACGAAGATGCCAGTTCTCATGTTTGGAGATGACTTTTGATAGACCTTCTGTAATGTCAAGAGATTTGGAGCTGAGGTGGACTTCCTTTGCCACATCCACAAGCTCCATTGATATATCTTGTCCACTCAAGGAATTTCCAATCACCACTACAACCTGTCAGAGACCAAATTAAGATTGAAATCAAATCATCTCATCTTAATTAAAGCCTTCCAATCTATTAATTAAGCATGGATCGATCTGTGATTAAACCCATAAAAGACTTTTTTTTTTATTGCATTAATTACCTCGTCCCGAAATGGCTCGGGATCTCTGTAGATGTGACTATGCATTTGCTTCCTTTTCCACGCATCCATTCCTGAAAAATGAAAAAAAAAAAAAAAAATTCTTATAAATGGTCTTTTCTTTACTTCTAATTTTTTTTTTTAAAATTAAAAAATAATTTTTGACTCAGAACATTTCAATAACATATAAGCATAAAACCTGCTATATAATCAATTCAAAATATCCTAATTCTTATCGATAATTATCTATTTTTAATTAGTATTTTGAAAAAAGAGCATTAAATCTTAAAACCTACGAAAAATCATTATCAGTCGCTGTTACCTTTTTGATTCATTGGTATGTGTGCAAAATGTGCTTTGTGCATAAGAGAGAGAGAGAGAGAGATAAATAACAATTATATAATTAATATATCATTTTCCACACACACCTGTAATGGAAGGCAGCCTAGGCTGAGAGTAATGGCCGGTGGCGACAACCACCGCATCGAAGACCTCTTCCACCACCTTCTCAGGCGCCACCTTCTTCTCTTTACTCCGAACAACCCATTTCAAATCTTTACCAATGGCGCCAGAATCCAACATCCCCACATACTCAACTCTAGTATTGAACCTTATCATCTCCCTCAACCCAAACCACTGACAAAAATCCTTAAGATACGAAAAAAGTTCCCTATGCCCAGGGAACCTTCTAACGTCCCTATCTTTCTTGACCAAAAATGGAAAATCCGTAAACCCCATGATCTCCCTCGGAGACACCAGCCTCAAAGATTCATAAATGCTACTGTGAACCTTTTGAAATGTGTTCCTCCCTAGAGGATCCTCTCCCTCCACCGATGGGTCGTACAGCCATTGCCCTCCGACATCATGGTTTTGCTCCAGAACCACCACACTATGGCCTTCTTTTCTCTGCTCCCTCGCTGCCACTAGCCCCGACGGTCCAGACCCGATCACACACACATTTTTCGATTGGTTCCTGTCGAAAACCATGGTTGTGGGATTTTGCAAGCTAGGGAGAGGAAGACGTTGATTAATTGTCGCTGTGGGAGATGTGTGGTGGGTGATATTTATATAGAGGCTGATATTTGTTCGCGCAAACTAAGGAAAGATAATAATAATGTCGGGAAATAGAGATGGTTGGCTAGGGGGGAGACACACGTGACAATTTAAAATCATGGTTTTTGGATTTGGAATGTTTAATTAATTTTTGATTAAAATTTTTAAAATGTAATATTTTTTGTGAAATAATCAGTCCCCTAAAAGAATGGAAATCGACTGGAATTCGGATCTGCATGCATGGGCTGGGACCCGCTTCAATAATGCCCCGTTAGAGGCGGCCCCGAAAATAATGTGAGGGTGTTTGGAAGTATTACAGACGAAGTGGGAAAGTGGCAGGTGGCGCTGGCCCTGCCTGGTACGAAAGCAAGTCAGCCGTTCTTTTATTTTCAGTTTTTGGACCTTCCTCCAGATAATGGCAAAAGGTGGCCGTCGGATCGTCTTGTACCCATAAAAGGATAAAGGAAAATTTATAGATTCATTGGCAGTTTTAACATATTCTCTTCGGATATATTTGGTACACGAAATAATTATTTTAAGGAATAGTTATTCTAAGAAATAGCCTCTATTAAGAGTAATGATTGTAATAGATCAACTTTAAAATAGCCATTTCGATAGTCATGAAGGAATATCTTATTCTTCAATTGAGGGAATAGTCATTTCGATAGTCATGGAATTGAAGGAATAGTTATTCCTCTAATATTTTAGAGAAATGACTATTCCCTCAATTGAAGGAATAGATATTCCTTCATGACTATCGAAATGGCTATTTTAAGGTTAATCTATTACAATCATTACTCTTAATAGAGGTCATTCCTTAAAATAGCTATTCGGCGTACCAAACATAACCTTAATTATTATTTTTTATCTGAATTTTTATTTTCTCTCGTTTTATTCATTTCCGTCAAGATTTATCATTAAATTTTATAAATTTTTTAAAATATCCATGTTTTTTTTTTTTTTTTAAAAAAATATTATTAAAAAAAATCTAAAAGAAAGAGTATTTTAGAGATTTTTGCATATTCAATATTCAATAATTGGAGATGTAACGGGAGAGTCTGATTGAATAACAAACAAAAAAAATCTAAAGTGAATTTTTAATTCTGACCGTCGATCCATATTCAATAATGGAAGATGCAACGGGAGATGTCCTGTTTTTGAATAACAAGATGCAAGCCAAATTCAGTAATAATGTTTTAAAGCGTCGTCTTCTCCCGTTTTCCACGTTGTGCTCACAACTCGGAGGTAGTTGACAGGAAAAAGATGATTTTGATGTAAAAATTAGGTGATTTTTAGTTGCTCCTTTATGGCTTTACCTTCAGCTTGTCGATGTCGATTTGATCCTACTATCTTTGTACACAGAAAATTGCCGAGTGGTTAGATAGTTTGACAATGTCGTCATGCAATATGAGTCAGACAAGCGTTTTACTTCAACAAGAAGTCAAGTTTTACTTCTTATTCAACTATTTTTTCTTGTACAACTTTCATCCAACTTCTTTATATTTGTTCTTTTTTTTTTTTTTAAGCAAAAAAAAAAAAAAGGCAAATGTGAAGAAGTTAGATAAAAGTTGTATATTAAGCATTACTTTATTATAAATTAGCAAATAGACTCTTTCACACCCAATAATCACCTTAAAACACCCATTTAGGCCAAAGTTTTTTTAGGGTGGTCGAATCACTTTCTAAGATTTTTTGGTGGTAGTCCGGCCACGCCATTGGATACATGTGATTGGTCTAAACAGATTATTTAAGGAAATTATTAGGTGTGTAAGAATCTATTAATTTGCTAATTTGTAAAATGCTAACATGTTAATATATAATTGGAGGGTTTACACCCCATCCTTACTGAAGTTAAACTCATAAGAAAAAAGGTCAGGCAACATGAAGCTTAATCGATTCCATACGAAAGGACATAGTTTGTACTTTGTAGAAAGGAGGTTGTAAATCGAACTCGAAAGAAAGTGACAAATATCACTTCCTAACATGTTAGCATTTCACATGAGTTTTAACTTATTGTTGTGAAAGGTACTGATCGAGGACAACACCACATGGGATTGCATGGGAAATTGTTTTTCTTTTAATTTTATTTTAGCTAAAAACTATTAAAAAGAAGTATTCATTAAAAAAAATATCAAAAACTTTTCAAGTCCCGAAGATTTGTATACATCTAGCTAGCTAGAAAGTGGAATTATATATAGCCCAATTTTAATTCTTTTTATTAGGAATTCTCAAATGTTGCCTTGAGACCCCAAATTCACACGACCAAACCCCAAATATAATTCCATGCTCTTGTTACTTTTGTTTTTCCTTTTTTCATTGAAGTCAAAAGATTAATATGATCATCTCGAGCATCGTTTAACCATTAAAAAGAATACTTATTTCATTAAAAAAGTTGGTTTAATTAATTTGTAGCCGCTCTACGTATTAGTTCCATGAAAAACGTGTCGTAGGTCATGAGTGGTAATTGTATCGACAAGCCAAAGGGAGAATGAGAACTGTTTGGGTCCCCATCCCCAATGCACAGTGGGAGAATGCCCCTTCTTGAAGCCAAGGGAACATGCACAATCATGGACCATTCATCATGTTTTATTCAACACATTTTCCTGTTAATATCTTGACTTCTTCATGACTTTTGGTCAAGTAAACCCCCAGGCCTTTTTCTACCCTTTTCCGACACTGTGTTGCTTCTTGATCACAACAAGGACAGAAAGGCGTCAAAAGAATCAAAAGGAAAAAAAAAAGGAACAGCTTACAATATTAATTCTTTATATATTGCTTTAAGTAAGATCAGATCATAATAGCCTTTTACTTTTTTTTCTTTTTCTTTTTCCCTTTTTTATGTGCTTTGGAAAAAGGGTAGGGGGGGTTATGGGTCAAGAATAAAAGTTCTTGTGATTATGAATTTGTTTTATAGGATGGTAAACTTGCACGACAAAGCAAATTGATTATGATCGTACAAGGGCTCAAAAGTACTTTGCTCTCTCTCTCTCTATAAGAATGTTCAATTAAGTTAAAATCCAGATTTGCATTCATGATTTGTCTGTTAATCATTCACATTAGATATGGTTAGAGAGTACGTGGTTTGTATTTCATAAGGCAGTGACGTTATAATGGAAGCTTAATTATATTTTATAGCAGATAAAATCTTTCAATTTATTCTATTAAACTCACATATGTTTATAAATAAACATAAATATTAAAAAAAATTCTTCAAACTTAATTTAAAAGAAAACTTAAGAGTAAGGGAATAAAAATCCGGATACATTAGGAAATAAAAGTGGTTCCCAGCATTACTTAAAACTTAATTATGCTTTCTTCTAATCCTGATCGAAGTAGGTTTTGCTGATTTGGCTTCCCAAAAGTAATCTTTACAATATTAATGTTAGAATTAGGCCAAAGCAAAAAACGTTAAGGCAAGTAGCTAGATCCAAAACTGAGATATGCATAAACGTATTAGTAATCTTTTAATTAATTTAATTTTGCACATGCATGATTAATTAATCGTCGCGGTCGACTGCTAATCTACTATGATTTGAGAAGCAATTAATCTCAGTCTCCATTGATTATGTTGCATGCCTAAAACTAGTCCCGATTGGACTGCATCGATCTAATTGGTGGAAATCACTACTATTATAACCATGAAGATACGTGAAATGTACAGTCTCTAAGTTTCTAATTATAAAAAGATTAAGTGTGAACGAAGCCATGATTTTGCAACTTTCTGAAGGGCTACGTCGACATTCATGATATATAATTATGAATTAGGTGTTGCTTCCCAATCATGATCATTACCAAACCCTTCAGTGATTAGTTATGTTATATATATATATACACAAATAGTACTCGATCTACACCAACTATATATATATATATATTTTGGATTACATATTATATATCTTAATTTGGTTGGTTTAATTTAGATCTTGTTTAAGATAGATATCCTGATCATTAAGAAAATAGATATATGTCATGGTATACAAGTTAGGTTAAAATTAAGTGCTATATTAATTGCACCCTTACGTATCTTAATTAAAGAGCTAGGAGGACCAACTTCAATATAATTAAGAATATGACAAGATATATAGACATGTGGAGCTTGATGAATCGGTGAGCTTTATGAAAAGACTCTAATAATTTATTATTCAACAATACATGTTAGGTTATCTTCAAAGTTAATTAGGAGGGCCAAATTTTTAAAGAAAAATGCTAATTAACATTCTTTATTGTTCATCCTCCAACATTCTCTTTTTTGTTCAGTTTTTAATTTTTTTTTAAGAAATAAAAACAAACAAGTGGATGTCAATTTGCCACATAGAATGAGAATGCCGAATAACATTTCTCATTTTTAAATGAGAAGTACTGTAGCCATCGGATAATATTATTATCCTATAAACTTCATTGTCAACCTCTAATGAAATCACCAAACAGTGAGTAGTGCCAGGTCCTTGTCTAAGTTGCCCCCCTAAAAAATCGGTGCAATTAGGGTCCAACAGATCTATCTAAGATCTTTGAAGTGGCCCTTACTAAGTATTTTTCTGATGAACTTATAAATTAATTAATTTTTTTTTTTTTGGATGAATAAGAAGTTCATAAATCAATGTTCATGAAGAACCATATAGATATAGGTGTATTTTTTTTTCATAGACCATAAAGTTGACAATAAAAACGAATTATTCATAATTTAATTAGGTAGTAGTTTATACAATTTTTGATGTCTTTTCCAAGGACAATTATCTTTGATGGTTTAGTGGAGTAAGACATATTGCTCTCTGAAGTTTCCACATAATTAAGAGAAATACACCCACAAATGCACCCTGTAATCGTTGTAAATACACTGCTTCTTTGAATATGCTTACAAGTAAGATCATGTAATACTTTTTTACTTTACGCTTGGTAGTTGGTGCATCGATCCCAATTGTGCATTAAAAATTTGGGTACGTAGTATTAAAGGAACATTAAAATGGAGAGAAACTATTTTACTATCTAAATTATTTTGTTTTGTTGTATTTAATGATGTACGTATATAGTGTCACGTTACTTAAAATGTTTAGATAACGTACTTACGTAACAATGTATACATTATTAGACGTGAAATCTAATATGGAAGAGAGGGTACGGGAAAGAAAGCACTACTAGTCTACCACCCTATAAGGAATGGATTAATAATAATGCTTTAAAATACTTACCTAAGAAATTATTATGAATGGAAAACTTAAAAGGGAGTGACATTGGAGCTTGAAAGTGAGGGAAAGTAATTCATTTGTTGTTACATGCCTAGCCACAATCATTTAAGTTTTTGCCCATCATTGTAACTTTACCTTGACTAGAACACTTGGTCAATTGGCAGCAAGCTAGCACTCTGTGGCTATATGTATTGACCTAGGATTCCATGGGCTATATATAGATATATATGATTTACTACATATATTGATTTATGTATAGGAGCCTCCCAACTATAAACTATTGAAATCAGATCGAGACCTCCCATTTACCGAATGAACACAATATATCCTCATCGATTTACAATCCTTTTTACGACATCATTTGCATGATGTTGCCAGAAACAAAGCAGATCAAATGCCATGTGTTACAATATATAGGAGATTTTCTTTATTAGTATCTTTTTTTTTCTTTTTGTTGTGCAAAAAAAAATTAGAATCACAATTACGGTAAATATGGCAAAATAATCACACACAAATAACACCAAGATTTAAGTGGTTCCCTCAATGTGAGGTACGTCCACTGGCGGAAGCGATCACGAAGAAATTCACTATCAAAGATGGAGTACAAAAATATAGTAGAGAGAAAATCACTCAGAACCCAAAGCCCCAATACACCCAAATCTCACTATCACACAATAGAGATTATTCCTCAAAGAAGAATACAAAAGACAGAAAAACAAACTCTTCTTTTGCTGGGACAAGATGGCGGTTGGTCTCTCTCTATTTCTCTCTTGCTAAGTAACTCTTTCTCTCTTGTTTTTCTTAACTCTCCCTGTATGCCGCAGTTACGAAAAACCAAGAAGAAAGACAGCTCTTTCACGTGGCAAGCACTAAACCAAAGAAAAACAATTAACTGTGCGGCGCCTCACGTTTTTTCATCCCTAAAGGCTGAATAACATACCTTTATATAAAAGCCCAAGTCGGTCAATAATCCAAAACCCAATAGGAGAATAGGTTGACTAACAAAACACTCTCCTACTTGGAGAAGAACAGCAAGTCGGTCACAGAGTTCTCCTTTGGAGAATAGAAGAACAAGCATCGGGGCCGACAAGAAAATTGATGGGTTTTAAGTCACCCACGTTAACAATCTCCACCTTGACTTGAAACCCATCTAACAATATGAATCTTCTTCGGATGTCTCCGCCACAGCCCCAAAGGGCAATTACAATCCATAAGTGTCACTCAAGTCCAAACATCTCTTGAACTTGAGCATAAAACCTGGTTTAGACAGAACACCATGCTTCTCTACCAGTCCCATTGACAACAAAGCTTTCTCTGGTAACTTTTTCTTCTTGTAGACCCATTTGCACCCTGTAGCCTTCTTTCGCTTGAGCAATTCTACCAATTCCCAAGTTTTACCTTTATGTAGTGGCTCCACCTCTTTCAGCATACCATCCTGAACAGACGATGAATCTCCACTACTAGCTGTCAAGGCAAAATAAACCATGTCCTCAAATCCATACCTCTCTGGTGCTTTTCGATTACGTTTCTCTTTGCCTCTTGCTAAAGAATAAGGCTCTTCTTCGTGCTGTGAGTCTCTTGAAGATTCTTCGTCATTACAAATATCTGTGGGTGAACGCTGGTCATCAAGCTCCACCTCCACAACTTGTTTCCCTTTCTGGCTATCAGTCGATGCTTCATCCTCACCCTTCCTTAGCATGTAGGCCTCATCAAACACCACATCTCTGCTAACAATTCTTTTCTTTGAGACTGGATCCCATAGCCTATAGCCTTTAACACCAGATTCCAAACCAAGACAAATACACTTTCTTGACTTTGAATCTAATTTCGATCGCTCTCCACTTTGCACATGAACGTATGTAGGACAACCAAATATTCTAAACACAGAATAATCAACAGGTTTACCTGACCATACTTCCTCTGGAACCTTGAAATCAATTGCTGCTGATGGAGATCGGTTGGTGATGAAGCATGCATAATTAACTGCCTCAGCCCAGAAACTCTTTGGCAATCCTGCATTCAACCTCATGCATCTCGCCTTTTCCAGCAGTGTTCTGTTCATCCTTTCAACAACTCCGTTCTGCTGTGGAGTCCCTTTAACTGTGAAATGACGAGTAATGCCCTCTGTTTTGCAGAATTCCAAGAATGCAGTGTCTCTGTACTCTAAACCATTATCGGATCTTAGATACTTCACTTTTCTTTCAGTCTGATTTTCCACCTGCGCCTTCCACTGCTTGAAGATGGTGAAAACCTCTGACTTGTGCTTCATAAAATAAACCCAGACCTTTCTAGAAAAATCATCAATAAAACTGACAAAATAATACGCACCTCCGTTTGAAGACACCGCCACTGGTCCCCAAACATCTGAGTGAACATACTCGAGAACACCTTTGCTTGTATGAGACCCGCCCTTAAAGCTGACTCTTCGTTGCTTCCCATACACACATACTTGCAGAAACCCAATTTACATGACTTTACACCTTTCAATAAATTCCGCTTGTGAAGCTCAAACATACTACGCTCGCCCAAATGGCCAAGCCGCATATGCCACAAGATTGTATCATCATTATCTGGTTCTGTTGAAATGGATGCTGCAGCTCCACCTGTAACTGTGTTCCCTAGTAACTTATACAAATTGCCATTTTTCTTACCCTTCATTGCCAGTAAAGCACCTTTGGCAATTTTCATAACTCCATCTTTGGCTGAGTAACTATAGCCCAAAGAATCCAACGTGCCTAAAGATATCAGATTTTTCTTAAGATCTGGAACATATCTGACATTAGTGAGTACCCTTACAACCCCATCAAACATCCTGACTTTTATGGTACCTATTCCAATGGCCTTACACCTAGCATCATTACCCATTAGCACAGTACCAGCATTACAGGATTTAAATGTGTCGAACCACAGCCTATTCGGACACATATGATATGAACAAGCAGAATCCAAAATCCAAGAGTCTCTGAGAGAATCTGTACCTGAGGAAGCTGAAAGACAATCTACACTAACCTCACTGTCATCGGACTCGTCATTGGCCACATTGACTGAATCTGCGGAACCTTTCTGATTCTTCTTATCTTCCAGGTCTTGTTTCATCAGCCTGCAAAATCTTCTGTAATGCCCTTTCTTGTGACAATAATAGCACTCCACATCTTTCGCATCTGACCGAGATTCTTCACCCTGTGCCGATCGTGACTTAGACCGAAACTGCTTACCTCTGCCATCCTTCCCTTTAAACTTATCTCTTCCACGCTTTGGCTCAAACCTCGCCACAAGCCCATCAGCCTGATCATTGACAGGTTTTCTTCGCGTTTCATGTGACAAGAGAGATCCAGTCACCTCTTCAAACGCCAGAGTCTCTTTCCCATACAACAATGTCGTAACCAGGTGATCATAAGAAGAGGGAAGCGATGCCAACAGAAGTATCGCTTTATCTTCTTCTTCAATCTTCACTCCAAAATTCAACAACTGTGTATTCAACATATTGAACTTGTTGAGGTGCTCCAGTAAATCTGTATTTTCCTCCATCTGTAAACCATATAGCTGCTTCTTCACGTACAGCTTGTTCGTCAAATTTTTCGCCATATATAGACTCTCTAATTTCTGCCAAATTATCTCTGCTTTTTCTTCATCAATCACATTGTGAATGACTTCATCTGACAAATTAAGACGGATCGCACTAGCAGCCTTTGCATCCATCTCTTCCCAATCATCATCGTCCATCTTCTCAGGTTTATTCGTCTTTCCCAATAATGCCTTGTAAACTCCTTGCTGAATGAGAAGGTCCTTCATCCTTCTTTGCCAAAGTGAGAAGTTGTTCTTCCCATGAAACTTCTCTACTTCATACTTGGTGCCCACCATATTTGCCGTCAATCTGAATCTCGAACCTTAGCTCTGATACCACTTGTTGTGCAAAAAAAAATTAGAATCACAATTACGGTAAATATGGCAAAACAATCACACACAAATAACACCAAGATTTAAGTGGTTCCCTCAATGTGAGGTACGTCCACTGGCGGAAGCGATCACGAAGAAATTCACTATCAAAGATGGAGTACAAAAATATAGTAGAGAGAAAATCACTCAGAACCCAAAGCCCCAATACACCCAAATCTCACTATCACACAATAGAGATTATTCCTCAAAGAAGAATACAAAAGACAGAAAAACAAACTCTTCTTTTGCTGGGACAAGATGGCGGTTGGTCTCTCTCTATTTCTCTCTTGCTAAGTAGCTCTTTCTCTCTTGTTTTTCTTAACTCTCCCTGTATGCCGCAGTTACGAAAAACCAAGAAGAAAGACAGCTCTTTCACGTGGCAAGCACTAAACCAAAGAAAAACAATTAACTGTGCGGCGCCTCACGTTTTTTCATCCCTAAAGGCTGAATAACATACCTTTATATAAAAGCCCAAGTCGGACAATAATCCAAAACCCAATAGGAGAATAGGTTGACTAACAAAACACTCTCCTACTTGGAGAAGAACAGCAAGTCGGTCACAGAGTTCTCCTTTGGAGAATAGAAGAACAAGCATCGGGGCCCACAAGAAAATTGATGGGTTTTAAGTCACCCACGTTAACACTTTTGAACAACTTCATTTAGCTCACTGAAATGTCACCATTTTTGTAATGTTTTTCTTAAAATTTAAAGTCTCTCAATTTAGTTTATCGATCAAAGTTCTAATTAGTTTCAATGTCCTCCCTTCGTTAAGATTTTCTGTTAAATCCTAACGGATGAGGTGTTAAATTACCTAAATACTCTTGATTTTCTAGGTTTTTTTTTTTTAATTAATTAAACCAATAGTGACCCGTGGGTCACAAGTGGGTCAACAGACCAAGGTCGTGGGTCATGGAAAGACCCACAACGGGGTTTGGCCGTGACCCAGAGCGGGTCACCCGTGACACGTGGTGTCTTTTTATTGGCGCTAACGTAGTACCTAACAGAATCCGTCAAATATTTTAACGGAATTTGAATTCACGGACCAAATTATTTTTTTGTCATACCACAGGGACATGTGAATTCATTTTAATACCACATGGAACAATTTGTAATTTAGGTTAATCACATGGACTGATTTTGTAATTATCCAAAAAAAAAAAATCCTAAAGGGCATGCAGTACAGACTTTACACATTTCCTTTACCTACTCTCTAACTAATCTGCTGGAGTGGAATAATTTCTCATAGCTAATCTGCTGGAGATGCTCTAAGAAGAGACAACAAAAAAAAAAGTAGTGAAGGTCTTCAATGACATATTGACATAACATCGGGAGGATGCCATATGTAATGCAACTTGACTGTTTAGTGTTCAATCAATCTTGGATTACCAATCAAAGGATCAATATATGACAAGGGATCATTCTTAATTACCAAACAATGATCTCTTCATTTTAAATGAAATTGATAGTATCAATTTCATGGTCAGAATTTAAGGTTTGTGTATTTAACAGTGTTTTATAATGTCACATAATTTAAATTGTATTTAACAGTGTTTTATAATGTCACATAATTTAAATTTTAAAAAAACAAGCCAATATTAACATTATATACACTATTAAATACACCAACTTTAAATTCTGACTATGAAATGAATACAATCTATAAGATACTATTTCCATTCTTACCATGCCACACAATTTTGTGCCACTCCACCATTAAACCTCCATATCAAATGCCCCTCCCAACCACACTTCATGACAAAGAACTTGCCATTAGTATCATCCCACTCCACTTTACTCTATCCCTACTAACCATATTTGGCTTGAAATCATAAGTAGGTTTCTTTAATGGTTTCACCATATGGACTAAACACGTGTAAGTGTAAAAATATTGGGTCTCACATTAAATGATATTATAAGTGCGCGTGGTTAATATTACATAATTAGACTTAAATTTATAGGATTAAACTTTTAAATTGAATTGTGCTTTAACATGATATATTATGGCAATTGTATACCTAAAATTGATGAACAGTTGCCTACTTATTAGTGTTATCAAATTGACTATAAAAAAAAATGCTCAGAAAAGAAAAAAAGGGACCGAACAAAAGCTTAAAAAGATCCCTTGGTAATTTATTAAAAAAAAAAAAAACCTCCAGATTATAAATGAATATTTACTACGAGGACGACGGAGACTTCAAAAGAGAATATCAGTGGGACTGGTGCATGGTAACACACGTCGTCGTTTAGATCCGGTGATTGAAGAACACATCTTTTTTATTCATTTTATTTTTCGGGGGAGGAGCCGTGTCGTACAAGATTAGTCGGACTAAAAGAAAAATGTTTTTAAGGGCTTTTAGAACAGAAATATTATATATATATATATATATATATATAATATATATAATATATATTTTTTTTTTTTTTTTTTTCGCGGCAGCCAAGCTTTTGAAGGCCCTGGTGTTTCCTCGGGCTAGTCCAACGGTTGTTATGGTGTTGCAATCATTTGCCAGTTGGATAAAGATTCTGACAACGATCATTTCTCTTTTTGAGGCCTTTTTCTTTTTTCTTTTTTCTCTCTCTCTCTCTCTCTCTCTCTCTTTTTTTTTTTTTTTTTGGTAAATATCTCTTCGTTTGGATATGCCTTAAATAAAGTTTATTGTATTTTGGGTTGGGGAAGAGAGGGGTCGTTAATTGGTTAATGGCCTTTTTGGCATTTGTTTTCTTTTCTTTTTTATTTTGCTTTTGGTTATAATTGGTTAATGGCCTTTTGGCTTTTCTTTTGTTTTTGTTTTGTTTTGTTTTGTTTTTTTTTTTAATTTGCTTTAATTTGGTTATAGATTTGTTGCATTTACTCGAAAAAGATAAACGTTACATCTATTTTTGCTACCAGCAAACTGGCATTCTAGATCTCTTCTCGCAGCCAATCGAAGGTAGCCACACCAAGTTTTGTGTTGCAATTTGCAACCAACCAATCTTTTGAACTCTTGAGCCAAAACTTTGTGAAGGCCCTTTTTTGAGTCTCTCCTTGTTTACCTTCTCATTGACAAGAATTGCAGAACAAGAAAGGTATGATCAATTGATAGTACATTGCCTTAATTAAGTGGTTTGGATTCTATTCCTCACAATACATGCTTTCTGTTAGCATGTTTAGAATGGGTTTGTCTTAGTTTTTCTTATGGATGTTTTTTTTGTGTATCATATATGGATGTTTGATGAGAAATGGGGATTTTGATTAGGAAATTAGAAAAGGGTTGGTCTTTGTTTTAATTATAATGTGATTGTTAATGAGAAACTATGGATTCAATGATGTTATATCAAGTTCAGTTTGGAGCCGTAATTGCATATACACGTAAGGGGTCAGAGAGTGTTACAGTATTGATTAAAATATTAAAATCAATTATTTTCTATTAGCTTAAATTTTTTTTAAAAAATTGTGATTTAACACATTACTTTTGGAATGTTATGGTTTCAAATTTTCAATATCAGTTGTATTTATGATTAGCAATATTCTATATATGATTTCATAATATTATTAATTTGTGCAATTGATGATGAATGTTGGATATTGGTGGTGATTTCTATTTGTGTGAATTTTCAAGTGCACTGAATTTATTGTCATCACAAGAATTTGTTTGATTATTTGATGAAAGTCTCTGATTCTCAGCTGGTTAATTAAATTGGTTTTTCCTATATTTGTTTTGGCTCCTGATCATCGGTTGGGAAAAAAGCATGTAAATGGTGTACATTATTAATGCTCAAGTATTCATTTGACTGTAACAGAAGACTCTATCCAATGAATTCTTTAATAAAATCCTCTAGGGCTCTAACTTAATTACTCTTTACATATATATGTTTTTGTTTCTCTTCCCTGGTTTTTAATAAAAAATAATAAATTTAATCATTTAATTAATATTAACGGCTTAAGCCTATGCAACATGTCATATATATTTGATGCAATCAACCAATGCTCCACTTCGAATGTCATATCCAACAATCCTAAATTTTACTTAAATATATTTTTTCACGAATAAAAACAATATTTTTAAAACTTTGCGAAGGCTTACTTCAAAATTTATACGCAAACAATCACATTTTGTAATTGGTGATTTAATGTAATATCAAAACAAAAGTCTTATTTTTAAGATAATGGGTGATTTAACGTATGCACAGAAACACATGCTCACACTTGCATTTGTGGTTAAAACAGCTGTGATGAATGCTAACAAGCCCTGAATTTAAGCTAATAAAAGTTATATTCATGCTTTTGCTCAGGCTAATGACCTTTTTCTCTCTAAATTCTGATCATATTCATATATATGGTGCAGGCTTGTGAGTTTGCCGCTTAATTCGGTTATTTAATGGTAATGGCTGAGGAGAGCATCGAGAGTCCAGCAACTCCAAAAAGAAGTGAGGCTGGACGTGGCCGCCATGAAAGGAGGAGTGAGACTCCACCAACTCCAAAAAAAACAGTGCTAATTGGACGTGGCCATGAAAGGAGGAGTTCTACTGGAATGCTAGATAGCCCACGCAGTATTTCTGGATCAGTAAATGTTCTTTCTCGTTATCTCACAACTTCACCAGGTAATTCCTGCCATGATTTGTGCAAATATGGAGCCAAACATGGCTCAATTGATCAACCCAAGCCAAGGGCTTCATTTCCAAAGATGGTTACATCTTCTAAGGAAAATGCTGCTACTTCATCTGATCAGAGGAAGAAGAAATTAGCAATCAGTCCCAGTAACCCTGTTTTCATCAAGGAAGAAATTTCATCCTCAAAAACAGAGGAAACTGCCTCTTTTGATGTTTCTGTGAAGAATGGTAGCGATGATCAAAAGCTGAAGCCTGTGCAATCAAAGCCATTTTCTCACCCTGCAGATCAGGGAAGTTTAAGTACTATTCAAAGGAACAATGAAATCAGAATAAGCAAAATCAAAGGCAAAGAGTTGAGAACCTCCAAAATAGGTGAGAAAAAGGCTTGGGTTCCACCTAATGTTTACTTGTTCCCCAAAAACTCTACCAAGACTAGAGTTTCAAGTGCGAAAACTAAGGATGAAAACAATGTTAAAAAAATCGAACCAAAGCAACCCAGCAACGATGTTGTTCCGGAGAAGACTTTGTACGTTATTGAAGCAAGTAGTACTGAGAGCAAAACAACTGAAGACAAAAGCCTGAAACATGCTAGAAAAGGTATCCATAGCTCTTCTGAGAAGATCAATAGCTTGAGACGCACGGGATCTGGATTTACTGCACCATCTCCATTCTCTTCTCTTCCCATTAATGGGAAGAAAATCTCGAGGCGTACACTTCCCCATAGCAAAGAAAATGGGGAGCAAATAGCAAATGCAGAGATGGAATACAAGAGTAGGCCCAGAATGGGTGGAAAAGTTAGCTTGGAATTCAAGGCTTCCCCATCTCGAAAGGTGAAATTTAAGAGAGAAAAGGTGGTTGAACTTCAATCTGTTCAAGTTACAAAAAGGAGAAGCTCTGGGAGGAAGGAAATTGGTGATCAAATGATCAAATCAGAGAAAGTTGTTCTCAAACACCAAAATGTGGAAGGAAAACAGAGAGATAAACAGAGTCTGTACAATAATGTGATCGAAGAGACTGCAAGTAAGCTTGTTTTGAGCAGGAAGAGTAAGGTGAAAGCTTTGGTTGATGCTTTTGAAACTGTTATATCTCTTCAGGATACCAGGCCCTCGCCAACAACTATCGCATGTTGAGTTGCCTTATAATTACAAGCTCTGTTATTCATTGAAAACATGCTCTGCTTATAAATTTGTATATAGTAATGGTGAGAGAGACAAAGGATTTTCTGCAGCTAGCACAAGATTCAATTGATCATTGAGAAAGTTGTTTGAAATAGAGAAGCTGCTTTTTATCACGTGTGCTGCTCAAGATCAGTCATCTGCTCATTTCTGTTACATATTCTTCTGCTTCTGGTGTTTGATTTCTGTTTTTAATTACTTGTTGTTTTTAAAACTTATGGGCATGGCAGATTTGTCGTTTTATGTATTCTGTTGTGTGTAATAAGATTATATATTGCTGAGCAATCCATATATATATATAATTCATTCCTCTTGTTATATCTTGGCAAAGGACCAAGGGTATCTAGTTTTCCCTGTCTCTACTTAATGATAAATGTTATATGTAATTTTTTTTTTTTTTTAAAGGAAAATGTTATATGTATCTAGTGGTTACATCTATGCTCTATTTGATAATCCATGTCGAACCTGTTTTTGGGTGTATTTTTGAGAGGGAGAAACAAGAGAAGGTGAAGTTAGTTTAGGAGGATTGGGTGAATGTAGGTTGGGTTCTGATTTGGCAACTAACTTGGGCCCAAAGGCAATAAGATTGCTGGGCATAAGACAACTAAAGTGATGTTGAAAATGAGGGTGTTAAAATCACAAAGTGTTAGATCGGCCCTTTAACTATTTCATCTATAAATAAATTAGTGTCAGTGAAAAAAGTCGAAGCCTTTCATAACATTTGAATTTAAAATCACACTTCATAAGGCATGTTTTAAGAGCCGTCCACGTGAATACAGCGGCACTGTTACACTCCCAACAATTTCTCTCTCAACATGACGCTCCTGCGACTCGAACCCATAACCTTAACTCTGATTAGATTTTTAGATTGGACATTTGATCAATTCATCTGAAAACCAATTTGTGTCCTATGAGAAAAGCTAAAACATTTTTTGGCATTCAAAATCGCACCCCCAATAAATGTTCTAAAAGCTATCTACGTGAGCAGAGGAATACTGTTGCACCCTAATACAAAGCATGAAGATGAATGGAAGAAGGTGGGTGCAAAATTCGGTTAGTTGGTAAAGTCTCGATACGGTGGATCAAATCCTACTCGTACTAGGAATGAGAGGATTTAAGCCACATTTGGTAAGAAGAATGACTATTTTTTAAAAATAAATAAATAACTATTACAAAAAAAAATGAAAGAAGCTGAAATTATATCTCTATTTATATTCATTAGTCCGATCCTTCCATATGAGAGACCAATAGATCCATATTAATAAATGGAGCCAATTCATGTCATTTCTCATTTAGTATTGAAATTGAAAGCAAATCTGCTCTTAGCCTTTAGAGTTTCCTGAATTTTCGTTGGTTGCCCAACTATTCTATTTTTATTCATCGTAGCATGCATTTATTACAAGGCATATTTGATAAAAATGGGATTTTCCCGTAAAGACACCCAGGATGTGCTAGTTGCAGTTGAGCCTAGAGGGATACGTGAGACTTGTTCATATTCCAAATTAGTGTACAAAATGCCCCCAATCAATCTCCTGTTTCCAGCCTGTGACAAACATTTTAATGGTCCATAAAACTATATTCTATCAAAATGACAAAGATTTCTTTTAAATTTGGTTGAGAAATTTCTTTCAATTTAGTTGCTGAGGATTCACATCCAGGTCAACAAATTTATTATTGATTTTAGCTAAAAAAACAAATTATTTTTCTCTATTTTAACTGCCTATTTTTTTAAAGCACCTACATCCGATTCTCTATTTTAGTTATAAACTTTCACTATTTCATTTAAATATTTATTTTTCAAGAATTTATTTATTTATTCTTTCTTTGAAATGAGAGAGAATGCTAGAGATCTTTTTAATGCTTTTTTGAGTGAATCATGCTCACCAAATTTGATATGCAGTCCATGAGTACTGTAGCGACTCACCAAATATTCAGCATTGGATGTAGTTCATTTTAGTCCTATTTTAGCATATTGACTAGCCAAATAACATTTTGATTATTTTAGCTAGGCGGCTGAGAATGATCTAAAAGTATCACATGTCATTTGAGCATATGAAACATACCTTTTTTTTTTTTATTAATACTATTAAAAAAAACATATGAAAAACACATGTTATTAAAAAAAAAAAACGTGATTCTCATTTGCTATTAAAGTTAAGCCATTGCTCCAATATTCCACCCACATTATGACCCTCTTGTCTGGGAATAATGATAGACGTATCCCTCATGTTTTTTTTATGTCCACCCAAAATTGATGTAATTTTTTAAATGACAATTGAATTTGTAATAGATCATTACATTTTGATTCAATAGCAATTTTAAAAATTACATCGATTTTAAGTAGACATAAAAAAAACAAAAAATATAAAAACAAAAACATGAAGAAGATGTATATCATTACTCCTTGTATGGTGGATATGGGGCACTTGGTATATACAATTAAAGGTTCAAATCGTTTGTCAATACATAATGTGGAATTGATGCTTCAAATAGATCCCATGGAATATTCTCAATAGGATATTAGATTGGTCCCCCTTTGAGCATGTGTGGTGCACTAGTAAAATGGATCAAGTTCAAGTCCAAAGCCAAAAAAAATGCATAAGTATGTGCTAAATATCTTTCTCACCATTATAAAGCTGCAGACGACAAGGACTATTCGAGTTTTTTTTTTTGGTAAAGTAAAGACAACATTTCATGGCTGGAAATAAAGTGACTTTTTGATAAACTGCCCAAAAACTCTTTTGGGTTTTCAAACAAGCAAATATCTTCTCAAAATTGGTTTGCTAAAGGGATTTTTAAATGTGGCTCCTATCACTAATACACTTTTTAAAATAAACTACAAAACTTTTTTAAAAAATCCAACATTTCTAAAACATAAAACATTTTTAATAAAAATAAATAAATAAAATTTGAGAAATATTTGTATAAAAAAAGTTCAAAAATACCTTTCACCACAATGGTGGACGGCACTGCCACTCTGATTGTGCTTTGGCGGCCAGATCTAACTAACAGCTACTGTACGGCCACCAGAACTGTTGGCAGCCACCATGGGGCCAAACGGTTACCACTATCACCACTCTTACAAAACAATTAATAAAAAGAAATGTTACGAGTATCAATAAATAAATTCCACATCGTTTTGGTACCCATAACTTAGTAAAAGATTTGGTACCCTTAGCATTTCTCTAAAAAAATTGAGTCCCACATTAAAAAGATGTCACAAGTCTGAGTGATTAATATAGTATTGTTGAGTCCAAACTCATAAACTTAAGCTTTTGAATTGAATAATATATCAATATGTTATATATATTATGGTCTCACAAAAAACCAAAAAAAAAAAAAAAAAAACTCCACAAGTATCATTCTCCCTTGCAAAAGAAATAAAATCTTGTCTAGAAAAATCCGAAAATAATAATAATAATAATTTCCAAATGACAAACAAGACGTCCTAGGTCAAATCCAAACCCCTCTACTGTTATGTTTTAAACTTGTTTATTTAATGAGGAATACTATTTAACATTTTTAAATAATATTGTCTTAGCATTCTTTTTATATTTGTTTTTCTTTTATTTTTTTTAAAATAAGTGAATATAAATATGTTACATAAACAAAAATATTAAGAGAATGCTACCTAAAAAGCTGAGTGGCAATATTTCTCTTCTTTAATTAGCATTATTGATGCTTGTAATTGTCCTCAATCCTCAATCTTTTTGAACATGGTGTGGTTGTGATGAGCTGCTCATTGCCTGTGTGGTCTGATTGACTTGTTGCCGGTAGAGGTCTGTCATCTTGTTGTACAGGTCCATATTCATCGATTGCAGCAAAAAAATTATATTCATCAATTAATATATACAAGCATATATAGTCATATATACAGGGAAAGTAATATACAAAAGCAGAAAATTAGAATCTTAATATGCATGGTTACATATATAGCTAGAAGCTAGGTATATTTTTAAGAAAATCTGATGAGATTCATTCTTATTCCCAATAATATCAGGTTGTCGTGGGAATAATAATCGCTTGTTTATACTTTTACGTCAAACCTATCAAAAAAGAAAGACAGAAAAAAAAAATACAGAAAAAAGACTTAAATTTGTTGTGAAAATTGTGGTATAGGATGGTAATTCTCTTGAGGATCATATCAACATTAATGACCCCGAGCCAAAATTTTACTACAACTTTGATTAGCAGCCATTTAAATGATTCGTTTTTTTTTTTTTTTTGTGGTTATAAAACAATATGAATTTCGCTTTAAGTGTTGTAAAAAATAAATCGTATGGTAATTTTTTTAAAGGTCCAAATTTAATTTTAAATTTTTCATGAGAAAAAAAAAGTAAAATTAAATTTATATCGTTATAAAAATTATAGCATATAATAAATACTATTTAATAGGCTGTTATACAACTAAAATGACATACTTGTGTTAAAAATGCGCAATATGGATCCGGCAAAGGAAGCGAAGCATTGTTGCCTGCAAGGTCGGGCTTCGCCAGCTGAGCTGGAGCATGCGTCGGAATCAGGGAGGAGGGCATGACAAATGGAGGCGCTACAAATGCAGGAGGTGGTGCAGCAACTGAAACTGGATGGATGAGCGGCGGAAGAGTTTGAGGCATGGTGCGTGCGGCCATGTTAGCAATGTCAAGCATCCCAACGCCCATACCTAGCCCGACGCCCATGCCCATGCGCGCAAGGAGAGACATTTGAAGATGTTGCTGCATGCCTAAAGGCATCATCATCTGGGGCATGTTTCTCGCAGTACTCATCATTTGAACTTGTGCTTGAAGTTGTTTCAAGTATTCAATTACCTCATCCAGCATTGAAGCTTTGTCAGTCTGCAATTTTGATAGCCAAAAAAAAAAAAAAAATTTGAAGTTTTCACTAACAATTTGCACTATCTATATGTCTGACTGGCCTTTTAATATTTAAAAGGTGAAAGTTTACTTAATTTTCTTGAATTTTCATCACATTTGCAATAATTTTCATAAACTTAAAAAACTCTCAATTTAGTATATTCATCTTTCAATTTTTTATTTCACAATCCATTAGCAATTTTATGCCTAATAGAGAGGTGTCAAAATTTTCAAAAATCCATATTTAAAAAAAAAAAAAAATTCAAGAATTTAGCGGTTGGCCAGAATTTAACAGAAATTTACAAAAATACTCATATTTGAATCTTTGATTTTTTTTTTTTTTTAAAAAAAACATGAGTATTTTAAAATTTTGACAAGATTTAATAGAAATTTTAATGAATGGATTAAATTAAAAAAAAAAAATGAAAGATGTATACACTAAATTTAAAGTTTTTTAAGTTTATAAGATAATTGTAAAAGCGGTGACAATTTAGGGAGTTAAAAGTGAAGTTTTCCTAATTTAAAATGATCATGAGAAAGAATAATAGAGAATAGTTTCTGACTTACTTGCATTTGGCCCAACTTCTGCAGTGCTTTCATCTTCTGATTAATCCTATCTCTCCTTTTCTACACATAAATATCTCATTAGCTCTAATTTCGGTAATAATATCTCATTAGACACAGGATGGAGAGCTTAAATAATTACCCTTTCAGACTGATTATGGATAGTAGCAGCTCGATTCGTCTTGTTGATCGAGAGTGGGAGCGTCCTGTTTTTTATTGGTCTGATGGCGCCTTTATCATCTTCGTTTTCCTGTTAAAAGTAAACCAAAATTGCCATGTTTTTCATTTCAAAACTTCAGGAAAATTACTTAATCTGCAAACTGAAATAAACATGCCATGTATATATGTCACTAAAGCAGTCACATATTTTGTAAGCAAAGTAGACGGCTATATGACTGTCATACAATTTCATAATGTGACAATAAAAATTAGCTTTGGATCAGCACTTTTATATATAATAATATATAATATATATATATATAATATATATGAGATAATAGTTTTTGAAAAGTATTTCGTTTTAGTTTGAACATGTATTTATATTGTTGTTTTAATAGGTTGAAAAAAAAGAAAAAGGGTGTATTTTTGGTTTGAAAACAGAAAAATGTTTCAAAAATGTTATCATAGAAGTAGAAAGTTAAACTTTTTTTTTTTTTTTTTTAAAGATAGAAAATTGTTATTTAGTAGGCTTTCAATATATACTAGGATGTATGAATGCCGTGGCAAATGATAAAAATTAGACCTTAATATTTTACTATTTTTACAAGTTTTCTTAATCCAAAATGTTACTTAATTTTAATATCTGTCTCACGTTCATCGTTATCTTAATCGATGTATTAGTGCAAGGCAGTCCTACTATAACATATTTATTACTCCTTTTAGATAAAGCCTATTTACAAAAGATGAATGATATTTGTAGGCTGCTATAATAACTGAGATGACGTGGACATTTAAAATTAGTCCTTATATATTAATATATATTATATATTATATATATATATATATATATATAATTATATATATATATAAAAGGTGATTTTTATTTACCAATCCATTGAATTTGAGCTAATAGAGAGGTGTCAAATTTTCAAAATATCCATATTTAAAAAAAAAAAAAAATTCAAGATTTAGCGTTGGCCAGAATTTAACAGATTTCAAAATACTCATATTGAATCTTTGATTTTTTTTTTTTTAAAAAAACATGAGTATTTTAAAAATTTTGACAAATTTATAGAAAATTTAATGAATGGATTAAATTAAAAAAAAAAATGAAAGATGTATACACTAATTAAAGTTTTAGTTTATAAGATAATTGTAAAAGCGGTGACAATTTAGGGAGTTAAAAGTGAAGTTTTCCTAATTTAAATGATCATGAGAAAGAATAAAGAATAGTTTCTGACTTACTTGCATTTGGCACCAACTTCTGCAGTGCTTTCATCTTCTGATTAATCCTATCTCTCCTTTTCTACACCAATAATATCTCATTAGCTCTAATTTCGGTAATAATATCTCATTAGACACAGGATGGAGAGCTTAAATAATTACCCTTTCAGACTGATTATGGATAGGTAGCAGCTCGATTCGTCTTGTTGATCGAGAGTGGGAGCGTCCTGTTTCTTTATTGGTCTGATGCGCCCTTTATCATCTTCGTTTCCTGTTAAAAGTAAACCAAACTTGCCATGTTTTTCATTTCAAAACTTCAGGAAAATTACTTAATCTGCAAACTGAAATAAACATGCCATGATATATGTCACTAAAGCAGTCACATATTTTGTAAGCAAAGTGAACGGCTATATGACTGTCATACAATTTCATAATGTGACAATAAAATTAGCTTTTGGATCAGCACTTTTATATATATATATATTATATATATATATATATATATATATATATTATATATATATAATAATATATTAAAGACTAATTTTAAATGTCACGTCATCTCAGTTATATAGCAGCCTACTAAATATCATTCATCTTTTGTAAATAGGCTTTATCTAAAAGAAGTAAATATTTAGTAGACTGCCATACAATTAAGATAACGTGACAGTGAAAATTAACATTTGGATTAAGAAGAGCTTGTAAAAGAAAAATTAAGGTCTAATTTTTCTGCCACGCATCATCCTAGTTATATGAAAGCCTACTAAATAACTTTTTCTATCTTTAAAAAAAAAAAAAAAAGTTTAAACTTCTTCGTACATTTTTGAAAACATTTTTCTGTTTTCAAAACCAAAAATACACCCTTTTTTTTTTTTTTCCAAAACCATTAACAAAATAAAAACTTGTTCAAACTAAAACTGAAATACTTTTCAAAACTATTATCAAACATATTAATTATGAAAATATTTTGTAATTAGGAATTAGTATAATAACAAATTCATTATTATATCTCATTATTTAAAAACTTATAGCCATAAAAAGAGCACATGCAAAAACTTGTTAAGGAATTAATTAATTTGTACCGATCCACTCCGATGACAAGACGAATCTTCATCAGTGGTTTTGGTCTTCAAGCTCCGAGTAGATTCAATGGAAGCCCATGTCACCATTGTTGTATCCTTGCCCCTACAAAAAGTGCCACTAGCACTAACACTCGCACCACTCGCACACGCGCTACCATCCCCAATGTTTTCATATATACTCCTTCCATTACCTTGTTCTGAATCTGAACGTGTCCGTTTTCTCACCAATGCCGCTGCGCCTTCTGCTTGGCCGGAACTCTCGGGCCGTTTCCCGCTGGAGGAACCACAATTTAGGGAGGCTATATTCGCCGGGGTACGGCCCTGTTGGATGATATTAGGCGTTTGGTTGTGGGTTGTGGCTTGGTGGACAATTGATTCCAGTGTATCGCCGGCCCTACCCCATGTGGGCTTTGTGGGGGTGGTGGAGAGGAGCCCGCCAATCCCATGCATGGCTAGCTGCCCATTTTCCCATGTTAGCTCTGCAATCTCATAATTTGACCTGATTTTCAACTACACCAGTCAATTACAATTACACAAATCCTAGGATCAAATTAAACCAAAACCATAACAAATTTTGGAATGCTAATTCAAGTCCAATCTTTTTAATGAGAATAATGATATTCAATGAAAATAAGAGAACTAGAGAAGGTAATTTTTTTTTAAAAAATTTAATTTTATGCTTTGTATAAGAAGAACTAAAGAGAATAAAGCAGTTATATATAATAATTCACCATAATTATTTGTCTAAATTTAAATTGCTAACAATTTAGATATATAATATAAGATATTCCATATGAGATTTACACGTTCGAATAAATTTGAAGTTGTCCGATTACCTATGAATTCTGTATGAGATGTCTCAAATTACTAATAATCCAAACAAGTAATTATTGTGATCCCAGTCCGCAAAACATATTACAGCTGGGATAGACAGGACAGACTACAGACAAATTCTCGATGTGAGGCTCAAAATTGTACATTTTCTGCGGCTGTTTCTGTCACAATATAGAAGCATTTTGTAAAGAAATGAAGAAGAGTTACAAACGGTTTACTATTTCAAAACATTCGCCAATAGAAGACGGCTGCCTTCAAAGCTCATCAATACTAAGGTTTGCTTAACAAAAAAAAAATTGAGTAACAATAAACCGATTGAAAAGAAGAGTAGTTAAGAAGAGACCTGATGATGGGTTTCTTAGGAAAATTAATTATTAAATCATAGAACATTCAAGAGAAGAAAACTATAGGTTTTGTCATTTGAAGATTAGCTCATATATAACAGAACTATAGATAAACCCATCTTGTGGAAGGAAAAAAAAAATGAAAAAAGAGAACAGGGGTGTAAAGAAGATTGAATAATTAAAAGAAATGATGGAAAGACTAATTCATATAAAATGAAAGAAGAAAAATGAAGATGGAGATATAAAGGGAGAAAGAAATAAAACCTTTTTTTCATCTATATATGGACTACGAAGGTAGAATGAGAAAAGAATACAAGAAGATGGGGAAAATTAAGCAAAAACATGAAAAAGAAAATCAGAGAAGCCAAAAACAGATACTGATTTCCAAGCTGAAAACATGGGCAACAAAAGGAGGACAAACTATAGTTTGGTCCTTTTATATTGGAAAAGAGTAAAGAATAAGCTATCTTATAGAAAAGAGATGGAGGAATGTGCATGAGTGTTGGATGCTGCCCTTCATTTTTTTTAATTGAAGCAAGAAAGTACTCATTAGAATGACATATATAGAAAATCATAATGAGAATATATAAACCATAAATTAACAAGGGTTCTCTCTGAATTGAAGTTTTAAACTCCATAACCAGAAAGAAAATTAAGTAAATAAACACACAAAAAAAAAAAAAGATGAAAGAAAGAAGGAAGATAGTAGTGTGTACATGTGCACAAGAGGAGCAGTACGGGGGTGGTTCTGCTCGTAATTGTGCACGTGAGAAGATCTGTTTCCTTCTTCTCCTTCGACTTGTTCTTGTCTTTGGTGCCTTAGATTCCAGCTAGGTACTACAAACTGACTCATCATCACACTCTCTCTCTCAATGAGCAGGAGCTTCGGTTTGGATTCACTCATGGGAATTGTTTGGGTCCCCTTTAAATTGATGGAGATCGTACACAAAACATGTGGTGGCTAGAAGAAGAATGAGAGGGAATCGGATACATGTGCTTTTTCTCCTTTCCCACCATCTCTCTCCATGTCCTTAGGCCAAGGTTATTTATGTCATTAATGCTTTGAAGTGTGTTGGGCTGTATTCGAGTCGAGTATTGAATGTTCATTTAATTTTGAAAAATGCTAGGGGGTACCAAATTTTTTATCGAGAGATTGGTACCAAAATGATGTGGAACTTATTCATTGGAAATGACCAAAACAATTAATAAAAACAATGCTACGGGTACTAATGAATAAGTTTCACATCATTTTCGTACTCATCTTTTGGTAAAAGATTTGGTATCTCTAGCATTTCTCTTTAATTTTATTTTAAACACGAGTCAAGCTCACGAGTTGCTCATTTACCTTATTCATAAATCCATACTAATAATTAGTTAATTAATTATTGTTAAAAAAATTTCATTTGAGTTAATTAAAGAAATTAACTTAAATCTTAAATAATATAATCTCGAGTTTATATGTATATATATAGATTCATTATGCACATACACAAACATGTGTGTGCACACACACAAATATATCCACACATCCTCACAAACACTCATGTACACACAAATCTCTAATTTGTGTCTCACATTGTTAAGACGTAAGAAAAGTGACTGGTTTATATAGCATAGTTGAGTCTAAACCCATAGATTTAAGCTTTTAGGTTAAGTGATATCTCAATATGCTATATTATGGGCTCACTAAAAGATTTTTCTAGATGATTTTCTCCCTAACAGTTGATATTAGAGTTATGTTTAACTTCTGCTGCTACTCATACAAGTGTTTTGGCTTGATGTGTTTGGTTTGACACCGGTAAAATAGTGTGACCCCGTGACACTCTTGGTTTGTAAGTACTCACATACAAGGGAAAATCTTGAATCAATGTGGAAGAGACTCACAAGTGAATGAAAAATTGTTGTGAGCCCAAACCCATAAGCTTAAACTTTTGGGTTAAGTGATATCTCAATATCCTATATTATTAGCTCACTAAAATACTTTTCTAGGTAATTCTTTCCCTAACATTTGGTATCAGAACCTGCTGTTCATACGAGTGTCTTGGCTTGACGTGTTTGATTTGACTCTGATAAAAAGAGTGTGACTCCAAGAGCGCGTGACACTCTTGATTTGTAAGTATTCACACGCAAGTGAGAGTTGAGTCAATGTAGAAGAGACCCACAGGTAAGAAAGAAATTGTTGTGAATGCACTTGTGATGTTTGTGTCCCACATTACTGAGATGTAAAAAAAGTGAGTGGTTTATATAGCATAATTAAGCCTAAACCCATAAGTTTGAGCTTTTGGGTTAAGTGGTGTCTCAATTAATATGTTATATTATAAACTCACTAAAAGATTTTCCTAGGTAATTCTCTTCCTATTAACAACAATAATTCAAGTTATATCTATCATATTATGAAGATATTCCCTTTTACTTTAGATATTTTTATTACAAAATTAAAATAATACTAAAAAAATTTGTAAAAATATGAAGTTTTTCGAATTTATATAAGCTTATCTGAGTCGAACCAAGTTTATACTAGTTATGTCTCGTTTAATATTCAAACCTATTATTGTATTTACAAACAACTCATTTATTATTCGAACCGAAATCAAATCAAATTTAATCGAGTAGAGTTTGCGACTGAGCACACTTTACACCCCTAGATGTGTGACATCTTTCATCGGTAAACATTCACGTTTTGACTATAGCCATCAGGCTCTATGTTAAACGATAAGAGAGAAGCTTCACATTAACCTGAATTATCACCTAATTTTCAATCTTCTTAAGCTTTAAAAGTTTATAATGTAGTGTTCTAATCAATCATGGGTCTTGAATGACCGTCTTTTTTCAAAAAAAAATTCAATTTTTTTAATTAAATTTTTATTTAGGGGCATAGTTATATTTGTATAAATCTTTTTGGAGTATAATGGACATTTTAAATGTTAGTCATTTAAGTTAATGAAAAATTTAAATGGGAGAAGGTAAATGAAATGGGTTAAAAGATTAGAACTCTATGTTTCAAATTTTTAAAGTTTAGGGGAGAGATTAAAAATCGTGTGCTAGTTCAAGAGGGAGTAAGTGGAGTTTCCTCCATCATAATATCTTTAGCTAATGATAAATCACCATTTATCTTAAGGATTTGGTTTAGGTGTTAAAAAAATAAATTAAAAAACTAAAAAAACTACAGTACTTATGCTGTAGTTTTTTAATGATCTAGATTGAATTTCATTTTCTCTCTTTTTCACATGGAATGCTTAAAATTAAATTGGAACTCTTAAATTTTACAACACTAAGCCTAATTCTTATCCTAAAAGTTTAAGAAGATAAAAAATGATTAATTTAATTATTTAATTAATATTTCAATATTCTCCCTTACGTGTGAGACCAGACAATATGTGAACTACTTTAATTGAAATATAGGATAAATTATTGAGTTAAGGGACTTTGAAACCATGTTAAATTACCATTTATCTCAAAAGTATAAGATGATTTTAAAATAGTAAATTTAATTATTTAATTAATATTTTAAAAGTTAATATAAGCTATGGTTTCCTCCAAACTAATTGTAATCTACAAAATATTTTTCATATTTTTTGGTGTTCGGTGCAACAAAAAATAATAGTCAATGGAAAGCATTTTCGATTTGACCGAAAAAAGCTTATTTTTTTTCCGTAAAATAGTTTTCATTTTTTAAAATCGTAAACTATTTTTCGAGTTTGAACTTTTCATTCTCAAATCACTGAAACACTGATGGAACCTCGCAAGACCACCTTTAAAACTTCATCGAAACTCAGATTTTTAGGGGTTTTTTTTTGTATTAATATTTTTATGTAATTGATAAAAAATTAATTTTCATAGATTAATATGATGGAATGAAAATATTAAAAAAGAAATTGAGACTTTTCGTACGCGTCAAATGCCAAAAACATAAAACATTTTTTTTTTAAAATAATTTATTTAAAAACATTTTCTGACAATAAATTTGACGGCAAAACCAATGGAGCCTAGTTGTGGATAGCATTTAAACATGTTTGCAATGCTCTTCAAAGTCTATGCTTTATCAATCACCCGGATTAATTTCAAACTTCAAAGTCTTCTCATTGGGACCGCTTGAGCCAATTGTGAAGGGTTTCTTTACAAAGAAATCTTCCGTATATGGATGTTGATAATCAGAATTTGTCCAATCAGTCAACTTCATTCCAATGGTTTGAGCTAGCTTGAGATGAGCCAGGAAGTCAAGTTAAGTGTAGCTTGCTCTCATCACTAGCAATAAATATTGTTAGTCGGCCAAGCTATTTTATTGACTTCAAATAATTTGTCTTTTCAAACCGACAACTTTTGATTTTGATATATTTAGTGTCTTGAAATTTGAATTAGGTGCAATTAACGGTCATGAGTTTCGTATTCGACTTGACGGTTCTAAACTATATGCATTTATGTGGTTAAGGAATTTAAGATTATCTCTTGTATTTAAAAGATTAGGATTATTTAAATTTCAAATGAAATTAAGAGTATTAAGTTAGTATAAATTTAAGAGTAAAATTGTCATTAAAAGTTAAGAGTATTCAATTTTAGATAATTACCTGTAAGTTTACACTAACTCGATACTCTTTATTTCATTTGAAATTGAAAAGATTCTTTTTCAACTATATTCCAATTTAGGTCCCGTTTGGTTTGCGGAATAGACCCATGGAATGGAATGACTATTCCTATGGAATAGTTATTCTTTTATTTGATAAAGGCTTATTCTAAGGAATAAGTATTCCAACGGAATACTTATTCCCTTACGAAGAGGAATAGCTATTCCTTTCAAAAATGAGAGGAATAGCTATTCCTTACGGAATTGACAACATTTGTCCATATATATTTTTTCATTCTTAAATTCAAAAAAAAAAAAAATTTAAAATTCAACACGTTAGTCGTGGGTGGCCAACCACCCATTGGGGTGGTCGGCCACCCACTATGGAATGCGGGGGTGGTCGCACCACCCCCGGCGAATTTGGGGGTGGCCTTGGCCACCCCCGATTGGCATAGGGGGTG
>FXXK01000350.1:457274-642902 GCA_900184695.1 Betula pendula
GACCCCCTTGGTGGTCGCCGGGGGTGGTGCGACCATCCCCGCGTTCCACAGTGGGTGGCCGACCACCCCAATGGGTGGTCGGCCACCACTGTGGTTTTACTATTTTTTTAAAAAAAAAAAAATCTGAGTTAAAAAAAATATATAAATAAAGTGAGGGGTTTTTTGGTAATTTTAATTCAATTCTTATTAAAGCATATATGTTGTTACCAAACCAAAGAATAGGAATAACTATTCCATTCCACCCACCTTCATTCCTAGGAATAACTATTCCTTTTCCTGATGGAATACTCATTCCGCAAGCCAAACGAGGCCTTAGTGTTTTTATTTATCGCATCTATATAAGGTGTATGCAAAACATGGCGTACCCAATTACTAAAGGCCTTTTTGGATCTTCTAATTAAAAGGGGCCCGTCAAATTGAAAAATTGCTCATACATTCAAGCTCTATTTGTTTGGACAGAGAGCTTAAATATCTGTTCAAATTGTCTAAACACCTGTCTAAACAGGTGAGACTCGAGTATGTTTTTACATAAGTTACCCGTATTGCATAAGTAGTTCATTGTATCTAATCCTCATCCCTTAGAGTGTTGTTGGTCTTGTCCAAATTCAATCAAATGCAATGAACTATCCATATTACTAATATGAAAGAGCACCCAAACATTGCCCATTCAAATACTAAGTTCGGACAGCCTAAACACTTACTCAAATGTGTAAAACTTGAATATCCTCTTACATACAATATTGGATAGGTCATTGCATTGCAACCTTTACATATGCTTCCTAGTATCTTACCCAAGTTTTCAGTATCAAATTTTTTATCTCCCAAATTCCATAATATGTGAATAAGACACGACAAATGTGCTAAATTGTCCTCACATGAAACTTATAATAACTAGAATGTCCTTGGGAATGGGAGATATAAAATTTCCAATCATTTAAATGTCGCATCCATCCTCACATCCCCATATCTGTAAGCCTTAAAAGTTTCACGGCTCTGAACCAGACAATTGGACTTTGAATTTCTGGGTCGGCAGTGCACACGTAGTTACAGTCATTTATTGCCATCTGGAAACCTCTAAGAGCTGTAGGTGGTCCTCCAAAAGGCCACCACGTATCAGCACCAATCATTCCCTTATTATACAGCAGATGAAGAATCCCGACTGGCCCAGTTGGATAAAATATTATCCGTTAAAATTGTAGTATATTATTGAGGCAATTAAAAAGAATTTACATCTCAAAAAGCTTTTTTTTCAAAAAATTAAAAGACAGTTTTTGCTAAAAGCTTTTTTTTTACAATAAGAACCTAATAAAAATATACTCAATTTTTAACCGTAACATGTCACATTTTTAGTATATAATATTTTTCAAGCATTTCGATATTAAAAAATATACCCAAATTCTGTAATTTGAGAATCTATATTTTTTTTTGTAAGTAAAAAAAAAAAAGAAAAAGAAAGAAAGAAGGGGTTATGAGTCAAGAATAGAATCATTTATCTATTGAATTGGTTGCGAATGCAATAAATGGTAATGAATATTGGAGCATTTGTGATGTTGTTGCTACAAATTTGAGGTTTAAAACTCATTCAAGCTAGAAAAGCAATAGATTAGAGAAAGTGATCGATCAGGAAATATTAAGAATGAAAGAATTCATAGAATAGGCAAAATCCCCTAATATATATATATATATGCCACGATACAGTGGTCTTGCTAGATAGACTCTGTTGTCGAAAGTAGACAGAAACAAAGGACAACTTGGTTTTCAACTTATCATTTATGCTGCCCTTCAAGATACACTGCCGGTTGGCTTTTTAACGAACGGCTAAGGCAGTCTCATAACCTAGAGGATTACTGCCTGGCTGGTAATGGCCAGGACTTGTCTGCAGAGTCACTGCGTTGTGGGTCATCACAAATTGCAGACTGAGAAAAGCAAATTCTCATTCTTCTTCTTTTTCTGTTGTCCAGACTTCATGACCCTAAACCCTAAAATGCCTTCACGGATTTAACTGCATACAATCTATATAGAACTATGGGGCAGAATCATCCCTAGTCTTGGGGTCTGGGCCTCTTTAAAATTATTAGAAAAAAGTATATATATATTTTTTCAAACTACTACTTAATTAATAATATTTTTCTTCAAACTACTAAACAATTATCATTATTTTCTTAATGATCCCTTTATAAAATAAAACAAAAAAAAAAATATAGAAAAAACTAAAACTAAAAATTAAAAAAATAATATATATATTAAAAAAAAACACTACCACCCACCCAATTGGCCAAATTAAAAATTTTTAAAAAAAATTATAAAGATTTTTGCTTTTTTCAAAAAAAATTAAATTTTAATTTTTTTTCTCGAATTTATAAGGTTATTTTTGTTTTATTGAAAAAATTTTAGAGTCATTTTTATTCTTTTGCTGGCCTTGTGAGACACTATCAATTAGGTGATAATTTAAAAGGAGTATATAGACTTTTTTCAAATTTTTAAAAATATCACAAAATTTTACTAAATTTTACCAGACTCACAAAAGTATATTGTCTTATCATAGTGTCACCAAGATGGTTCTCTCTTGATATCTAGGGCTATGGTATGTTGTACTATGTAGGGGAAAGAATTTGTTTTCGTGAGTCGGGTTTGGATCGTATTGATGCATGGACATAATTAATATTATATAGATAAATTCTAATCCGACATATTTAATTTAAACGTGTTAAACTCCTAAACTCCAAATATATAATTTCGTGTGAAGTTCGCCGGTCATATTAAAATTTTTTAGCTTTAGTGTTACGTGTCGAGTTCAGGTAGTGACAAGACATGAGTATAAGACTATATAGGTCAACCTTAATTCGACATATTTAATTAAACTAGTTAGAAATCTCAACCATAATTAAATAATTTCATGTTGAATTTGTGTCGAAATTTGACGACCCTTGACAACCCTAATATGATGACCATAGTAGCTGCCTAGCTGGGTTAAGTTTGTTGTATCTGGTAGCCGACCGTTGTTGTGTAGGCGTCTAAAACTGGTCTGGTTGGTGATGGTGAGCTGGGTGGGCACCTCTCAAGCTTATTGGTTCAAAGTGGGTTCATTTCAATTGGCTTAACAATGACTTTTGTGGTGAAGAAGATGAAGCTGCCCTACCTATATATTTTTTTAAAATTTAAAGTTGCCATGGGGACATGTTCTTTATTCTAATCACTACTTTTCTGCCGGCAATCTAATCAATAGTGTCTGGTAGACTGGTCCTGTCTATCTTACAAAAAAAATACGCCATTCTCCAATTACTACTCATATTGGAAGGGACTGAATTTATTTATCTAATGCTTTCTTTCTGTCTCTCTTGGTTTGAGCTGCAAGTTGTAGCCGTCAGTCTCACCATTTTCATTTTGTGTTTGGTTGCTGGGAAAGTGTAGGAAATGTAAGAGAAATTTCCGGATGGTCGCTTTCAATTCTGGCCTGTTGTTAGCTTTCTTGGCAGCCAAACCACGTTTCCCATAACATTCCTAGCAAGTTGGATAACAATAATAATGAAACATAACAAAAACATTCCTTTTCCCATACAATTCACATATTTTTAATCATTTCAACTTTACACTTAATTTTTTTTTCCAATTAACTTTACACTTAATTAGTTATTGCTTTACATCACTAGAACTCCTATTCTTTTGTCGTCTTTGTCTCATTGGTTGGCACCGTTTTTCTTTTTCTTTGTAAATAATAATTATGGGTAGAAGGGTGAGTCCGAGGGACAGAACTAGCATGGAAAAAAATTAAAATTTGGGGGGTCAAAATTTAATTTTAAGGGATTATAAAGGTATTTTTTAAAAATAAAAATGGTGAAAAGGCTGAATAAGCAAATATCTAATCAAAAGTATGTGTGAAGTGAGCCTTAAAATCTGTCATAAAACTCTTTTTCATTTCTTGAAGAAAATATCGTTTCAATGCAATATTCTTTTTGTCTATTTTTCATTTCATGAAAAAAATGAGTATAAGAAATAATTCTTTCTCTGTAATTGAAACAGTAAAACATTAATTTAGCATAATTTTCATAAAAATATTACTTCTTTATTTTCATGGTAAAACTATAAACATTCTTTCTTTCTCTGTCATGCGGTAACTTTAAACATAAAATACCTGCCACGTGGTGATTTTAGACATTCTAAAATATACTTTAGGTCATGTAGGAACATTAAACATTAAATAAAATATACTATCTATTTCTAGCCTTTTCCCATTAGCAATTATCGTACAATTAACCCCTATATATACTTGAGGTTGGTACATCCAGAAGGACCTCATTGTTGGGGGTGGCAAACTACCGCCATTAGCCATGGAGGTGGCGAACTACTCTCATGGCTTATAGGGTTGGCTCGACCACTCTCAGTTGGCCAAGAGGGTGGCACAACACCCCCCCACCCCCTCCCAATGTTTTATTAATTCTTCTTTGGAGGTATTTTTGAGAGTTTGAGTATGAAAATCACGTGCAAGTTTGCAACGCACATGATTGGCTTTCCGTCCAAAGAGATAGAAAAAATTGATAGTGTCTTTTTTTTCACAGTTAGATACTTTCAGGGAGTCGGTTATCATTCTTTGAACATTAGACACCAAAACGAAAAAGGATGTATACTTTCGGGGGGGTAAAATGTATTTAATATTCGCTTTAAAACTTAAAAAGGAACGGTTGTTACCTTGATGTGTTTAATATTCACTTAAAAAAATAAAAATAAAAAATAATTTGGTTGGAGTTGCTATTGTATTCCCCTATTTATGCTAATATACCTTCCAACCCCTTCTCGGCACCAAAACGAGGGACAAAAAGAATGAATATAGACTCTTTAATTATGGTAGTTTATCCTGGAGAGGAAGAGTTGGTCTGTTTCTGAGTTAAAAGCGTTTGCTGCCACTTTAGCAGTAGGCCACAACGTATAAATCTATAAATATATCTGTTATATATAGACATGACATACAATTTCCTACCAGCCATGATCAACATTTTGAGTGGCAGGGGCAGGGCACATAGGTAACATAATACATATATTTCATGTTAGCTGTATGTACAATTTACTGTTACATTCCTGAATCAAGTTAAGAGTCCAAGAGATTTTATAAATGCTATAATCCCAAGTGCATGGCTTTCTTTCTTTTTGCTAAGTGCATTGTATTCCTAGTGACAATAGAAGCAAAAAAATTTGACAGGAACCTTTCCTTTTGACCTGATCTTCTTCCCCTTTTCTTTCACCTCAATCGCTTCATTTCTTCTTTTCTCTTCCACCTGCCCTCTTGCTCCTCCTGCTATCTGCTCAATCCTTGCTATCTTGTATTTGTAGTGTTGTAGGTTTAAAGCCCTTCTCTGGTCCAATTCACTCTGCATTTTCAAAGTCAAAGAATGAGAGATCAATTTCTTGTTTTGGTATTCATTCCTCATTCCTAAACTCTATAAGTAGACATCAAAAGTTGAGGCAAAACCTCTCTCTTTTCCATCTTAAGTTTGGCCTGCATCTTCTTCTCATTCTCCCAAGCAAGTATTCTGGAATTCATCTTCTCATACCTGAATTTGTGCTTATCATTAAAAAACTTGGAAACTAAATCCGGATTCTTCATTCTAAAAGTATAAGCAAATTGTGAACCATGCAAAGCCTGCCATTCGCTAGTTAATTTATTTGGATCCCCATATACTAAACTATCTTATCTTCGTTTGTTTCGGTGTAAAATATTTTATGTTTCGAAAAAAGTGGCAATAGACTTTTTGTTGTTTATTTGCAACCTTTGAAAATGGTTCGAGAAATATTTGTCGGCGTTTAGCTCATATGAAGAATCATTTTTATATTTTCATATAATTTGAGAAGCTACGAGGAAAGGAGAGAGACAATGAAGAGGATATAGGGAAGAAGAGTGTGGGAATAGAAGGCTTTCAGGGGGTGGTATTGAGATCTATGTAATTGTTTGTCCCTATTGCTTGCAATTTGAATAAGTTATTTGCAAATAATTGTGAGAGAGCTCTTGTGGAATCTACATGTCCGAGTAGATATTCGGGTAGATAGGTCCCATAAGGAGACTCACAATTGCTGGCCAGGGATGTAGAAAAGCAACATAAAATGGTTAATGCAAATAAGAAGTGTAAACCATTTTCCATGTCGTGATTGTTATTTTCTTTATCCAAAACAAAGGGGACAAAGTATAATCATTTACCTCTTCCTAATCCTTTTCATCTCAGTATTCTCCCAAGCATCTGCTTTGGTTTCCACGTCGTTGCGTCGTGATGAACTCCCCATCTGATTCTGATATCTATCTCCTGAGGGTGTAGCTCTCACGGAGGATGTACGACTTGGACGCCATGGATCCTCTGCCTCCTGCCCCATTGATACTGCGTTTGTTACATGTACAATATTCATCAGTTAATTCCCGGGCAACATTTTTGTTGGAAAAAAAAAACAAACATTAGAGTAAAATTTACAATAATCCTTCATTTCCTTGTTTGAGAATCTTCTAGTTGTGGTATCATCCTTTCTGCTTTTACTCTTGGTCCGTGAGGTTTCAAAGTCCTCTCTCATCTTCCTCTTAATTTCCAATTCAGCTTCTTCAAGTGAGTGAATAGCAAATGCAGCTGCTGTTGCAGCAGCTGCAAACTCGATGTCTCTTGAATCATAATCATGGCCCGAAAACTTGCTCTTGAATTCTTCCTGCTTTTCTTTTCCTGGGTCAGAAAATCTCACTCTAACAAAGTGGTTAATAATTCCTCAAATCAAGAATGGAAATATGGTGAAATAGCCACATAAGGTGAAGAACACATTCATGTGTTGGTTCTGTATATATAGTATGTCTAAGTGTAACAAAATTTTGCCAAAAAATCAGATTTTCACTTAAGTTAATAGGTACCTCTTTTGCTTGACCAAAAGATCCATTCTCCAAAATCTTTGCTGAAAGAGACTGATTGAGAGAGATTTTTTTTTAATTTGTGAAGAAGACTAGAAGCACGGATTGGTGATGATGGTCTTACTAATTTTAGGTGATGAACAGGAGAGGGAGGCAAGCAAGGTCAAATATATGCTTTGCATTCAACTTGAAGGAAAGGATTTTTTTTTTTTTTTAGAAGATAGATGCACATGCAGATAAGTCTGCCTTGGCAACTTGTTTCCATTTTTTTTACTTTCTCTCTATTAAAAGACGTCGTTGGCACAAAGTCATCTTTTATATATATATATATATATATCATGTTCTATATATATGTTTAGTAACATTGAAGCATGCAAAAAAGAATGTAAAATGAAACGTGGCAAATTAAGGATTCTTCATATATTCCCCATTTGGCCAATTCATGCACTTATTCCTTATTCCAATGGATTGAAAGATGGATTCTGGTGGCCCACCTTAGCAAGCAAAATGATCCAAGTCTCACTACCAATATTCCTATTGCTTGGTATGAACAGGCAGGCATTTGGTTCATTCTTTAGTATGAAGCATCCTGGTTGCTTGGCTTTAAGGTTTTCATATGTTGGCAAAACTTTTGATAGCCAGCTAGGTGGTCTACTTAGAATTTTATTCCACCCCTTGCCACCTCATGCTTTCTTAAATTAAGATTGCGTTTGATATTGCGATTTCGTAGATAAAAATTACGATTTTAAACTAATTTGTAGAAAATGAATCGTTTGGGATTACATTTTTAACAAATTGTTATTTGAAAACGTAAAAAATTTACGTTTTCAAATCGTAGACAACGAGATTTTTTTAAAAAAAATATATATAATTTTAAATGTTAATCTACGATTTTGTCTAACACTTTATTAAATCATATTTTTGTGAACAAAATAAAGTCACCAATATATTCATGTGACAAGAGTGTTTTATCTATTTGTACCACATACGGTGAGCTATCAAAATATTTTAGTAAATTGCTATACGATTGGCATGCAATTGAGATGATGTGGTGAAAATGTGGTAGTGAAAATTATCGATCAATAAAGGCTTTGTAAGACAAAAAAAAAAAAAAAAAAAAACAATGGCTATGGATCCCAATTCTAATAATAGTGGGGACGTTTGGCAAGAGACCCAACTGTACTGTTCATATACTTTGTTTTTCTAAAAAAAAATATTCTTACTTTTTATATCATATCAACTACTTTTTAACAACTTTTTTTACTTTTTATATCACATCAAATATTTTTTATTACCATTCTAATAAAATACTCACTAAAAAACAAAAAATTTCATTTTTCCATATAAAAAATTTACAACATTCATTCTATTTTATATCACATCAAAAGTCAACAATCTCCTAACCTACAATCCTTTCCTTTGCCAAACACCCCCAGTATGTTTGTCTCGAAAGACACGATCATGTCTCCAAGCTTGAAGCTACTAATATATATGGAAATATAAAGTTGGGCTGGCCCAAAAATAAAAAGTTCCATGGTTGGCCTAGCACAAGCCCGGTCCACACTGATTAGCGCGTGTTTTAACGCGCCAAACTCCCGCACGTGCACTCCAACCGCATCTCTTTTCCCTCTTCTTCTTTCCCCGCCCAGTCGTATCTCCATTTCAAAATCTGTGTGTGTGTGTGGGGGTTTGAAACCCTAAGCAATGGAAATCACGGAAGAGGAACGGAAGCGAGCGGAGGCGAACCGCCTAGCGGCGCTGGCGAAGCGCAAGGCCGTTCTAGAATCCTCCTCCGAGCAACAACAGCAAAAGCGACTGCCACAAGACCCCTGGAAGCTCTTCAAGTGTCGAAAGCTCTCCCCCGAGCAACGACCCCCCGCCGACCCGGTTTCCATGCCCGAGAAGTTCAGGGTCAGGCTGGAAATCTGCTCGCCGGACTCGTTCTCCGCCGCGCCCGAGGCTGTCCAGGAATTTGTGTATCCGGGAGAGGAGGAGTGCTTGCGGAGAGTGGGCGATTGTTTGTCTGCTGTAAGTGGTTTGTTTTTGGGTCGTGAGAAAATGAGAGAAAACAAGAATATTATTTATGTAGAAATCCATTTCGCAACCAAATTGCCATCTTATAGTTAAAAAAAAAAAAAGTAGCACTTTACCCACTGGGTCTAATTTTTATTGGCTTCTGCTTCATTTGTTTAATAAATGTAGGTAGCAATGAGATTGCAATTGTGTTTTCTTTTCGAGAAACTTGATTTACACACTGAAGTTTTAACCATTTGTGCCTGAGAAAATATTAAAGGATGTAGCTTTAGTAGATTAAGTATATATTTGACAAATCAAAAACAGCCCAAACCATAGCTGGGTAAAATGTAATCGATGCTTTCGTTTTTATTTTTCAAATTTTGAAGATGTCTTAACATTTAAGTAGGGCTAAGTTTCTGTTATTTTTGCATTTCCTAGGTCATGCCATCACACTACACGCAAAATCACGGTGGTGGGAATGCGTGTGTTTATAAGCTGAGGGATTATAATTCTGTTTTGAGATGTTTAAAGAGCTGGAAAAGCATTGAGGTGGAAGAGATACCATGGGGGACGTTTAATGTTGTCGAGAGGCTTTCTCATTCATTTATTTCAGGGCGGTGGATACCTTGTAGGCCAGAACACCTGTCTGATGAGAAGGTTGATGAGTTGATTGGGAAGCTACCAAAGACATTGCTGGACACACTCTTGCCCTTCCAACTTGAAGGTGTGAGATTTGGTTTGCGACGGGGTGGTCGGTGCCTTATTGCAGATGAAATGGGCCTTGGAAAGACACTGCAGGTATGTGCAAATAGCTGATGTGCCTTTAATGTATACACCATCACTGATGTCAGTGTTAATGAGTATAATGCTTTGGAAGATAGAGTCAACTTAGACATTTGCACATGATTTATCAGTGTTTGTAATGTAGGAATTACATGTGATATATAGAAAGCTTAATTTTCTGACTTTTATACACATGATAGGCCTGCCTCCTTTTATATTTTGAAGTTTTCTTAGAAGATGGCATGATACTTAAAACTTTTTTATATACTTGATCTCTGTTCAGGCTATTGCTATCGCGTCCTGTTTCATGAATGAAGGTTCTACACTAGTTGTTTGCCCAGCTATTTTGCGCTTTTCTTGGGCAGAAGAATTGGAACGTTGGCTTCCCTTTTGTTTGCCTGCGGATATCCATCTCGGTAATATTTTCTTACCATATGTTCTTAATTTTTTTTATTTATTATTTTATTTTTTTTTGTAATCATGCTACGAACTCTAATTGGTTTAATTCTATGACACCTATTTTTTTTTTTTAAAAAAAAAGATATCAACAAAATCTTTGTTTTTTGTAAATGCAAATAATTGAAGCTGGTCATAGAAAGAGCACTTTGCAAAAGAGCTTATCGTTCCAAGTTAATGAGCTGGATCCTTCAAAAACATAAGAAGAGAAACTTTTATGATTTTAAAAATGTGCCATAGTCATGCTTCTATTGCCTCCTTATTGATAAGGTATTTGTATTGATTCCTTGCCACTTTGACGCCCTATCCATATTGAATCAAACTAACCCAATGCGGTAGTTCTTTCAATGTGATGTCAAATGTAATTAAACAAAATGCAAGAGGGGGGGCGGGGGGATGCAGGTGTTAATTAGAGTTAATAATCACATATTAGATGAAGATTGTTTCTTCATTATGACTCTTATGTGTATAACTCTTGTGGAATTACCCTTATAAAGAGCACTCTCTCCAATTTACCTACTTACATGTTGTCATTGTTCCTCATCCCTGCCAGTGTGACCAATCGTATTGAGAAGCTTTACCATGATTTTCTATGGGGTGGGTTAGGTGATGAATTCAAATTTCACCTGGTTAAATGGTCTAAGGTTTGCTCTCCTATTTTTGAAGGAGGGTTGGGGATTCAGAACTTGAGGACCTTCAGAACTTCAGGAAGTAGTTGTGGCGTTATGCGCATGAGAGAGAGGCTTAGTGGAGAATTGTTATGGATGCTAAATTTGGTAGTGTAGGGGGAGGTTGGTGCTCTCTTGCCCCCACTGGGCCTCATGGTGTGGGGTTATGGAAGAATATTAGGAGGGGGTGGAGTTTGCTTTATAGTCTCACCAGATTTGAATTGGGAGATGGGTCTAAGATTAAATTTTGGGATAATGAGTGGTGCAGAGAATCGCCACTTAAAGTGGCCTTCCCAGCCTTATTTGATATAGCTCGTGAGAAGAATGCTTTTGTGGCTGATCACCTGGACCTTTCTAGTGGTTCTGTTCAATGGGATGTTAATTTTATTCGTGCGGCTCATGATTAGGAGTTGGGCATTGTGGCTTCCTTCTTCACTCTTTTATATTTCCTTCGTGAGAGAAGGGAGGGGGAAGACAAGCTTTGGTGGAGTCCCTCACGCAGGGGGAAGTTTGATGTTAGATCCTTTTATAGAGTCCTTGTGTGTAACGATGTTCATTTCTTTCCTTAGAAGAGTATTTGGAGGACCAAAGCTCCTGTGAAAGTGGCTTTTTTTGTTTGGTCTACGGCTCTTGAGAAGATCCTTACTATAGACAACCTTAGAAAAAGACATGTCATCGTTATTGACAGATGTTGTATGTGTAAAAGCATGGGGAGTCTGTGGATCATCTTCTTCTTCATTGTGAGGTTGCTGGTGCTTTATGAAATACCATCTTTAGCTGCTTTGGATTATCTTAGATTATGCTTTCCCAAGTGATTGATCTAGTTGCTTGCTGGTGGACTGGTGGTCGCTCCCAGAGTGCTGTTGTGTGAAAAATGGTGCCTTTGGAGGGAATGAAATTTCGAAGACCAAGAAAGATCGATTGAGGAGCTCAAGTTTTCTTTTTTTACTTTCTATTGGACTGCTGCTTATCTAGCTCCCTTAGTGATAAGCTATAATGACTTTTTTGTACATTTCTCTTCCCCTTCTTAAGCGATCCTTTGTATACTTTCTATGTGTCAGGGTTGCGCTTTTGCACTTTTAATATATTTTCTCTTATTTATCAAAAAAAAAAAAAAAACTCTTGTGGAGTAGAGCAGAAACAATTTATTTATTTTCACTTTTGAAAAGAAAATTGTAGAGAAGAAAATAATTTATAAAAACTTGTTTCTTCATTCAGTCCATGATATCAGATCTTCAAATTATGGATATTTTGGTGTCCTTAGTGCTTACATGTTCCTTCTGACTCCAGTTTTTGGGCATCGTGATAATCCTGCCTCTTTAAAGAGATGCCCTAGAGTTGTGGTAATTTCTTATACAATGCTTCAACGTTTGCGAAAGAGCATGCTTGGGCGAGAATGGGCTTTCTTGATAGTTGATGAATCTCACCATGTACGGTGTTCTAAGAAAGCATCAGAATCAGAAGAGGTACAAACTGTGTCCTATATATCTTGGTGTAGAAAGTTTATTGGTGGATTTGATCTCTTTTCTTAACTGTTAAATAAAAAATAAATGATAATGATGCCTCGATAATATAAAATTTTAAATGAGACTTCAATTGCATCAAAGAGTTTTTTTGGAATTTCAGAGCATTTCTTTTACTGTTTTTGTTGTTGCTTAAAATTTTTTACATCCAAGCATGGAATCTTACCTGCCTGGGCTGGAAAAAGATATTGCCAAAATTGATGATTATGATTGTTTTAAAATATATGAAGTTCTAAATTTGCTGAGTGTGCACCATAACTTGTTTCTTAGTGCACCAAATAATTATCCTAGTATGGAAAGAGTACGAAGAGGCGGATTGCTTACTATTAAATTGATTGGATGTCAACTTGTGGGGATATCATTTCTTACTCTTGGGAGCTATGTTGACTTACATACATCTTGATGACCAAATACTGAGTTATAATGAGCTACATTCACCCCCTGCAGGGGAGGACAAAAATAAAGATGGAAGGGCTTTGGCTAGGTTGGAGTTCTAACTGTCTTGGGACTTCATGGGAAGAAGGAAGCATTTTCTTGCCTTATGTATAACAAGTTTTTTATTAAAAAAAAAAAAAATTAATCGAAGTTAATGAGCTAAAAGTTGGAGTAAATGATGAAAAAAGTTCCTGTCAACCCCCCCCCCAAAAAAAGGGTCCTGTCATGCATGGCATTCTGGCCATAGATGACCAATAAGACCATTGACTCATAGGGAGACATTTTGTAAGGTAGTTGAATGTAAAACAAACATAATAAATATACCTTTTTCTAGTATTTTGTTCTGCAGTACGATTAATATTGTTTAATTTTGCAGGCATAAAATCTACCCAAACTTCATTTTATGTGCCAAAATAGTTGCCTAGATCGATATTTTTTTTTTAATCTTATTAGTAAGTGAAATTTCAGTATAAAGGGTTGAGCTGTTCAAAAGAATCTAAACTTCACCATGAAGATAAACAAAAAAATTTTGTTGTACTGATAAATAAAATTTCACCATTTATAAATTTCAATGTTCTTTACTACCTAATGGGCAATTGTTTATTGCAAGAGTATTTTCTTAAAAAAAAAAAGGGGGTCCCTAATTGCTGACTTAGGCAAAGAAAAAGGATGACTTCCAAGTCTATAGATTTTACCATCGGGTTGTTACTAATCCTCAATTTCTTTCAGGAAAATATCTGGGATGAGAGAAGCATAAGAGTCCACGTTTAAGGCTCAAGTGTTTGACAAGCTCATTCACCATAAGAAGCTTCTCCCTCAATTTTTAAACATTTCTATTTTTGTAATAGAGGGACATTCACTTGTTGGTAGTGTTTTGGGTTTTCCTGAGCAACCTTTATTTAGATAGGCATTAGGCGCAATGACATCAATTCTTCTTTTGTATCATTGTTTCTGTGCTTAAATCTGCGGATCTCTGATGGGAGGTGGAATCATTTTATGCTTCTTTACAAGCCATATTTCTGCCCATGACCATATAGCTGTTGAGTGTAAAAGTACTTTCCAAGTTACATAAATCCATCATTACAAAGATTTGAAATCTTTTTAACAGTTTGATTTCGTTTCAAACAAATGATACCTATATGGTTGGAAGAGTTTCTACATGTCTCTGTGTCAGGTGACCTATTTCTATGTGGGGCTAGTTTAGAGAGGAATTGTCTGCTTAAGTTGTGAAATATATTTGGCTTGTGCTCATATTCTCTTTTATAATGACTGGTAGGAGAGATGCTTCTAATGGATGAACTATATAATGTACCTTTCAAACGTGTCTCTTAATTTGCTTTCATGTTCAATTTTTTTTGAGTGTTATGGTTAGCTGATTGTACTTTCATTTTCAGAGAGCCTTCACTATATGTTTATCATTTTTTATGCGTTGACAGATAAAAGCTGTTCTTGATGTGGCTATGAAGGTCAAGCACATAGTTCTACTATCTGGGACACCTTCTTTGTCTAGGTTGTACCACCTGTGAACAATGTTGTCATTCAGTTTTTGTTGTGCCTCTATCCTGCTTAGCTTTCTGATGTTTTGTGGGTTTATTTTCAATCTGTGTTCAACATTCTAATATCTCAGTCATATTTTTACCTAGGTGATCATAGGCCATATGACATTTTTCATCAGATAAATATGTTATGGCAAGTTTTCTCCACACCCTTATATCTTACAAGATTGATTTTCAGTTCCCTAGTTTGTTAGTTAATATATTTTTTTCTTGACAATTCTGCTGTTTATAGGCCTGGTCTACTGGGGAAGGCCAAATATGAGTTTGCAAAAACTTACTGTGCCGTCAAAGTTGTCCAGGGTTCTCAAGGGAAGTTTTATCAGGTACTTGTTTGAGTAGTGTTAGAAGGGCACTACATGGTTCTGTAAATTAATTTTTGCACTGCCTTGTGGTTATGTTGTTGTTTCAAGAATCCAATAAGAATTTTTAAAAAAACAAAGAGCATCAAGCTGATACGTGCTTGTTGTGAAAATGATAAAAGACCATGCAGCTAACTCTATTTATTGGTGATGAAGTTATCACTCTGTAATTACGAAATTTTGTATCTTTGGACGGCGGCTTTTGTTTCTCTTCTATCGCTTAATTATAGTGATTTTCTTGTTTGTTTTGCTCCCTCTAACTAGGTGTTTCCTTTTGTATACTTCTTGTGTATTTAGGAGCGCCTTACACTTTTAATAAGATTAGTTTATTACTTATAAAAAAAAAAAAAAGATATTTCCCTGAAAGGGATTTTGTATCTAGACATTGCTAATAGGTAAGCCATGTGATTGGCTAATGGAGATACTGTAACTTATAATCCAGAGAATTGTGGATAAAGATCAATGTCTTTTATGAACATCAGCTTTTTCCCATATTCTGCTTCTGAAATTGAAAGTTTTAAAACATTTCATATTGTTACTGCAGGATTTCTCAAGGGGAATTCGCTTGGAGGAGTTGAACGTTTTGCTTAAGCAAACCGTTATGGTCTGTTCTCTTGTTCTCAATATGCTTAGTGCAATGCTCATTCTATATATGTGTGATGGGTTGTTTTTGTAATTCTATCTTCACAAAAAGCCATGCCTCTGTCAGGGTCTCAACATCAACTGCTAAGTGGAAATTTAAGTAGCATTTGTCCTTGATTCTTTATATTTGGAAAAAAAGAACTGCTATAGTGATGGCTGTTTACAACCTCTGTCCCATTGTAGACATCATTTTAGTTTTTCACCAATATTTTCGAGTACTAACAATGTAAAATTATATTTATTTTCATGATTTTGGGGAAAGATAGCCACTCATAGAAGGCCGTTGGAACTATTTAGTTAGGAGTGTGATTGTGGACCTAGGTCTGTGAATGTTGGTGGACGCCAATTTCTTACAATAATAGCTCAATTTTCTCGTAGTTTCTTTTGCTGTTCATAATACACTATTTAAGAGTGTGTTTAACATATATGTAGCTTTTACAGTAATTTATTACTTCATTTAAAGTACAACTAGTTATATATGTTTATCCAAGAGGAATAATTCTAGGGCAATACTGTTGCTATAAACATCCAAGCAGTTTCTTATCTTTCCTTTCTTTTTGAGAATATTTCTGATTCTTTGATCCTTGTTTCACTATTATAGATAAGACGTTTGAAGGAGCATTTACTAGTGGAGTTACCACCTAAGCGTCGGCAAATTGTAAGATTATTGTTGAAGAGATCAGATATAGTTTCAGCCAAGGCTGCTATTGGGGTGGTGAACAGTGATGCTTCTGAAAAAAGTGTTGCTGAAGACATGACTTCAGAAAATTTAGATGAATCTGATGGTAAGATTGAATTACTTATCAACAAAATTTGTACAATTGTTTTGCATTAACTCTCTGTGTAATAGTTGATATGATGGAGTTATGAGCTGCTTTTGTTATAATTTATTTGTACTTGATTTTTAGAGTTAGCGTATTTCTGTAATTTTTGAATGGTTTGTAGTTTTGGTCCATTTGGACTATATTATAGGTGTTATTATTATTTAATGATAGGTTCTAATAGTTGTCTAATTTAGGTTTAGTAATGAAAATCCTTAAGTCCAAGTCATATTGGGGCTAGGTATTAGATGTTTATACATATGAAATTTTTTCTTAAGGAAAACTGTAAAATCAATCCATATAGTTTACCTGATTTACAGTAAGCTCCATGTAGCATCAAATTGAAATAAGAAGTCCCTAGAGTATGCCAAAAAAACGATTTACTCTCTACAATCAAATTTCGTCAAAACACTTGACGGATTCCGTTAATGTGCTACATTAGAGCCAATAAAAGGACAACACATGTTACTCTTAAAAAAAAAAAAATTCATAAAATAAAAAAAAAAAACTAAAAAATTATAAACTGAAATTATTTTTTTAATTAAAAAAAAAAAAAGGAAAGGGGGTGGCTCGGCCACCCCCTTGGCTTGCGAGCTTGCTGCCACCACTCAGCCCATGAGGGTGGCCGCCCGCCACCCCCAACAACATCTAGGGTGGCTCGCGGGCCACCCCCAGCCAAGGGGGTTGGTTCCTTTTTTTTTTTTTTATATAAAAAAAATTTAAGTTATTAATTTTATATATTTATATTTTTTTATTAAGAGTAACGTGTCGTTATTTCATTAGCTCTGGTGTGGCACATTAACGGAATCCGTTCAGTGTTTTGACAGAATTTGACTGTGGGAGTAAATTGTTGTTTTGGCATATCCCATGGACCTTTTGAGTTCATTTTGATAGCATAGAAACTGATTTTGCATTTTTCTCTTCTTTTTTTTAATTTTTTATTCAGACATTAAATTTTTGCTAAATTTTCAAAAGCTTTTTTTTTTAGTAAGTAATTCAATCTCATTAGAAAGTACCGAGGTTCGAGGGGCGCAACCCGCAACCCGTGTATATAGAAAGTATACGTGGGAGATTATTTCTTTTATATACTTTCTGTATACCTGGGTTGCTCCTTTCGCTTTTAATTATATCTCGATTACTTATTAAAAAAAAAAAAGTATATAAGAGAGATCCCCCTATAAGGAAGAACAAAAATTTAGTAAAATTAGAAAAGTGAGGACTATTATATGTCACCATCCATGCATAAAGGGATTTGAACATTACGGATTTTAGTTCTGCCATCAAAATGTCAAATTGTTTCAAAGCCCTTTGCGTTCTGCTCTCCCCAAATGCACGACATTAAGCACGTAGAACCCATCCTCCAAACTTTAAAATGTTATAGCTACCCATCTGACCTTTCTAGCTAACTAACAACTCTATTACATTTTTAGGCATAACCTACTCTACACCAAAAAGACGGAATAACGCAACCCATAATTCTCTTGCCGCCTCACAATGAAGAAAAAAAAAGATCTATGGACTCTCCACTCATGCACATACAACACCAGTCTACCACTATGACAGTCCTCTTTCTTTAAGTTATCCAAAGTTAAGCTCCTAGCCGTTGTCCACAAAATCTTGATAAACCCTAGTGCTTCCTACAACCCTAGCTCTCCCTAAACCCTATGATAAACCTGCTGCCAACAAAATCTTGCAACCTGACCTGCGACTTTGCTTTCTAATTTCAGCCACTTTAAAGCCATAAGAAATCAATTTTTTCTAAAAAGATCTAAGCCAGAAACCCTTGTTACCATTCCCAACCTTTAGAACTTCAAAGCCTCAATTTTTTTTCCCAAATGTTTGCAATCAAATAACCCTAAAAACATCATGTTGCTGCTGCCGTAAATTAGATTTTGTTCTTGAGCTCTTTGTCCTACATCACATGTCAGGATTCCTGTTTGGCAACAGCAAATGGATGGAGAAATGTCCCACATCCATTTACAGTATCTTATCATTTCATGCCTATTATTCCACACATTTGACCATATTGTCCGTGTCATCATCCCACTTATCAATTACATTATTTATGAATACTTATTGATTCATCTAACATGAATTATGTTCTTAATTTTAGTTTGTTGATTTTGCAAATAGGAGCTTGTGAAAACCTGCTCTATTATGGAAAAAGCACATTAATTCAAGTTGCCTTTGACATGTTTGAGTTTGGTTGTCACTTGAGCATTTCCTGTTTTGAGTCACTCTTGATCATAATCTAAACAAGTTTTGGTATCCTTATTATATTTCTTAGCTGCATGTGGATACTTGGACTTACACCCATAAACACACAGAAAGACACTATTATGTCTCTCCACTCAAACACACAGACACACTTAACTTTAAGAAGATATCTGTAGGATGATGATTTATTTAGAGTACTTTATCTGGATATGAAATTATTCTATGAACTTATTTTGTGTTTGATAAGAATGATTTGACAGGATAATTAGATGTTGATGTTGCATGTTCTTAATGCTTTCATCTGCTGTTTAACTTGATAATAAGTTGTCTATGGAGTGCTGTTTGATTTTGGGTGAAGAAGCCATTTTTGAGTTTACAATTCATGCATATTGCCTGAGTTTAAAATTCAAGCCATTTTGGGCTTGAGGGCTGTTTGGTGTATGGGGTTTTGGGTAGTTGGGTTGAGTTTTGGTCAGTGTTGGGTTGTTGGGGTTTTTCTTTTGCTTGCTCTCTCTAGGTGTTTTCTATTGTATACTGTTTGTATAATTTGAGGCACCTTTCGTTTTTATTAAAATTTGACTTATCAAAAAAAAAAAAAAAAAAAACAATTCATCCATATAGCCTGAGTTTATGCACATTTTCTTATCCCCCTATGCTTTCAGATAGTGGTGGTCGTTGCAGACCAGGGAAGCTATCCTACCAAGAACTTGGTGTTGCAAAGCTCTCCGGTTTTCGTGAATGGCTTTCCATTCATCCACTTGTTGCACAGTCAGATGATACAGAAGATTTGGATTTGCACTGGAGTTCTCATAAGATGATAATTTTTGCACATCATCTTAAGGTTCTTGATGGAATACAGGTGAGGCTCTTTCTCAGTTGGCTCTTCCATTCAGTTATGAAAATGGCCTGAATGCACTTGTGCTAACTATTCCATTGGAAGGTACTTGGGTATATTGCTTAAACCCTATATATTACCAGGATCTCAGATTATCTTTTTTATCCTCTCATACATTCTTCATCCCCCTCCCCCCACTCTATATCCGAGGTGTTCCCATACTAGAAGCATGAGTACGTAGGGCTTTGTTAAATAAGTAACAATATCTTATAGTCCTGCTATGTTTTGTCTAGGATAGTCAGATAAAATATTTTTTTTGGGTTAATTTCTAAGGCTGGTGAGTTTTTTGGCAACTCTTTTGGTATAGGTAACTATGATCAGTTAATAAGCTTCACGATTTGGTGGGAATTTTTTTTTTTTGTAAGTAATTCAATCTCATTACAAGATTTGGAGGGAATTATGAGACTAAGCTTCAAATCCCATCGTTTTTTAAGTTGTATTAACAGCATCCTCTAATATAGTAGCAATTATATTCTCCTATTTATCTTGCTTTCTCTGGGTTAGCATCATTTAATTTCTTTATTCAATTTGGCATCTCATGGCTCCATTAGTGCCCATCAGACAGCGATGTATTTGCCATTGTAAAATTTGTCAATTCTGAATTATCAGGAATTTGTATGTGAGAAAGGGATTGGTTTTGTCCGCATTGATGGAAATACACTTGCCAGAGATAGGCAGTCTGCTGTACAGTCCTTCCGATCTTCAAATGAGGCTCGTATACTGTTCTCCTTCTTGGCTTTATTTATCTGCGGTGTTTCTTACCTTTTGGTTGTTTGTTGGAAGTAAGGTTTTCTGGGATTTAAAAACTGTAATTGTGTGAAGCTCATCAAGCATAACTAATGTGTTCTCACCATTTGAAGTTTAGCAAAACTTTGATCAAGTGGACTGTTTTGCACTTTAGTAATGGAAAGGAAAACACTGGACTCTTGGAGTTATTGGATGCTCCTTAGTTTATTTTTATTTTTCCTTTGTTGGATGTCTTTTTATACTATCCATTTTCTTAGGCTCTGGCCTTTAATTTGATTTTAATAAAAATTCTCGTTTTTATCAAGAAAAGAAAACTGTGGACCTTTTTGTTCGGTGATTTCCAAACAAGTTTTTGATCTAGTGACCTGAAATTTCTACTTGTATTCCAAATTTATTTGTTAGACAACTAATATCCATTGTTCATGCTCATTGCTATGGTACACAGGACCCTTTTTACTATTTAAATAAATAACTGATGCGTCTTTCTCTTCCTGAGGTGTCACTTCTCTGCTTTTGTCCTTATAACAAATTAGGCAATTACAAAAGAGTTTACCTTTAGTTCAATATTAAATAAGAGCTAGTTTATCATATCTTTTCCTCAGAGAAACAATCTTAAAATTATCTCATTTTTTCTTTATTTTTAGCTTGCTGATTTTCCTACATAAACCACCAGCACATCTAAACTGTCCAACTAATAAATCTATAGATTTTACAGCTTTTACTTATCAAAAAATAAATAAATCTTTAGATCTAACCTTGTGTCAATGCCCAATGTGGCAATCAAGTCCACTTCCCCAAATTTTAGCCCATATATAATTATTTGGTTTGATGGATTGGATGTCCTTCTTCATCAGGTTAAGATTGCAATAATCGGTATAACTGCTGGAGGTGTTGGACTTGATTTTTCGTCAGCACAAAATGTTGTGTTCTTGGAGTTGCCACAATCCCCATCGTTGATGCTTCAGGTTCAACACTATTGAACAATTTTCCTGAATTTGTATATCACTAGTTCAGCAAGATGCGCAATTGGTCTTATTCGTTTTTGTAATCACTTCAGTAGCATTGAATTTCTCTAATATGATGATTATCTGCCAGCCATTGCAATCTAGTCATCACACCCATTATCATACATAGGTTTTCTGTTTTTTATGCAATTCAGCGCGGTTCTATTTGTAAAGCATTTCCGCGTATTATAAGGAGTCATAAAAACAAAGGGAGAGTATCTAGTCATCAGAATAAAGGAGGCGCTTTATAAGGCTGCTACACTGGCATGCTTTTGAGTTAACGATGGATAACTCAGAAACCAATTTGCATGTTGAGATGAATGTGCGGAGAGACTGGACATGATGGAATTAGAGTTGAACACATTTAGTTACAAACAATCAGCACAATTTGATTCTAGGATAAATGAGAACAACTAGTGTGCAGTGGAAAACTAGAGACCCTGCTATGTTTTCATACAGAGAGTATGGACATAAAAGGAGCCATGTCAGTATCTGATGTGCCTTATCACACATATCCAATGTGGCCTAGGCCCTAGATGTCTCTACTATTTTGGAATGGAACTTTTCATTATAGAAATGCAACCAACATGGCTTAATATGTAGTAGACACGTCTGAACATCACTTAATTCATGTGAAAAATGAATGGAAATTTATGTGGGTTTCATATAAGAATGATTAGTTATCTGCCAATGGTCTTTGGACCAAGTGGCATCTCTATGAAGGGAGAGTGAGTGAGGTCACATGTTCAATCCTATATGATTGCATGAATTGCATTATTCTATAAAGAAGAACAATTAGTAATCTGGGCTATTTTGAAGTTAGGAATGACAAGGTAATTGTTGCATTCTCGAAAGTGTACTTGATGAGGCAATCAATTATTTCAGTGTTAAATTATAATCAAAATGCTAATAAGAATAATAACAACAGATTATGATTTTTTTTCCTTTATCTGATATTTTTACTAATTTAATTTTTGAGGAAGAAACAAGTCTGTGTCTGTATTCTATTTTTTTTTCCCCCTAATTTCCGGGATTGTTTGATTCTTTCCCGATTTTATATTAGCAACTATTTGATTGTTGAAGTTCCTTTGAACTAATTTTGAAGGCTGAGGATAGAGCTCACAGGCGAGGGCAAACAAGTGCAGTCAACATATACATTTTTTGTGCAAAGGTTCTAAATTTTTTTTTTGTCATTAGATTTTGTAGACATTTATCTTTTATGCAAAAACTGATGCTTTGTTCACATTGTAGGATACCTTGGATGACTTACATTGGCAAAAGTTAAACAGAAGTTTATGCCGTGTTTCCTCTACAACGGATGGAAAATATGATTCCATACAAGAGATACCGGTATCCTCCCACTCACTTCTTCCTGCCTTTATTTTTAGGTTGGAGTAGCGCTGTTACTGGAAATGCTCATTTCAAACCAACAGTTTTCCTTAATTACCCTTTTCAACTTAAGAACATGTAGTTGAAAAGTTTTGAGACCTCCACTTACTTTGCATGTCATTTTATGCAAGAGCAGATGGCAGTGATCCCTAGACACTGTAAAAATCTACGAGACCTAAGATAGATTGTGTTCTAGGTGCTACTGTATGAAGTAGCAGCACCGGGTGGAGGGGGGGGGGGGGGGATATCTGTGTATAGGAGAGCTAAGATGCATTAAAGTAAGAGAAGAAAATTTTGAATTGGGTTTTTATATGGGTTTTTCTTTTGGGCAATACTTTGGATTGAATACTTCCTTGTTTATGCGGTGGGGTGTTGGTTCTTTTGTGGCTGCTATATATTAGATTTCAATGGAGGCGTGCCTCTTTATTTTTTAGGGGATTTCATGGGCTAGGTCTGATAGATGATATCTTCAGTGCTTGGCATGTGAAGATTGTCTAACAACTAAGAAGGGTCATTTAGCTCTGGAAGGAAAGGAATTGAAAGATTCTTGAAGATGGTTGTCACTTGAAGTTGTGTTAAAGTTCTACACCTTGGGTGTTTGGTCCCTTTCTCTTGATAAGTTGGCTGGGATTCCCCTACTTGTTATATGTGCTTTGGTTGTTTTACTTTTAACTTGTACATCTTTATGTTTTGACTCTTGATGTCACTTGTACATCTCTCTCTCTCTCTCTCTCTCTCTCTCTCGCGCGCACGTGCGACTTGATTCTCAGGATCTTGAAAAGCCTTTATTGGCCTCTAGATGTCTTTGACTTACAATTTTAATGTGGAATGCAACATGTGTACTTGGATTCTCTTTGGACTTTATTTAATGGGAGAACAATCAACGACCAAGTTTTATTGAACTTTCAAGGACTATGAAATGTGCTTAATTGAGCAGCTCTTTTTGTAGATACAAATTCAGTAATTCAAAAAATATAGATGTCTTGTCTGGTTTGAGTGAAGCAGATAGAATTATCATGATAATGGCAACTGACCAAGCATCTCTTCTGTTTGTTCTTTAAGTTTATGTGGCCCTCATTTTGCTTTGTACTCTGCTGTGAGCATGGGAGTTTTGTCATGTTTTGGAACTTGGTTTCCCTTCTGCCTCATTGCCTAATATATTTGGCTTATGTCAATGTTCTTGAGTAGAAGTTATTCATTCTTTGCCTTATTGGGCATTGTTGGTATGAAATACAAATTTTAGACTTCTTTAGGTAGTTCATTTATCTTTGGTTTCATTATTATTGTTAATTAATTCTTAGTTTGTTATATTCCACATCATCTTTTTGATTGCCAGGTTGAAGGTGTCTCTTATTTGGAAACATCTGGTAAAAGTGATAGAAGTCATGGAGATCAGATTTTTGGGAAAGCAGGATGTGGTAAACTCTCCACAGAGGTGATGAAATTGCCAGACTCTGGCTTAGCTAAGAATTTGCAGCCATTTGAAGCAAATGGTGGAGTAGCTGAAAAAATAAATGATAGATTAGAAAAACCTTGTAGCTCTGGTGATGGCAGTCCAATCCAAAGAGATGATCTTGATTTTAATGTAAAACTTCGACTTTAAAGAAAATATCTTAAAAATTCCTTATAGATTTCCTTGTCTCTTTCCCCATCCACTTTTGCTATAAATCGCTTCTATAGTTGGCTGAAATCGACAAATTTTATTGTTAGAACAGGCTCATATGGTTTCTGGTGTGGCCATAGCCAAGGTTCCTGTTTCAGACGGAACATTGGAAGGAAATTATTCTGAAGCTGAAACTGGAATTGCTGGCAGAGTTTATCCTTGTAAGACGAATGAGGGCAGTGAAGATAACCATAGACTGGAAAAGGTACGACTTGAGTAATTTTGGTATTCCAGCATAGACAACTGATTCACTCTTCTCAAAAATAATTAACATAAGGGGTTATATTGATATATATTTGAGAATACAGGAACTCAAATTCCATCCTCCATCAACTGTAGATGACATTGGACCTGCTCAACCAATTGAATGTGATGAAAGTTGCTTTGACCATGTAGGTTCCTTGCGATTTGAGGTAAGGTATTGATGCAGCATAGATTATTAATGTAAGAGAGTTGCATTTCCTTTCTAAATGTGGCAAACGTTCTAATATAATTAGCTTTGCATACAATCGTCATATTCTTCTGAAATTTGGAGTTTGCAGTGAAATTTGTTGTGAAAGAGTAAGGCCTGTTACTCTTAGGGAAAATTTATCTCTGCATTCATCCATCACTATATTATGGCTGTGACAATTAAGTCTGATCGAATAACTTTCTGCTATATGCAATTGCTTTCTCTATCTCGGTGTTGGTCAGTTGTCTGAACAATTTATACTTCTTTTTAAAAAAAAAAAAAATCAACTTACTTATCAAAAACAAACAATTTATACTTCTGGTAGTTGCAAGTGTTGATATAAGAGTACATATGAAAGCAGTTGTATGGGCTTTAATAAATTGTGATCTGCTTTATCTACTTTTCAGGTGAGCCAATATACTGATAGGATCCACTTGTATTCTTGCATTCCTGGGAAAGATTTGAGACCAAGGCCACTTTTTGAGAATTTCCGACCTGAGGAGCTTGAGCCACTAAATTCTCCAGCTGCTGAGAAGAACAAAGGAGCACCTTTCACGTCTTTGAAGGATAACCCAGCTTATAGGCATGTTCTTGTGGCATTTGTTAATGAGTGGAATAGATTAAGGCCCATTGACCGAAGAAAGTTACTTGGGAAATGTTTGCAACTTCCTTTGACTCTTGAGCTGTGCTACTTGAGCGATAGCATTAACCACAACAATGGGGTCTGTCTGATTGATTTGAACTCTGATTCTTTCCTGGATGTTACTGTATATTGATTTAGTAACAATTCTATTGTTCTCTATCCCAGGGACTGCTGAAGGGTGGAAGCAAGCGACGCACGACACCTTTATATGAGATTAGTCAGCCTTTACCTTCAAATGCTGTGTGGAAAACGGTTAATTTGTGTAGTGGATCTGGCAAGAAGGAGAAAGAATACAGTCAGGGTTGGACCCTGACAGATGAACCTCTCTGTAAACTCTGTCAGGCACCGTGCAAGTAAGTCCAGATTAATTATCTTGCTATAATTATATGGGTTGTTTCAATGATATTCTTTACTTTCAGGGGCAACAATGCCAAGACACCAGAATTTTTTGAGGATCTTTTCTGTAATCTAGGCTGCTTTGAAGAATTTCGTTTAAGAACTAGCAACAGATCCCTTCGTCAGGTTTGAATATGAACTATATCATACATTATGATTAAGTTGAACTTACTGTTATCTCGGATATCTTTTGTTTGCATGCATGGAGTATTTTCAATAAAAAGTCTTGGGTGCTTTCTCAATATTTCTCTCACTTGTTTTCTGCTCAATCATATTAATTTCAAGTAACATAATTTTCAGGAACTTTTTCAAATAGAACATGGGGTCTGTGCAATCTGCCAATTAGACTGTCATAAGCTTGTGAACCACATAAGACCTTTATCATTATCAAGACGACAAGAGTACATAGAGAAGGTAGCACCAAATGTGGCTAGACGAAAGAACTTGTAAGTTTCTGAAAGAAAAATGATAGTGGTAATTTTATTTGTTGCAGGACAAAATAATATACATTCTTACATTCAAGTTGAATGTGGTGTTTGTCTGGCTGCTTTCATTGAGCTCAATAATATTCTTTTTTATGTTTATCAAGTGTATCCTCCATCTTAAGAAAAAAAAAAAGAAAATAGTGCTGTCCATCTATTGAGCTCATTTGGTAGACTTTCCTCAGAACTGCGAAGGGTTAGACTATTGTTTCAGAGTAAATAGCCTGTGTGATACTTAACCAATAGGCTCATCTTGTTTCTTCCCAAATGGCTGTAATGATCCCAAACCTAACAATATCTGTTTGATATCCTGCAGGCTTGATAAGCTTGTTAATGATCCCACGGAGGGCAATGCATGGCATGCAGACCACATTGTTCCTGTCTACCGAGGTGGAGGTATAATATTCTTTTATCTTGACATTAATGTTTGGGGGGGTGCTCTCACTGGAAGAGTGATCTGTCTACTTGATGTCTTTCATACCAGTTTATGTTTGAACTTGCGACTCCTGCTGCAGATTGTCCACCTTGAATTTGTAGAGTATTTTTTATGAGTCAACACATGGATAATATACAATGGTCTCAGTCATAGCGTCCATGGACTCCAACACATATCATTATCATCGTAATAACTTGGTGATGATACAACTCTATAACAGTTGATCTTGCCAATATGTAAAACAGTGTTTAGACAATTAAACAAGATCAAAGAATTCAGATATAAAACATAGAGTTGGACAATGTATAAATGACAAACTCATCAAATTATGGAACTATGCTTAAAGTGGTACTGTATGAGACAAGGTACCTTGAGTGCCTTTCCTTTTCCGGTAACTTTAAATAGCACAAGGTACCGTATGAGACAAGGTACCATGATAATGTTCTATTATCATTATGGAAAATAGAACAGCTATGTTTTGATGATTATACTCTCTTTTTATGATATTTTTTTAGTAACTAACTATTCGATATAAGCAATGTTTTGTAAATAGTGGTTATTTTCAATCCAATTTACCAGAGCTTGATGCATGTGATGAATCAGTGTATAAATTAAAATCATTATATCTTGACCTGCCACATTCTTAATTAATCTAATGTATTGGTATTAGTGGTGCTTTATAGTAATTAAGGTATCCTTGGATCTCTTTGACAGTTTTTCCATTCGTATAGGGGGCTTCTTAGGAAACCCTAGTACATGGGCAGGTGAAAATAGTCTGACCAGATTCTTCACTTACAGAGTTTGGTTAAATCATGTTTGTTGTGCTAAGCTCTCCATCCAGAGATCAGAATCTAGTGTCACCTGTTCAAAACCAGCGACATGCTTGCTTTTGCTTCAATTTGAGAGCTGGGGCACGTGGACTTTCCATAGTCCACTTTTTTTTCTTTTTCTTTTTCTCTCCAAGCATTCAACTTCCGTAATCCACTCGGTAATTATACTTAAGCCCTTGGATTTCTGTACAGGACTTGAATTCTTCTGGACATACTAAAATTACTAATACTGAATTGCCTCAGCTGATATCAGTCCAACTATAGGCAATAATAACCAGCAAGTCTCTTAACTGAATTTTAAAGAGAATAACTGTTAGTGGTGTTGCTGCTCCAGATTTTATTTTCTTTCTTTTTTTGTACTTTTATGATGACTTTGGTAAGGGTTTGTATATCTTTTAAGGCTTGGAAATGCCAATCCTTTTCGCTTTTTTCCCTGTCATGCTATATACACAGATTGAATTTAAGCTTGGTTCAAAATTTATTAAATTCATCTTTGTTAAAATTTCTGTAGGTGAATGCAGGCTAGAGAACATGAGGACTCTGTGTGTGGCATGTCATTCTGATGTTACAGCAGCACAATGTGCTGATCGACGCTCAACAAGGGCCAAAGCTAGGAAACAACTCAAAGTTATTATGAAGGACCTCAAAAATGATCAGAAGACCAAAGAGACAAACACTAATATTGAGGTATATTCTGAGAGTACAGGTCTCCTGTTCTGATGAAGTTTAACATTTAGGGAAAAAAAAAAAAAAAAGCTGATTTTGTTGTGCCTTTATAGCATTTTGATACCCCAGGATGCCTTCTTTGCATGTAAACATCAATCTTGGGGAATTCCCTAAGTACCTATCATGGAATAGTAATGGTAGTGACGACCCACAGTTGGCGTAGTTATGTTAAATCGTTGTTGATCATATGTTTTAGAATTCAAAATCTTTTGTGGCTGTCTAACTTAGAGGTGGAAAAATATGAAAGGAATTTGTGATTTATTCTTCACACTGGCTAAGACATATTACCTTGTTTCCTGGCTTCATTTCAGCTGGGTTAAAGATTCCTGTAAATTAGGCTACCTCTTCGTGTTTTCTTTTATTATGACTTTCAAGCTTGAAATGCATATGATGAGCGTGAGGTTTTTTACCCTGCGTGTATGAAAGAGTGGTTAATTGTCTGAATGGTTAAAGCTGACTGCCCCTTTAGGAATGTTTGGAGACGTGAAAACATAATTAATTATGTACTTAAAGTTACCACCTGATTACTTATCCAGAAAAAAATTACAACCTGATTGGACTAATGAATTTCAGGACCAAGGGCATCCGGAGAAACAGGAAAACATAATTGAGGACGAGCTTTTAGTCAAGGTTCCTGGGAGTGCCTATTCTGGAGGAAAAGGCACTAATACTGGAAATGAAGTCTTGGAAGAGTCGAAAGCTTAGTACGAGAATCCCTACTATGTAGCACCTGCAAGCAGTAGCTAATTTGAATATGCTCAACTCATCCCAGATGTCTGTTGTATAATTGTACAAGGAAATATTTGAGAAGTTGTATTTTGGTGAGTCATTTTGTCACAGTACCTCTGTGTCTTCTCTGGAGGATGGGTGCTGAGGTGAGATTTAGAAGAGTCTCCAAAGGAGGGTATGAAGATCCCTGCAGTGTGAAGAATCTGCCAGCAGAATCCAGTTCATAGACTGTTGTATAATTGTAAAAATAGTTCTAACCATAACTTTGAGAGAATTATTTAGTAATAATTGCTGCTGAAGGAGATAGGGTATCTTGACGCTCAGCTGTGTACTGGTTTTTGGTAGAGCTGTAAATATCTGGTGATCTAGAAAACCTGGAGAGAAGACTGCCAAATTTAAGGAAAGTAGAGACTGCGTGTAATTCTATAATGGGAAACAAAAGCTCTTACATTTTGTATTGACAGTCTGACAGAACAAGTCTGTTTACAAATGGTTGAAAGAAATTGATTATCTATTGGCCATTATATGAACTATGATTGGTTTAACTAAGAGTAAATCTTCCTTTTTAGCCGTTTCCTGGTATAGCTCAATTATGAGTGTTATCATGGAAATGCCTCTAGGGATGAATTATATATACATGGCGAAAAGAAGGAAAAAAGCCTTCAACCAGATCAAAACAGCCATGAGCGAACTTATGATGTAGGGTATTATGCTTTGTAGTGTGTTTTGATCATGAAGCGCTTTGGTATCTTAATTCATATAAAAAGTTGTATTCAAAACATGCAAAATGGAGTTATTTTCATTCACAAAACATGAAGCCAGTGAGTTGAACAAAATTTCTTCCTTGTTGACAAGTACGCATACACGAGTTCTGGGCTATGTGGAGTTGGAAAATACAGCGGCCAGTTGAGCGACTGTTTTGCTGTCCATGGACCATGAACATGATGGTTAGATGTTTCCCTGGGGCCTGAGTAAATCATTCAAATATGGCTTTGAAAATTGAAAGAGGTGTTCAAAGCCGAAGATGAAGCAAGATGTTGATAGATTACTGAAGAGATGTAGGTTTTACCACTTTGCTAATGTTGGCTAGAAGATATATCAACAAATTGTAGAATCCCCTCATTGATGCTTCAGGTCCAACAGTAACGATTAGAAAAATAAAAAATAAAAAATTAGAAAAGGTCCAACAGTAACGAACAATTTTCCTGAATTTGAACTCTTAACATTCACTTGAAAAATGTCAGAATTGATTACCTCATTTCCTTCGATTTTTTGTTCACGAGTAATTTTTTAGTTTTTGGTGTGAAAAGAGAATGGCCGAGGGTATATATCACTGAGGTTGAATTTGTAAATTACTATTCACCAAGATGCGTAATTGCTCCCAGTCTATTTTTTAATCCCCTCTTTTTGCCCCTTTCTCAAGAATCTGACGAGGCTGAGGCCAAAATGAGGTAATCTATTTGCATGCAATTTTTACAGCAATTTGAGGGACTAAGAGCCTGTTTAGGATTATGTTAAGAGTAAAAAAGTCAAAAAAGTATTTATAAAATTTTTTACCAAGGCTTGACACAACTTTGTATGTACTAAAACCTCTTATTAAGCTACTTAATGCAATTTCAAACAGGCTCTAAACACTCTGCCCAAACTCGTCACTGCCTCAGTTTACCTCTCAAGGCATCGTGGATGACACGTTTTTGGCGTTAAAAGCCACAGAAGAACCTAAATGTCTGATTATTGGAACCAAATGCCTGTAATGAACTAGAATGAATAATAAAGCTCCCATTCCCACATTTCTCTTCCTTTTTTACGGGGAAAATTTACAAGAAAGATTATCCTGAGTTAGGTCAACAGTATATAAATTAGAATAATAAAGAACTAGTGTCCTTTGGACACCTAACTGTATAAAATAGTGGAATTTATTTTAGGATACAATGTAGCTATATTACAAATCACTGGATTCTCACCTATAATTCAAAACTTGGTCGTGATCCTCCAAATAAGCCCACAAAACCCATCTTGAGAAATTACTTTTGATACACTAATATCACGTGTCACCCTACAAGAGTTGTCCCAAAAAAAGCTCTTGTCCGTCAGTAATGCTAATGACTCATAATGGCTAAGTCAATGCCTGCCTCCAGCATTTTGAGTGGAAACTCCTGTGGAATATCTAAATCAACCCCAGAAAATTTCGGAATATGTCTGTCAAAATAATGGAAAGTTGTATAGTTGTTGAACTCATGCTTCATCACCCATATTTGGGGTGCCAGCAGAAAGGAACTGCTCCGCTCTATCAATAAAGCTACTAGGGAATCTACAGTACAGCATTATAGTGGAAGTTTCTGAAGCCAGTAAATTTTGCTTCAAACCCATTTCTTCACTAGTCTTTGTTGTTTTCACATCTCGTTGGTTTCTCATCTTCCCATTTCTAATGCTGTTTCCCAAACTGCCCGCCTTTCCCAAATAAGCCCTAGTGCTTCTGGCATTGTAACGGCTAGACCTAAGGAGACTGTCTGCTTGAGGCCTTCTAAGTTCAAAACCCAGTTGATTATTTTCACCTGAATAATCTGCTAAGGAATTTTCAAAACCAGAACTGGACTGAACACAAGGCAAAACATTTCTGCACGATTGTAACAAGGAGAGTAGCATATCTATACTGATTTCTTGCTGAACCAAACCCTTGTTCTGCTCACACCCATAACAGGCAGCAACAAGTGTTCCAGCCAAGACAGGCATCAAATCGGGGTCACTGAAGAACACAAAAGGCAGATCGCACACCTGTCCTACGGCTCAACCATTAGTTTTTGTCAATAAATATATAATATTAAGATACAAGGGAAACTCTGTAAAAGGTTCCACTTACCTTGTGAAGAACTGTAGGACTCTTTCCCCATCGGAGGACAGCTTGATTCCCCAAGTGGAACAAAGCAAAGTGACTAAGAAGCAATAGAGATTCAAGAAGAAGCAAACCAACCTGAGACAGTACAGAAAATGTGCAGGCATTTAGTGAGGGCTGCCCTGAATACTCCACACATAAATTATGTCATCCAATCCCATGAAACAATGCAATTGAAATTTCATATATACCACAGCCCAACAGAGCCCACTCCCCGCTAATGGTAGTGATGAGCCATAAACTATAATGAAATTTTATTGGTGAAAATAAAAATGACAACTCATAAAACAAAAAGACAGAATATAAAACCATAACGGCTAGACCTAAGGAGACTGTCTGCTTGGTTGTGTTTTATTATGTCCGTGTATTCAGAAACAGTGGCACTAACAAAGTTACCTGATCACTAGCTACTTTCCACTTGCTGCTGCAATGGGAAAGAAGGAAACTCATCAAATGGAAAAATTCCATCTTCAGGTCTGGCCTAGCCTGTGAGCAAAGAGGGAAGAAAATAAGGTTCAGCTTAGTGCAAGAGAGTTTATTAGAGATTAATATTGCAACAAAAAAAAAAAAAATTAAAGAGAATCATAAAAAAGTTAACTTTGAGATGCCACCATCATCAAAACAATAATCCCAAACTAATAAGTAATAGTAACTAACTTACCAGCATTCTTTGCATGAATTTAAGGTCCAAAAGAGCCAAATTGTTCAACACCTTCAGCACTCCAGTTGCCACTTCTTCAAAATTAGATGGAAGGACATATGAGGCCTGCAAAGTTATTTCAACATAGTTTTCTTAGATTACTTGAGAAAGAAGTTCTAGGGACCATTGTCTGGTGCAATGGCAAAAGTCTCCAGTGGGTGCATGGGTTCAAGTCTTGAGAACAGCCACTTCATGCATAAACTACTAAAGGTTAGGACTATATCCGAGCCACTCTTCCAGGAGCTCACTTAGGTGAGACCAGTAATGGCCGACAAACTATTTGACTTGGAAAAAAAAAAAAAAAGTTCTACAAATACTGATTGGCCAAAAAATTGTTAACTCTGGGAATTCTCATGTTACGAGTAGGCAGCCTTACCACCAATTTTGAGGTGAAATATATTATAATAGTATATAAAAACTTATTCATAACGACACTACTCAACTGAAAATTCCTGTTCATTGTGTGCCCCAAAAATTTAGAAGAACCCCACCACCAAAAAGAAGGGGAGAAAAAGAATTCTACAACTACAGTCTACACATGCAGTTGTAGCAACTTTTCCAAGTGAGCAAAGTTACCTGTTCAGAGGACAATCTATTGTTTGCCTGCAGTAACACAGCTGTTAACAAAGAAGGGAGACTGACAAGCCCTGTTTCGGATATGGCAGAAAGAAGGAATGCTACTGGTTGCTCCAAGCTCAAAATGTTTTCATTCTTTTGTTCTGCAACGACTGAGTGTTTCTCATCCTTCTGAGCTACAAAAGGCTCCACAATATCCTCAATTTGAGTTTCATCTGGAATATCTATCTTGTCCGTGTTGGCATTACTCGTCCCAACTGAACTGTCAGTCTGCTCCTTTCCACCATCCTTGCCCAAGGATACTGACCCATCCTTTTTATTTGTCTCACACAAGTCATCTAATGGTCTATCCTCTGGTACATCTGGTAGATATACAACTGTGCCACCATTTAGCACCGACAATGGGGGTCTATAATCTCCACAGGAGTTAGTTACAGCGGAATTTCCAGAATCAGCAGACTCTACAAGTTTAGCTTCTCGACTTACATTTCCCAGCACTGCTTCACTAGAACAAGATTCCCAGTCAATGGAACAATTGGTCCGAGGTCTGGACGTTAAAACCACCAACAGATATATACTCAAGTGAATAGAAGAAGGAAATGGTGACCCTTCAACCTGGGGCCGATCATAAAGTGCAAAGAGATCTCGCAGCCGGTGAATAACTTGGTAGGCAACCAATAGCTCCAGCAAGCCATCCCGCATTTGGAGTTGTCGTTCATCAGAGCTTATATGGCCAATTATTGTCGTAACAGTCCATAAAAAACCATCTAGTATTTCAGAGGTTGATTCAAAATTTTCACTTGATGTTTTACTCAATGGAAAGTTATTATTACCAGGGACATTTAAAGAGGCTGCAATCTTTATATAGTTCTCAAGGGCTGCGGATAGCATTGGGATGATTGGGGGTAAAAGATTCTGTGTGACAAAATAACTCCTGTTTGCAGGCACAGATAGAACCACCCTAAGAAGTTTCAAAAGGTGTATTGTCACCTGGCAACCTTCAGGTTTTGATGTATGAGAAGCAGGCAAAGCAGAAGCTATAAAATCAAGTAAACCAGCTTGGCGAGAAGCTTGCAGCTCAGGATCCTTTCCCTCGAAATACTGATCACAAAAAATATGGACCGCATTTATTACACCACAACCAACAAATTGTGAAATAACAAAAATGAAGCAAAAGCAAAACACTGTAATGTGTATATATTACATCACAATCTTCATTGGGAATTAATGCATACATTGATCAGATGACAAATTGTGAGTGATGTCCTACGAAGGATAACTTGTGTCAGCTATAACCAGCGAGGAAGGAGCTGCCAAAAGTAAGTTTGAACTCTATAGAATCTCTCATCTAGCAAAAATATGACCATATTGAAGGATCCATATTTCAAGGGCACAGTCACTTATGATAGATACCAAAAGGAAAAAAGTGTACATCTGGAAGAGTAGAAAAGCATTTTAGCCCATAATCCCACAAAGTAAAAAAGTTATTAGTTCCTCAAGTGCTGCTACATGGAAATAGTGGACCGCTAAAGAGTAAATTTTGTAATATGATACAAAAACGAGAGAATATCCACTATAAAGCTCTGACCTCAACAATTTAATAAACCAAACTTGAAACATCATAATCATCACATGACATGCTCTATAGAGTAAAAATACTCTTAATCGCTAGACCAATGGTTTCAAATAGTACCTTCATCATTTCTGCAATTATTAACCCTATACTTGTAGCCCCTTCTTTTCTAGCTTGCCTTAGTCTTTGAAGTTCTTGGAGCCACCTCCCAATTTTCATTCTTGCAGTTCCCATGGCTGTTCTATACCCAATACCAGCATTTTCAGCACCAACAGGAGGCTCAGGAAATTCATATTTAAGAGCCATAAGCCTTTGTCTAATTCTTTTAATCCTTCGCTTCAATGAATGTTGCAATGTAACATTGCCCATTGCAAGAGCAGAACCCCCTAAGCCTGAGACACTGCTTGCTTGATAATCTTCATTGTTGTTGGTTGGTGTAGATCTACCCTGCACATCCTTGTTTATAGATCGGCGCAGTAAAGGTGAAGATTGATCCCTGAAATCCATAGAAGCTCTCTCACGTATTTGCTCCAGGTAAAACTTGCGACGTTGTTCACTTTCACTAAGTCGCTCAGCTAATTTCTGGGCCAGAAGTTCAGATTCCTCTTGCTGGGCTTTTGCTCTTTCCTCCTTTCTCCGTAGCTGTTCCATGGCCCTTGCTTCACGCGCTGCACTGGATGCTTTGCGTTCCTCTTCTCTTCTAACTTGAGCCTCTTCTTTTTTCCGTTGTGTTTCAGCAAGGCGTTGTAATTTTTCAGCTTCAATGAGTTTCCTACGTTCTAAAACAGCCTCTTCTCTAGCCATATCCTCTTTTTGTTTAGATTTTATCACTTGAAGTTTTTCAGCTCTCCTCAACTCCGAATCATGAAGTTTCTGGCGCAACATAAGTTTTTTGTTTTCTTCGTTTAAAGAAGTAATAAAACGAACCTCATTAACTTTACTGCTTTCATCACCAGCTCTCTTCGCAACTTGAGCTAGATAAGCTTCATGCCGAGATTCACCACGTTGGTGGCGAGCATACATTCCTTCTCGTAATTTCATATTGCGGACAGCCTGCCATTCATTAACCCGATTTAATTTTTCTGAGTTACGCTGAAGCTTTTGAACTCTCTCATTCTCCAGCTCATTTCTAATTCTCATTGCCCGGGCATGCTTTTCTTCTGCTTCCCTTTTCAGATCCATAGCAGTTCTCTTCTTCTTCTTCTCAGGAGACATTAGTTTGTCATGCAATATGCGTGCACGCTCTGCACTTTTTCTGCTCATACCTGGCGAATGTGAAACACGGGAAGAGACACGGAAAGGAGATGAAAGTATTTCCTCCCAGTTCCTCTTCTCTTTCCAAGCATCCATGGATTTCCGTGGAGCTGCATTTCTCTTTTCCTTATCTTTTTCTGAAAGAGGAATTTGTCTCTTAAAATGATCTGCAGATTTGAGGTTTTTGTCAACACCACTTTCTGCCAACATTTTTTCTTTCTTAGGAAGCAGTCTATCTGCTTCAGTTCCCAGTTGTTCTCTCTTACTCTTTCCAGCAGCAGAAGCAGCAGAACTATCTCTAAGAGGTGGCCTAGATGAACTAATTTCGGAAGAGGATGAGTTCTGGAGAGGGACACGTCCATTTTGTATGAAGTTCACTTTGCAGGACCTGTCTGACTCAGTATTCTGCTTTTCTCCACTCAGGTTCGCTTGAATGGGATCTGAACTTCCATTCTGTTTTCTTGACTTTATTTGTGAATCTTTGGAATTGGATGTTACATCGCTTCTCCCAGCTGATTTATTCAGATTATCACCAGACTGAAAATTAGGACAGTCGGGTCCCAGAATTTTCACATCATTAGCTGTACACATACTAGCTCTTTCTTGTTGAATTTTCTTAAAAGCCTCAAGAGATGAAGACAGTATCTCTGCTTTGTGTGGTGAAGTGGTCATTCTTCGTACCTGCACTCAATGTTAAGTGACCAACCCTTTTTATCTTAGAGAAATAAATTAATTAAGATAAATATGTTTTATCGTTCCGAGGAAAGCATAATGGACCATACTCCAACAAAGACTAATTTATCAAAATCATGGTATGATCCTTGAAACTAATGCTTGCTCTTTTCCACAACCACAGCTCAAGCAAGTAAACAGGCACACAATATCAAAAATGATATATGAGAGTAGATGGCTAAAAGCACCACTCTTTGATAAAAAATCAATGTGTGAACTTTAAGTGACCTATATTTCCCTACAATGGTTTTTGAAAAGTTATGTTGCCACGTAATGGTTTTGATAATTATCTTGCACTATAATGGTTGGCATATGCACATGCAATGTCTTCATCAACTGCACCACAGAGGAAAAGTGCATCTTTTTCACAATCATTTTACCCATTCCCTTCTAAGTGCCCTAGTCTTAACATGCCAATGGTGCTTTTGAACTCGGAAAGGATGAATTCTTTAGCTCAGGAATAGTAAATGGATGATGCCAAATTAGAATTGCTTGCAAATTTTCGGCAAAGACAATTCCTTCAGAAATTAAAAGAGAAAGGCATCACATAATCAGTCATAGACTATCAACATCAGAATGGAAATTATTGGCATAAGACACTGAATTATAATAAGTATATGATGTCAACAAATAATTTCCTTAATAAAAATGAAAAATGATCATGTTTTCTTCTGATCCTTACGAGGATTTTAAACTCAGCATAAAAACCTAGAAGAGATTCACTTAAAATAAAGAACAGTGAAAAGCTATCATTGTCAAAATTTTATCTTTCATCTTCTACTAAGTATCTTTAGTCCTTGTTTCCATTTTATACAAATTATTCCCAAGAGAGCCTGAAAGGGGGAGAGGGGGAGCAAGAGTAAGAGGTCCATCAGAATACATCATGCTGAATGAACCATCTCCAAAACAAAAATGTGAATAAAAAAATTTTAAAGGTGAAGTGCAGGAACACCAAAAATTGACATTCAGTGTTATTTGTTGACAGAATTTACAGCAACATGACCATTAAAAGCTAAGACCGAAACGAAAATGTGAGCATGCTTACCTCCCACGAAAGAGCATGTGGCCTGCGATGGTCACTCTTCAATGTGATTGGTGCCCCATCAATTAGCTGAGGAGAGGACCTTTTCACATTCTCAAACTCCTCCACTCTAGTTTTTAGTTCTTTAAAATCAGATGCAGCCTCTTCAAGAACAAGAATGGCCTCTTCCATCTGCTCAGTATCGCATTCTAGTTCGCAAAGAAGATAAAGTTCATCCACAGCCCTATTAAGATTCTCAAAGAGAAAGCACCAAAGTCGCTGCCTAAACCTTTCTTTGCTTTCACCTGTTTCACCCTCTCCCAGGGCATTCATAATCTGTATGTTTGACATATCATCGTGTACTGTACCATCCAATCGACCTCCCTGGTCTTCAATAGGGGCAGTGAGGCTAGAATCTCCTGTAATTTCAGGTCCACTCTCTTTGGATGGAACTAACTCAGAAGTTTGGGCAATTGCTGCTGTGCTAGAACCCTCATTTGTCACTGGTACTTCAGAAATATCTGAATCTCCTGCCTTTGGTATAATAACAGGCACCTGAAGTTTGACCACTACCCCTGCCTCTTCAGCAGATGGAAATCCAGTACTTGAACAATCAGTATTCACTGGTTTCACGTGCTCAGTGTGAATATCCTTGCAGTTTGAAACTTCACCACCTGGGTCAACTTTTTTATCATTCAGAATTGGTATTTCTGCATCTTCTAGAGATATTTCATTAACCTCTTCACAGTTCTCTTCAGAAACCTCATTTGCACATATATTTGCATCTGCAGCTGCCACCACATTGTTTTCTTGGGAGTTGGCACAAGAATTAACAGAGGAAACCAAACCATGTTTATTCTCGTTCTTCCTAGAGGTGACCAAATTATCATTCTCAATATCACCAAACTTGATTCCTGCTCCAACAGTGTTTTCATGATGCAGCAGCAAAGCATCATCCTCTAGATCACCCCACTTGATTTTGTGAACCACATCAGGCTTATCCCTTTGAGAAGCTTTCTCAGTATCTCCAGTTCCACCATTAGAAATCGTAACAGACAATGGAAGTGAAATGTGACGCTTAGTATCTTGTTCAACTACAAATTTGTCAAGGAGGGCGACACTCTTTCTGTCTTCATTCAAGACAGGAATAGAATTTACAACACTACCCTGGCTACTTACAGCATGATTTCCCCCTGCCTTTGGAAGCTGGGATCTGCGCTTGCCACTTGAATTTCCACGATTTTCATTCAATGAGGGCTGAGAATGCAAACAATTAGAAGCATTCTTTCCTGAAAAACCCCCGACCCAACTCTGTAGAGATAACTTTGAACTACTTCTATGCTTCTGGACAAGAAGAAATGGGAAAGACAATACAGCTAAAAATGAGAATTGAAAATCATATGGAACCTGATATATTTTATAATGCAAACAAGTAAAGAATTGGGGAAAAAAGAAGAAGAAAAGAAGACATGAAAAAATAAATATATACTTCTCAGCTACGGGGCGGGCAATCTCAACAGTTCATTTCAAGTTCTACTCGTTAATTCAGGGTAAGGTACATATGCAACACCCTCTTCTGTTCCTCTGTTGGACCTCAAGCCCAAATAAATCAATTAATAGCGAACTTCTACACAAAAACAAAAAACAAAAACAAAAAAACAAAACAAAAAACCTACTAACAACCCAAAAGATTGATAAACAACTTGGGATGCAATGAAGCATTACAAAATTATAAGTCAAAGTAACCACTTTCATGTCCAAAAGCCTCTCACTAATTTCTCTTGAAGTGGTTTCCTAACTTTCATAAGTAATAAGTGCAAAAGACAATCATTCACACTGGATTAGTTAATGAGATGATCACAACCACAGTTTTCCAGAATGCAATCTGTGTGGTTGCCGGGAAAATGCTAGAAAGAAAAGTAAATCAAAATTAAAATTTTGGAATCAAAACAACTCACTCAACTAAGTCTAATTCAACCATTTGCATGCCTTAAGAAGTCTCAAAATTCTGTTTTCTTTTCCTATTTCCCAGCTTTCTAAGAAACCAAACGGCAGCTAAATATAACTTATCTATAAAAGAAGGAAAAATGAAAACACACCAAAATAGAAAAATGCTTATGAATTTAATGAAAGAAAATGAATAAAAAGTGACACCTTTTTCACTTGGAACCATCCTGAGCTCTGATCATCTATTACTTCTCCACTGTTCTCCATCCCCACTTGATCAAACACCCGAAATTATTCTTTTAGTCCAAAAAAAAAACACTAATTACAACAACAACAACAAAAAAGGAATCAAATATTCCACCAAAACCCAAATGTTGCAAGCCCAAAAAAGCACAAGCACTCTCCTTTAATTTATACAACAAAATGCCAAATTCCCCGATGATAGGCGCTCAAAATTATTGAGATCGAACTGGGTATTCCATAAATCAGTGATCAGATGAGGTAAATAGAGAAAAGCTTGGAATTTGAAATAAGGAATTGGGGGAAAAGCTTGGTTGCAGAATTTCCGGGAAATGACAACTAAGAGGAAAAAGTTAGTCACAGAGAATTGAATTCCACGGGAATTTAGAGGAAGTGCGAGGAATTTGGAATGGGAGGGTGGAATTTGAGCTGTGAATGAAGAAGGTTTTTCTAGGGTTTTTGATCTGGGGCGAAATAGGAGGGAAAGAGGGAGGTCAGAGAGGAAGGGAGTTATATAGGTGAGGGAGAAAGAAGAAGATGGTAACAGAGTGTGAGTGGTTTTACATATGTGCCCTTGATTTTTTATACATTCATATTCTTGGGCCCAGCTTGGATTAGGAATTTAGGATCTAGGGATGGGTGGGTTTGGGTCGGATCGCCCATGGATCCACCAATTCATATCAACTTGGTCTTTCTTTCCTTTATTAAATCAATTGAAAAATAATGACAATGATCATTACTTTGTTTCTAAATACTAATAAACAAATTTAATTTGAGATAAGAGTAAAGGATTAGAGATAACGAGTTATGTATGTTGGCATATCTCATAAAGAAATATTGTTATACAATTAAAACATTTACAAAATGGTTTTATCTTCATCAATTATTGGAGGAAAAAAAATATGATTTTGAGATGAACAAAATTGTCTTCTAAAATAAGTCTAAGGAATTTCTTTCAATTCAGTCTATTAAAATGATATGGATCTAAAATACATGTTAGCTTAATAGACTAAGTTAAAAGAAATTTTCTTAATCTAATTTGAAGTAAAACTTTATCCTTTGAGATTGATGGGGTAATTTTTGGCAAAGCGTACTTTTTTTTTCTCTATTCACTTAAAAAAAAAAAAAAAAAAAAAAAAAAAACTATAAGGGAATGTCTTTCATACTCTTGAACCAAATGAAAGAAAAAATGAAAGACTAATTAAAAATACTTTCAAACATAAGGTGAGAAAGGCGGTCCACTTAACTAAAAAATTTACTCTAAAATTAGCACTACATGAAGTTTTCAAAGCTTTCTAGCTCTCAAAAGAAAGTGGATGAATAGAAAAGTTCCAATCAAAAAACAAGTTGAAAATTGTTGATGGCAAAGATCATCCCCTTCAATAGCAAGGGAGTAAGGGCAACATTGTCTTTTACCACCTGAGTTGAATTATAAGAGTTTTGCTAGCACCACTTGTATTTATGCAGATCCAAAACTTGATTGTTTAGATTCAAATTAAAATGAGGACAACCATTAGCATAAAATGGGGGAATGAGATAACTATATATACACCTAATCCCATGAACTGCATGGGAGCTGTCTTTATTAATTTAATTAATGAGTTATGGTACTCGTTGGCCCGGAATGAATAGTCATTTATACTGCCGATGTAGAACCTGCTGACAAATATCATAACTCTTTAATTAATACTCTAGAAAATCCTATAATCTCATCTACTTGTCATTATTAGCTATCAAAAAGTCCTTGTACTCTCTTTTCCTTGTCATTATTTAAGGTCCCAAAAAATTCTTAAAGAAACTTATGAAGAAGTTGTCTTACAAACGTGGGTGTCTAAAAAAATGACAGAAATGTCAATGTGTTTGGTATTTGACGTTATGAAGGTAGGTGAGGTTTCTCTTTACGTACCATAACCATCAAAGATTGGTTGAATCATAAATCTATTACATTTTGGCGTTATTAAACTCCATTAAGGTTTTCCCCTCCAACCCTTTTTCTCGAAGAAAAAAAAAATTCCACCAAGTCTTAATCAAGAAATTTTTGGAGATTGAAAGTGAAGAATTGCATGAAGTTTTATCTATGATTTAGAGAAAGAAGAGAAGACAAAATAATTCAATTTTCGAGGATTTTAGTAACCCAATTGTTTTTTGTGTTTCTACAATGGGATGAATAAATGTGACACGTACAATTGGAGAAACATTTTTTTTCATGAGATATAAGTTAGTATGTATTATTTCAGCATTTACATTGTATTTTTAGTTGACGTGACACGCTCAATTCACTTTAAAATTTTTATTTTAAAATTAAAATTGATCTAAAAATGAATTGAGAATGTCATGACAATTAAAAAGGTTAAAAAAAAATACAAAATACCTTCTTCTTTTTTTTTCTTTTCCAAACTTTGCAGGGCCTTTTTTCTTTACTTAATTTTGGGTTTTAATAACATAGTTATAGTCTCTGCCATGATTACTTAACAAATTAAGTCCATCATTGGTCTTAACACTAATCAACCTTTTGAGATCCTGCCAGTCATAATTGTTTAAGGATGACCCCATCTCTACGTCTTCTTCTTTTTAATTTTTTTTTTTTTTTTTTTTTGTCTTTTAATTAATTTTGGCAAACGACAATTAGCATTGGCAATAACATTTACTGTTTTTTTTTTTTTATGAAAGTCTCAAACTAATAAGTGTCCACTTTCTAAACGTGGAAACACTCATCTTCTCATTTTCCATATTATCCTTACTTGCTCATCTCCTTTACTTTTTTTGAAAGGCACATTAAATGTCTACCTCTATTTCTAATGTTGAAAATAAATTTAAAATATTTTATATCTTTTATTACTAATTATGTAGTTAAAACCAATGCATATAATTTTTTTTCTAATTTCCATTGCATATAATTTGAAATAAAGAAAATACATTTTAGATCTGAGTGTTAATTATTTTACATTAAGATGAACACACCCACAAGCTACACTTTTGGATTTGCTCTGGCCATAAGTAAGGGTGTCAATTTTTGACACGACCCACGAACCCAATACAAAGATATAAAATTTGAATTTAGGCTAATTGGATTCGGGTCATAAATAGATCACCCATTTAATTCATTTTTAAGTTAAAACTAAAACTACAAAACCCAAACCTAAATGGTAAAGACTAAGGCCTCGTTTGGTTCGCGGAATGACTATTCCATTAGGAAAATGAATAGTTATTCCTTGGAATAGATGAAGGTGGAATGAAATAGATATTCCTATTCCTTGGTTTGGTTGTAACGATGAAATAGAACACTGAATATGTATTATTTTGTTTGGTAAAGTACAATACGTTGGTGAATGGAATCATATTATAATCAAATTTTCTAAAACACCCTTATACTACAAATGTAATATAACGACATTTTCTTCGTTATTTTTGAAACAAAAAACGTTATACTATAACTTTTTTTAAAAAAAAAAAATTGTCAAGTTCTTGGCTTTTTTTTGTTTTTAATTTTTTTTAAATTTTTGCTTTTTCCTACCTAAGCCGTAACACTACAAAATGATGTATAAAAATGAAAAAAAACACATCAATAAATTATCATATCACCCATCAATTTTTTTAAGAAAAAAAAATATATATGAAAAGCATATGAGATTAGAGATATGGACAAAAACTGATACCATTTAAGACTCAATTATATTCTTTCTTCTCAATTATATTCTTTTTTTTTTTTTTCTTTTTTTCTTTTTCCCTACCTGATCTGCTTCTTCCCCTTAAATTTAATATATTCTAAATCTCCATTAATATATGCTAGTTACGTCAAATTTTGACCACAAGAAAAAAAAAAAAAATCTCATAAATATATGCTAGTTACGTCAAATTCTTGACCACAAGAAAAAAAAAAATCTCCATTAACGGAGAAACAGAGAGTTACGAAAACAGAGAGAGAGAGAGAGAGAGAGAGAGGGGAATTGATTGTAGTTAGAGATAGAGAAATAGAACAGAGAGACAAAGAAATAGAGAAAGAGAGAATTTCTTCAATCAGGAATCTTTTCAACAAGCCTAAATCCAAATACCCATTTCGTAACCACAAGAAAAAAAAAAAAATCTCCATTAACGGAGAAACAAAGAGTTACAGAAACAGAGAGAGAGAGAGAGAGAGAGGAATTGATTGTATTTAGAGATAGAGAAACAGAATAGAGAGACAAAGAGATAGAGAAGAGAGAGAGGGGATGAGAGAAGAAAAGATGGGGGAAGAAGAGAGATACGTGGTATTGGGTCTGCAGCGTTGGAGCGTGAGGGTGAAGGGCTTTGCAATTTTTTCAGCCGACGGTGAGGACTTTTATGAGAAGAGTACCAATTCTTTTTATTCTCATAGGAATGGAATAGGTATTCCACTCATTTTTAAAATGAATACCTATTCCTCTTCGTAAGGGAATAGGTATTCCTATGGGAATAATTATTCCTAGGAATAAGCACTTACCAAATAAAGGAATGACTATTCCATAGGAATAGCCATTCTATTCCGGGGCCTATTCCGCGAACCAAACGAGGCCTAAAGAATTATGAATCTGGAATCCCACAACCACCCCCGAACCCCAAGTTCCAACTCTTAGCACACTCTCTCTCTCTCTCTCTCTCTCACGATGTCTTCATTGATCGTCTCCGGCGCCGGCGGTGTCTCCCCTTCTCTCTTGGTCTCACTGTTGTCGATCATCCCCAACCCCTCGCACAATTGCACTCTTCGAACCCCACGCTCACCCAAACAACCACCCGCCTCCTCATCCTCCAACCCCCCACCTTCAACATAACCGGGGACACCTCATTCTACACCTTCGACACCGGAACCTCAACCTCTACCTCTAGGCTCCAGTGGCACCTTGCTCACCAAGCTCTAGCCTTGCCACTCGCTCCTAGAGAACCCACACATCTACGACTACTTCAAGCTCTATTCCGCCACCAACAACTTCTTCGCTAGAACCTACACCTCCACCTCCTCCACCCGCTCCTAGTGCTGCACTCTCTGGGGCAAGGACGCCATAGTTTTCCAACGCAAGTTCCGCTGCAAGATCTAAATGCCCTAACTCAAACAATGCCTTGTTGTCATCTATCTGTGTCAAGTCAAGTCAGATCGGCATGATACGACCCGTTAATTAAACGGGTTGGTGAGTTGTGTCGTGTCAACTCGTTAAAATTGCGGGTCGTACTCGGATTTACTCTTGACGGGTTAACAGGTTAAGTGGATCAACCCGAACCTGAAACACCAACCCATTTTGCCGGTCGTAACCATAAGGTGCATGTTAGAAAAACAGCTTTTATCCCCATGTATATTGTTACTACCTTTTATAACGATCCATAAAAGAAATTAAGTACTTATATAGGTCTTCATTACCGAACAGACACTGTAAATTTAAATCCTATTATTTAAAGAATAATTAATGAAATCTTAATTAAACTATAAACCCATGTAAAATGTAATATCTTAGCATTATCAAACACGATTAAGGTTTTATCAATAAATTTTCTGGATTTAAAATTGAGGAATTGCATCACGCTTTATCATGATTTATAGAAAGAAGAGGAGAGAAAAATATCTCAAGAATTCGAGGCTTTTTAGTGACCCAGTTGTATAATGCGTTTCTGCAGTGCGAGGACTACGATTCACAAGCTTTGCAATTGCATGGCTGCGTTATTATGATTAATTTTAATGAAAGTTTAAAATTTTACTTAAAAAAAAACTAAAAGAAAAAAGAAAAACTTTGCAGGGATTCTCTTTATAGACAGAGTTTTTTTTTCAAATTCTCATTTATAAAAATGACATGTGTTCTTGTGCATATGAAAAATACATATTTTTTTTTTAATTATAAGGATAAAATTGAAAAAAATTTATAAAAAATGTGTGTGTGTGTTTGTTTTTTTTTAACTTTGTCCTTGTAATTTAAAAAAATATGTAATTTTCACATGCAAAAGGACACATATCATTTTTATAAACAAGATTGAAAAAAATTCCTCCAACCTACCCCGGAGGAAAACTGTCTTTTTTTTTTTTGCTTTATCTACTTTTGGGTTGGAATAAGATTGAGGGCAGTAAAGGATATTTTCTTTTATAAATATTTTGTAAACTAACGTAAGAAATATTACATGAATTACTACTTCATTTGGTAAATCTATGTAATACTTATATAGTTAATTACTAAATAATTACATTTAATTGTTACTTATGTGATTAGTGCTGATCCATCATTTAGGTCTATCATTTGTCTTAATTGATGATAAGATCATGAATAAAATAAAATAAATCATGACTGCGAAGGAAAAAGGTTTTTTAACAATCATAATTAGTCAAAGATGACCCAATCTATACTTATTTTTTTTTTTTTATTCTTTTAGAAATAACTACACTATATCTCTTAAAATGTCACGACTTTTATAATATCTCTTATAAAATTTAAAATATCTCAATTTAACATATTCAATTTTGATTTTTTGAAATGTCCTCCCATACGTTTAGGCAATTCTATTAAATTAAGACGGTAAACATAGGTAAAATGACCTTTATGCTCTTAAAAATTTTTAAAATTAGAATTTACACTTAATTTCGAATAAAAAACTATTTTTTTAAAAATAAAATAAAATAAAATAACATAGACCCAAACATCATTGTGTGGGTCACGGGTGACCAACGGCTGGGTGACACTCACCACCAAACCTCGATGTGGGTCACGAGTGATCCACTTACAAGCTAACCCACAAATAACAATTTTTTTTTTTTTTTAAAAAAAGATAAATATAAAAAAACCTCCTCATATTGCCAGTTGAATTTAAAAAAGCTTCATAAACTGATAAGTAGTAGATGTCGACTTCTCAAATTGATAAAATGTGATTAAAAAAAACCATTTTCAATTTTCTTTTTCCTAAAATACCCTTAATTAAACTTAACATTTTTTTTTATTAAAAAGGAAATTGGGGTGGCCGATCTAGCCCATGGGATGGATCGGCCACCCCAATCCCCATACAAATTAAAAATAAAAATAAAAAAATAACATAGCCTGGGAGTGGCCAGTCCACCACATGGAGGTAGATCATCCACCCCCATAGCTATGGAGGGTAGCTCGTGGCCATCCCATGCTAAGGAGGATGGTTTGCTGTCACCCCAAACTGGTTGGGGATGGCTTGCGGCCTCCCCACCTTTGCCTAGGGGTAGTTGTGAGCTACCCTCTATGGCTTTGGGGGTGGCCGATTCACCCCCATGTGGTGGATCAACCACTTCAAACCTTTTTTATTATTATTATTATTATTAATTTGTATGGGTTTGGGGTGGCCAATCCAACCCATGCCACTTTCATGTGGTGGATTGGGCACTCCAATTTCTGTTTTAATAAAATAAAAAAAGTTCAGTTTATTTTTTATTAAGAAACTAAGGGTATTTTAAGAAAAAAAAAAATTCAAAAGGTTTTTTTTTATTTTTTTTTATACCACATTTTAGTAGTTTGAGGGGTCAACATCTACTACTTGTCAGTTCAATATGCTTTTTTATATTTTCTCTAAAAAAAATATTAAAAATTAAAAAATCAAAGGTATTTAGATAATTTAATGCCATTCCGTTAGGATTTAACGAAAAATCCTAACAGAGAGAGGATATTGCAAAAAATTCAAATTATGATATGCTAAATTGAGAGATTTTAAACTTTTGGGGGAACATTGTAAAAGTTGTGACATTTCAGGAGAGTGTAAGTGAAGTTATCTATTTATTTTAATTGTTAATTTTGACAAACGACAAACAAGTAATACTTTCAATTTTCTCTGTCCAAAGACAAATGTTTTTATTTTTTCCTCAAAACTCACAAAATAAATGTCCACTTTCTAACAACGGAAGCATTCATCTCCTCATTTTTCTTATTATTCTTACGAGAAATATTAGGTTTACAAGTTATAAAAGTTTCTACAAAAAAAGTTTTTACAAAGTGATGTGACACAATATAATTTAATTAATTTTTTAAAATTTGGATTTATCTCATTCCCAATCATACTGTGCCACATTACTTTATAAGATTTTTTTGGATAAAAATTGTTGTAAGCCTAACATTCCTATGTAAAAATTATTGTTGGTAGATTATTGTGTTTTTTTTATTAATTATGTCATTCAGAACTAAGACATAATTTCAAACATAGAATATACTCACCCTCCTGGTCAGAGCCATCCCAACCATTGCGTAGAGGTAGTTGAACCACCCGATTTGGTGATTGTAACCACCAAATGGCATGTCTAGAGTGGTTGTGACCACCTACATGGCATTGACGGTAGTGCAACCACCTCAAAGGTTCAGTTGGGGTGGCTGACCACCCCTGAGCATCAATGCGAAAGACTAGAATAAAAATGATGAATGTGATGCTCTCTTTTATCTGTTGTATGTGTGTGTTTTTTCTTTAATCTCTAGCATCTTTGTTTTGTTTACGAGGTTGGACAGTTTTTTGTAAAAAAAAAAAAAACACAGGTTATGAACGGAATGTTATTATATTATTTTTTTTCCCAACTGACTGTTATTATATACATAAATATTAAAAAATAACCGACGATGAAGGCAAACCATACCCTACCATTAAATAATTTCACACTACTGAAAAATGATCATGGCTCCAAAAAAATCAAAAGTTTATAATTTAATTTACCACGAAGCTTAAAACATAATCAAGTCAAATGTAAATATTCAGAAAGGTAGGTAAATTAATATGCCTAATAAATAAATTTCATTTTTTTTTTCCTAATTGAAACATGGTAGACTATACAAATTTCATATAAACTACTAGGATTTTTTTTTCCTGTTGCCATGAAGGGGATAGGATACCTCTTCAAATACTTGTTTTGTTGCTTTTTCTTATTAAGCTAATATCAATTAGTCTTCAAAAACTTGACTAGATGCAGGTGATATTAATAAAATGAGAAAGGCTAAAAATCTTTTTTTCTTTCTTTTTCTTTTTCTGTCCTTCTATATAACCTTTTTAAAAATGAAAAATGTTACACTTACAAATTTTTTTAACAAAAAGTGCTTTTACAAACTGATGTGACGCAACATAATTAAAAATAAGATAAATTCAAAATTTGAAAAATTCATTCATATTATGTCACATTAATTTATAAGAATTTTTTTTATAAAATTTTTTATAAACCTAACATTTATCTTTAAAAATTAGTCGTTAAATTAGTAAGACTCACACTATATACCTAATCACTATTTTTTTTTTTAATAAAAAAAATGACAAATAGCAGATCTCAAGTAAAATTCTAAGTGAAGTGAGCCCCATTTAGATAGATCTTACCGTTTACATTGACTTTGATCAAACCATAGTTAAATCTTAAATAATAATAAATATTATTATAAAATAAAGCCAAAAAAACATTCTTCAACCCTCACCAAATAAGCAAAATCCATGTTATAGAAAAAGAGAGATTTGGTGAAGGCATAGCTTTCGGTCAAAGTTAAAGCTGCATAGCAGAACTTGGAATCTCTGCCAACAGCGACTGTACACCCAAAACATTTTCAATTTTTATTTTATTTTTAATTGAAAAACATAACTTATCTCAACCTTTCCCCAAAAAGATACTTGACTGTTTCGACGCACCTAACCCATGAAAAGATTATGCTTAAACTAAAACCTCAGTTAGATTTAGCTGTAGCTTTTAGCCGAACCGACAAATATGAATCCGACCCAGTTCACGCAACGTGTTTTTCTTGGAACAGTAGTATCAGAAACGCCAAGATAAGGAAGCCAGTGAACTCGGTCTCCACCCAAAAAGAGCCACATTATTGATGTACTTTTTTTTATTTTTTTAAGTAACATTATTGATGTACTTTTTCTCAAGGAAGTTGCTGGATAGTTGAGCTTCACTGTCGTCATTAATGGTGAATTTGCAACATTTGAGGTTAGTTTTCGTCTGGGTTTGCGTTATCTTCTTGAATTCTATTTGGGTTTCATTAGATTTCGTCTGGGTTGGCGTTATCTTCTTGAATTCTGTTTGGGTTTCTTTAGATTTTGTTCTTCATGTGTCCCATCTAGTCATTTCTGGTGTATGCCTCTTGGAAAGCTACTTTTGAGCGTCACCATTATTAACATCTATGGCGGTCTTTGTTTCTTATTTAATTTTATTTAAGTAATTCTCATAGGGGTTGTCCTTAACTATTTAAACTCTATTTGGGGAGCTTTGGACTCGGTCCTTCCGTACTACAAACCATAGCAGGTGAAAAGCTAGTTTTTTATTTATTTTAGTCTTCTAATTATAATTTCTGAGTTTATAGAACTGGTTTTGTAATTATAATCTTAGTAGCGTTGCTTCCACTTATTGTATCTGTGTTATGACTATTGCACTTCCCTCAGATACTATAAATCTTCATGGATCTAACAATAATTTCTAATACAACACTAATTTCTGTGTTCTTGATTTTCAACGTATCTGTTTCCAGTTTGTAGATGTTAGTATTGCTCTCTCTCTCTCTCTCTCTCATATATATTTTTAGGATTTATTTATTTTTCCTCTTTAGGATATTGTAGATATGAAATGAATGTTAGTTTTGAGACTTTCAAGTTCTTGATTGACCGAAAAGGTGAAAGATGATTATGTGGTTCGCGGCAAATGAGAATTGCAAATTCTTTAACTCCCTTCCCAACTGAGTGGAAAAATCACAAGTGTCATGTAATCCGTTTCTAGAGACATGTACTAGCTCTACCACATCTTAGAATATCTGCTTCTCATTAAAAAGATCTTTCATTCTTGTTGCAGTTAATTTGTATAAGTTGAGGTGCTTCTGAGGCTGTTGCCATTGATCTACCAATGGGATTCCACCTCTCTTTTTTTCTCATCCTGGTTTCTATCCCTGTGATTTTGGCTCAAGAAATTAGACATGCTAAAATTGTAGTTGATGGGAATACAACAGTAGCTGAAATTGATGATAATTTCATCTGTGCAACTCTTGATTGGTGGCCCCCTACTAAGTGTGACTACAACCAATGTCCATGGGGGAATGCATCTGTTATAAATTTGGTGAGGATTTAGAAACTTACCACCGTGTAAGATTACATTAGCATTGAAGTACTAATGTCAAACCTTTTTCATTAAATTTGCTGGAAAACAGTGAAGCAATTTGAATCATTGCTTGGTGTGTTTTGGTTTTTTCAGGACTTGTCTCATCCTTTACTCGCCAAGGCAATCCAAGGTTTGTCTATCTGCTTCAATAAGTTTTTCTTTCATTCTTTTTTTTTTTTTTTTAAGAAATTTTCACGTGACATTCTAGTGTTATTTAGTGTGATTAACAAATATTGTCTGTTTTTTATGATTAGTATCTTGTTGGATTAGTTTGACTAACAACGCAATATTAATCCTTCGATGATGGTGGATTGATAGCTTTCCAGCATTTGAGGATAAGAATTGGAGGATCTTTGCAGGATCAAGTATTGTACAACATAGGAGATTTGAAGTCTCCTTGCCATCCCTTCCAAAGGATGAAAGATGGGCTGTTTGGATTTTCAAAGGGATGCTTATACATGAGGAGGTGGGATGCGCTGAACCATTTTTTCAGTAAGACAGGGTAAGCTTTATGACATTGAAAGTTATTTTCTTCCTCATGGCCAAAAAAGAAAAAAAAAAAATTCAATGAAATACTCTTTAATGCTGGGATATTACATATCAACCTGAATTCCTCAAAAATTAAAAGAAAACATTCATACTACCGAGGTAGTTGATTGTCTGGTTTCGTCAACCCTGACAGTGACTGAAAGGACTGGTTTTTCTCTACTTGATTGTGAACTCACACATGATATGCAAAACAGATATGTGTTAGTTGGTCATAGATTTAAGGTCATGACACGCATCACAAAATTATTTGTCAAGCTTTTCTTAGATTGGACATCCATGTAGATAGGCGTTCTGTTTTAGCACACCATCTATAAAGTAAACTCTCTTTTAAATGCTGTCTTATTTTCCTTATGAAACTTCATTGAGGAGGCCTCTCTTTTATTTTTATTTTTTGTTTTTACCAACTGACAATGCTGGGTTTCTATATCATAGGTTTTACCATCTTTTTTTTTTTTGTAATAATATATTATTACAAAAAAAAGATGGTAAAACCTATGATATAGAAACCTAGCATTGTCATAGGTTTTACCATCCTTCCATGTTCTTTTCAGCTTAAACGCCAGATACATAACTCAAGATTTTCCAGTTCATTTTTTAGATTGTCTTTTGACTTCCACAAGATTTCCCAATTATGTTGAATTTTTGAATTTGTATCTACAGGTATTTCAATAAAGAGAACTTTTTTGTTATTATTTTGTCTGTTTCTTTTTCTTTTCTTTACGAGCAGGGGCTGCAGGCATGCTTGTTATGTGAATCTTTCATTTGCAGGGTAATTGTGACATTTGGCTTGAATGCGCTTTATGGGAGGCACCAGATCAGGAGGGGTGTTTGGGAAGGAGATTGGGACCCTAGCAACACAATAGATTTAATGAAGTATACCATTTCGAAGGGATACCAAATTGATTCATGGGAATTCGGTATGGAACAATAGATGAAGCTCTTTATTGTTGCCATTATCTCGTTTTTCTTCACCAATATTTTTGCCTTTGCTACTGCAGGTAATGAGTTGAGTGGAAATGGCATTGGTGCAAGTGTTCGTGCTGAACAGTACGGGAAAGACTTGATCAAACTTAAAGATATTATGAACGAGTTGCATAAGAAATCCAACTTGAAACCTTCACTCATAGCTCCTGGAGGATTTGTTGATGAGAAGTGGTACACTACGCTTCTTGATGTTTCTGGTTCAAATGTACTCAATATCGTGACCCATCATATATACAATTTAGGTGCAGGTGAGCAACTGTAATATCAAAATTCTTTCATTGTTGATGTATATACATACCACCTTTGGCAATATAAAATGCTTGTTCTACACTGAAATAGGACTTATGTAATATTCAGTAACAGCTTAATTTGATATTAGTTAAACATCGGAGCATTTTATGTAGCGGATATCTTTGCCTTTTAATTTTGTCCCCTTAGCCTGGGACTGTATTGTGTGTCAGCCACAGTGAATGGTTAAGAGGACATCCAAAAATTATTGAAAATATTCTTTGTTCCTCTTCTTCTTTCTTATAAATTGAATCCTGACAGGATGATTGCTAGGGGCCAACTTATGACTTCTTTTTTCCTTGCTGCTCGTTGTCTATTATGACAAAAGAAGGGGAAAAAATTATGGCTCTTCTGAACTTCGAATATAACTGAAGGTCTTTACTACTTTAGTATGATATAAAACTGTTGATTCCCCTTCCCAACAAAATGAAACTCACCCTGTTGTACACTGCACAACTAGAATATAGACATGGCTCTTTGTCTTCTTATCTCCTGTTTGAGAATGCCAAATCTCTCTCTCTCTCTCTCTCTTTCTCTCACACACACACACACACAGACAAACACACGTACACAAACACATACATTCACACTATGGAAATTGGCAAGGAAGTTAAAAACCTGACAAGGCAAAAAGGCTCATATAAGTTTGTCATTATTACATAGATTGCTTTAAGCTCCTATTGACATCATTTCAAGACCTTTGTTTGCTGAATGCTGACTTTCTTATGGAACTAAATAAGAGTTGACATGTCCCTGACCTACACACGCACACACAAACTTATATTTATCAGTGTGCTCACTTCTGCTTTTACAATTCCTCTCTCCATTTCAGGCGTTGATCCCAATCTTGTAAGTAAGATATTGGATCCCTCTCACTTGAGCAAGATATCAGGTACATTCAGCAATCTTCAACTAATTATTCAAAAGCATGGTCCTTGGGCTTCTGCATGGGTTGGAGAATCTGGTGGTGCATTTAACAGTGGCGGTCGTCATGTGTCTGACAGATTTGTGAACAGCTTTTGGTAATCTTGGTTGTCTCATTACTTCCATCATTTCCCTTTCTTTTAGTACCTTAAGCATTTTATCTCAGAAGAAGAAGAATTTACTATTTTTTTTTTTCATATTAATTGTGTCATCCATTACAGGATAATTCTTATTTATGTATGAATTCTAGGTACTTAGATCAGCTTGGAATGGCATCCAAGTACAATACTAAAGTATATTGCAGGCAGTCTTTAATTGGTGGGAACTATGGTCTCCTCAACACAACCACATTTGTTCCCAGGCCTGATTACTACAGGCAAGAAGCCAAGAGCATTGGCATTATTTCTTTTTTATTTTTTTTGCCCGGGGGTGGTTTAAAAGAGTAATGCTACACACTCTCACTCTTACACTTACACTTTCAGACATGATTTTTAAAATTATAATTGGATTTAAGATGGATCTATTGGATTTTGATCCAATAGTTATTTTAAAAGCCATGTCAGGAAGTGTGGGAGTGGGAGAGTGGGAGTGTGTGTAGTATTTTTCGGTTTAAAAAGTGTTTCAGTATTTGTCCTTGACAAGCTTATCTAATTAAATATTGTTTCCTTTTGTTTGGTGTCTTTTTTGGAGTAGTGCGCTTCTATGGCATCGACTTATGGGAAAAGGCGTTCTTGCAGTTAATACCGATGCTTCATCATATTTACGCACTTATGCCCATTGTTCAAAAGGAAGAGTAAGGCTCTATTATATTGATTTGTTCCAAATTATTTAGTAGGAAACAATTTTGGGGGCAATGTAGGAGTTCCAAGGCAATTTTTGGATTAGTATGTGTAGGTCTGTCTTTATTGGGGTGAGATGTTCATAGCCATTTTTTGTTTATTTATTTTTTTTATCATTTCATGTGACCATCGAAACCCAAGTATTACCATGACAGGCCCAGATTTTATTAGGTGCCAACTATTGCACGTGCACCACTTGAGTTTCATAATTGCACCCACTTGGCACATCTGTGAGACCTTTGTGTTTTACAGTTGTAGGCTCAAATCTCCGGATTTGGTTTAGGTGTTGTTAAAAAAACTACAGGAGATATTCTGTACATTTTTCAACGGTCCAAATTTAATTCCATTTTCTCTATTTCTTGTGAAAAACTTGTAATTAAATCTAAACCGTTGAAAAAACTACAAGAGTCTCCTACAGTCACAACCAGGTTTTGGCGCGCAATTGAGGCATGTTGCTTACAGGTGGCTTGGTCTATTTTAAAGGAAATTCAAATTTTCTCCCTTTCTTCCCCCCAAACATGGATTAGATTGGTTATTCAATTACTTGTAATTTTTTTTAAGATAAAAAGATTTCATTGAGATTGAGACTCTCTTTCATGAGTTCTTAATTTTTCATTTAGGTATTCAGATTGCTGTTTCTACAATATTGCTTCTTGTTGCTCTATCATATCTTGTATTCCCTTATTCTGACAATTTTCGTCATTTTTACAGGCAGGTATAACTTTACTCCTGATCAATTTAAGCAATCAGACTCATTTCATAATCGATGTCGAAAATCATATGAACGTTGATTTCCATGCAAATGGGAAAAAAATTCAGATAGAAAATGTTGTTGTGCATAATCTTAAGAAAACAGTTTCTTGGGTTGGAAGGAAAGCTTCAGATGAACCGTTATACAGAGAGGAGTACCACTTGACTCCAAAAGATGGGTTCCTTCGAAGTGAAATCTCAGTTCTAAACGGAGTTCCATTAAAGATTACAGATGAAGGAGAAATCCCCAAATTGGGTCCTGTTCTTAATAACGTGAATTCACCATTATATATCGTGCCAAGGTCCATTGCTTTCATAGTATTTCCCAACTTTGATGCCCCTGCTTGTCTATAATTCTTCTCTGCACGCTTCCCCTCTCAAGCTTACTCTACTAGGTTGCATAATTGCATATACAATGAGTGTGATAATTGTAAGTTATGATGTATTAACAGTAAGTTAATTCTCAGAGATAAGCAATTTCTGAAGAATAAGATAACCATTTGTAGTTTTGCTGTTTGATATTGATACTATTTTTAATCAAGGGACATTATCAAGTTAATATCTTGAGTTTTGTTTTATATCATACCACTCCCTGAAATTTTTATTTTTGCAATTAAATTGCTGAAGTTTTTCTAGATTACAAATTGGTTATTTTCTCCAATTTGTCATCGATCGTCTAATAGAATTGACATGAAATTTCAATAATACCCTTAAAATTGTGAAAAAAAAAAGAGGGGAGGGGGGGGGGGGGGGGGACCTCCTCCTTGTGAGGGGTGGAGGTTCCCCTCTCAACTGCAAGGGGCAGCCTCCACGCCCTTAGGTCACCCTTCAACAAGGGAAGCGGGCGGAGGCCATCCCTGCGCGAGCCTTTGCCCCTTTAGAAGGATGAACATCCTTCAATAAGTGGAGGGGGTAAACTCCATCTCTATTAGAGAGAAATTTCCTACAATTGCCAGAGTAGCAAGCACTAACTGAGAATGAATTGGCTTAAGTGAGAGTAGTTTACCAATTAGTGCGAAAGCTTCCCGAGTAGGGGGAGCTTTTTCAAGGATGTCCAACTAATCTGGGAAATCCCATCCCAAAGCTTTAGTTTCTTTGATTAGGTCTTGTAGAGCAGCTTGAGAAACTGATGAGACATCCATCGTGATAGAACAAAGCTAAAACAGAACAATCGTAGACTCGTAGTAAAAGGGAGAGAAAGAGAGAAAAAGAAATAGAAAACAAGAGTATTTGGAAAAGTTTCTTTAAGAAAATGAGAAAGAGAGAGTTCACAAGAGAGCAAGATCTACGATACAAATTTGATTGCGGGAACAAGATACTAAAGAAAACTTAAGTAAATGCTTACTACTCTTTTAAATAAGGCTAACCTTAGTTATTTTGTCTAAAATGCTACTCAGCATTTTCAAGTAACATTTTTTTAGCATTCTTGTTTATATGACACATTCACATTCACTTGTTTTTTTTTTTTTTAAGAAAAAGGAAAAAAAGAAAAAAAACAAAAATAAAAAAAGAATGCTAGGAGAATACTACTTGAAAATGCTGAGTAACATTTCTTAAAAAAAAAAAAAAGGGGTTGAATTTCTGAATTTAGATGAATCGAAATTCAAATCTAAAACTAAAAAGAAAAAAGGAAAGATTATTGTCCATGTAGGAGTGGGATGTTTCTCTTCTTAAAAAACAGTGTGCACCGCATTAATTTAATTATTAATTACGTTTTAATGCTACTAATTCATTCAATTGAAGGAAACTAGTGCATGTTGTGTTTAATTCGGTTATTAGAGCAATGTAATTAATTAATGTTAAGTAATATTAATAGTGGCGTTGCTCCCACTTCTTGTAATCTGTTACCTTTCAAAAAACACAATATAAAATATTCTTCTTCTAATTTTTTTTTTTTTCACAAAGCTCTAACAAGTCCTAGCCAGTATCCCAGGTTAGTTTTCTTTAACTCTAGTTTTAGTTCATATTTTCTTGTAATATCTATTTGCTTGGGTTCTGGGCTTTCTTTTTAACAAAAAAAAAAAATTTATTTTTTTCTTGATTTTAAATATGAAATTTTAATGAGTTGCACGTGGCCATACATTTAAACATATAATGTTTTATAGTTGAGATTTCAACAACATAAGTAGGATCTTGTTATGCACGTGAGGACCAAATCCAAGGAAATGGCAACTGCATGTAACTGCAATGCATATAAGAAGATGTGTTCTAAGTTAACTATTTTTTTTCACTTTTTGTTGCAGTGAATTAATTTCTCGTCGATCCAAAAAATGGGATTCAGCCTGATGATCTCCTTGTTTCTCGTGCTGCTAGTTTCTCTCCCTGCAATATTGTTGGCCAAAGAAATTAATTTTGCTAAAATGCTTTATGCTAAAATTGCTGTTAATGGCTCTACAACAATGGGTGAAACTGATGATAATTACATTTGTGCAACAATTGATTGGTTTCCTAGTGATACTTGTCGTTACAACTATTGTATGCTGCAAAATTCATCTGCCATAACTTTGGTGAGTATTTTTGAAAAGTATATGCCCTCTCATCTTTATTTATACAATATGATTTAAGGTGCGTTTAGGATTGCGATTTCATAGATAATAAGTGCAATTTTAAACTAAATTGCAAAAAATGAATCGTTTGAAAATTACGTTTTTAAAAATTGCGATTTGAAAATACAGAAAATTTGCGTTTTCAAATCGTAGGTAATAAAATGCTTTTTTGAAAACGTATAATTTTAAAGGCTAAACTGTGATTTTAAATGCCAAATCGCAATTTTGTCAAACGCTTAACTGCGTTTTTAAAAATTACGTTTTCAAATTGCACATTTTAAAATCGCTATTTTGAAAATCGTACTTTTTGAAATCGCATACTCAAACGAGCCCTTATATTAGTGAAATCCTACAAACTGATTATATGAAGAAAAAAATGGTAAATGTAATTACTTGATCATAATTTGTGACACATTCATCGTGTAAATCTCATACTCGCTATAATAAGTGGGATCAACATGTAAAAAATTTTAGGAAATGGTAAATTTAATAATTTAAATTAATATTTAACACTCCTCATCACGTGGGACCATAGTCAAGTGTTCGAACTCATGACTTGTCTAATACCGACTAATTAATGCGATTTTGATTTTTTCAGGACCTGTCTAATCCTCTACTAGCCAAGACAATCCAAGGTTTGTTTGATTTAGTATTATTTAGAAGCTATTCTATACAAGACATTCTAGTATCATTAGCATCATTTGGGAACGCTTGGACCACCTATACAACATAATATTGCTCTTTTGAATGTTTGTGGATTGATAGCTTTTAGGCATTTGAGGCTTAGAATTGGAGGTTCTCCACAAGACCAAGTAATTTACAATGTAGGAAGACCAAGGTACCCTTGCCATCCATTTCAACAAGCAGGAAACGGTTCGCTATTTGGATTAACAACTGGATGTTTATACATGAGGAGGTGGGATGAGCTGAACCAGTTTTTCAATAAGACAGGGTAAGAGAATTCAAAACTTGCCTTGTGAAATTGCATTGATATTAATGGTTCGTTTGGGTCTGCGATTTAAAAACAATCATTTTAAAATGTACATTTTGATTTTTAAAAAACTCAATATCAAATTATCAATTTTTTGCGATTTGGTTTAAAATCACACTTTTTATCAACAAAATCACAAGGCCAAACACACCCTAAAAGTGGATGTGCGTGCTTCCTTGTCATGTGATTTTAGTTTGAATCTTGTGTTTGCAGGGCAGTGGTGACATTTGGCTTGAATGCTCTCTATGGGAGGAAGGAGGAGGATAAAAGTACACTCTGGGTAGGAGATTGGGACCCTAGTAACACTGAGGCTCTAATGAACTATACAATCTTAAAGGGATACCATATAGATTCATGGGAATTTGGTAAGTACCAATAGACTAATTAAGCTCTTTTTTGTTCCCATTATAGTTTTTGTTTCTACTCACTTGGGCCAATACTGTAGGTAATGAGTTGAGTGGAAGTGGCATTGGTGCAAGAGTTGAAGCTGCACAATATGCAAAAGATGTGATCAACCTTAAAAAAATTATGAATGATTTGTACAAAAAATCCAATTGCAAATCTAAACTTGTAGCCCCTGGAGGGTTCTTTGACCAGGACTGGTATACTCAGCTTCTTCAAGATTCAGGTTCAGGCATAGTCGATATTGTCACGCATCATATCTACAATTTAGGTGCAGGTATGCAACCATGGTTCCAAATTTTTCACCATCGATATATGCATGCACATACCACACTGTAAGACTGGCAATCGGGGTTGAAGGGTCTTGTTCGGATTGACCTGCTTGACTCGTCAATTTGCTAAGAGTAAACCCGAATTCAACCCGTTTAGTAAAACGGGTCAAAACCTTTAACCTAGACACAACATGCGAATGACCCGACACAACCCATTTAATTAACATGTCACAATCGGGTCAAATTATTTGACTTATTTAACCCGTTTAACTTAATTCAACACGACCTGTTTAACTTGTTTTAACCTATATTTATTATATAAAAAATATATATAATTTTATAAACGGATCAACCTACGGGTATATTGCAGGTGATAATCCTAATCTCATAAGTAGGATACTGGATCCTTATTACTTGAGTAACACCATATTAGACACATTCATAAATATTGAACGGACGATTCAAGAGCATGGTCCTTGGGCTTCTGTATGGGTTGGAGAATCTGGTGGGGCCTTTCAAGGTGGTGGTCGCAATGTGTCTGACAGATTTGTGAATAGCTTCTGGTAGTGTTGGATGCCTCATTGCCTGTTTGTTCTTCTTTCATTGATATATCAGTGGAAGAAAACCTTAATCACTCCAAAATGTTACGTTTCTTGTCTACAAAAATTTTAGGTACTCGGATCAGCTTGGAATGGCAGCCAAGTACAGCACTAAGGTATATTGCAGGCAGACTTTGGTCGGTGCCAACTATGCTCTCCTCAACAGAACCACAATGGAACCCAACCCTGATTACTACAGGCATGAGCAAATGTTCTTTTATTTTCTTTTTAAAAAAATAAAAACTTTGCAAAACCTTCTTAATTTTCACGCGTTTTGAAATAACTCTTCAAAGTTTAAAAACTCTCTATTTAAGCTATTAACTTTCTAATTTTTTTCATTTTCACCTATCCGTTGGGACTTAATAAAAAATCCTAATAGAAAGATGTCAAAATTTTCAAAATATCCTTACTAAAGAAAAAAATTGCAAGGTTTTAATGGAGAGGAGAAATTAAAAAAAAAAAATTAAAGACTTTGGAGGGATTATTTTAAAACGTGTGGAAGTTCAAGGGTTTTGTGAAATTAAGTTTTTTTTTTTAGGAAGCAGGCTTATCTAATTGAGCATTGTTTGCTTTTGTTTTTGAATGTCTTCTTTTGAATAGTGCACTTCTTTGGCATCGACTTATGGGAAAAGGAGTTCTTGAAGTTCATAGACTTTATGCTTCACCATATTTACGCTCTTACGCTCATTGTTCAAAAGGAAGAGTAATGCTCTTATCATATGCTGATTAATTTTTTGTCCCCTTTTTTTTTGTGTTTCTTGGTTGAGTTTTGGGTCAATGCAAGAGTCTCAAGGCAATAGCTTTAAATCTTATTTTGAGATCATTAGGTTTATCCTTAATTAACATGGTGAGATGTTCATAAGATTCATATTTTTTTCATTTTGAGTTGCTCCCGTGATCATCTAAAACCAATCAAGCTTTGATATTGTTAGAATAATACTTAAATAACTAATTTTTTTTATAAGTTTAAACTTTTAGGATACAACTGAAAATTTAACATAGTATCGGAATAAATGTTTTGAGTTTGAACTCCAACTTTAGAGTTTCCCCTTATTTCAATTAATTAAATGCTCTACCTCCTTTCATGGCAGACCCATATTTTGTCAGGCTCCCACAATTCTTTTTCTATGAGGTTAAATTTTCACGACAATCATTGATTTGATAAACTTACAAATTTTAAATAATGTGACACTATATACACTCTTAAATGCAACAAAACAAAATTTTGACCATGAAATAGTTCATCTCCATTTTACTTGAAATGAAGAAATCACAAGAATAAGATTGAGAATTCATTTAATGCACTTAGTGTAACATTTCGGTTGCTAAAACCCGTACGAAACTACTTATAGTCTAATTGGAGAAAAAAAAAAAAAGATAAATCTTTCCAATCCTTTAATGCATACATTCTTTAAGTTGTTCAATATTGATTGCGTATCTTCTATATTATAGGTCGGGACGAAACCAGAATTTTCACGGGTAATCTTCTCACATACTAATTTTAGCTATTGTCATCGTCTTTTTACAGGCGGGTGTAACTTTGCTGGTGATTAATTTGAGCAACCAGACTGAATTCATAATCAATGTCTACAACCACACAAACATCTTTAGGCAAAAGCAGAAAAGGAAAAAGAGTCCTTACATGCGTAGTCTTAAGGCAAAAGTAATTCCAAGGGTTGGAAAGAAAGCTTCGTGTGGAGAATCATTGAGAGAGGAGTACCACTTGACTCCAAAAGATGGAAATCTTCAAAGCCAAACATCACTTCTTAATGGAAATCCTTTAAATGTTAGCAATGGAGAAATCCCAAGATTAGATCCCGTCCTTTGTGACGAGAATGCCCCAATACATATTGCACCTTTATCCATTGCCTTCATTGTAATTCCTAACTTTGAGGCTCCAGCTTGTACGTAATTTCCCCTGTTTTATATATTATATAACAAGTTATAGAATGAGAAATAAAAGGTTTGTGAGAAAATATATTATTAGAATACATATAAGTATATTCTGAATATATTTTGAATACCTATCGGCTTGATATCAAAATCTGATTTTTGTGAGATCACTTATCATTGAGTCGTACTACACGTCGGTCACGTCAAACGGTAACACGTCTGCATACCCTCACTTTTGTGAGGGTATTGTAATTTTTTTTTTTGGAAAAGTCACATACCCCCCTCAAACTACACTCAATTGACAATGTCCCCCCCAAACTTCATTTGACAATGTCCCCACATTCCCCCAAACTACCAAACAAATGACAATGTCCCCCCCTAATGGCAACAAAAAGACAAAAATAACCCTACATATTTTTTAATAAGATCAAATACCATTTTTTAATTTAATTTTTTAAAAAGTAATTTTTAAAACAAAATCTTTATAATTTTTTAAAAATTTTGATTTGGCTAATTGGGTTGGAGTGTTTATTTTTTATTTTTTTTATATATAAAAAAAAATTGCTAGTTTTTTTTTTTTTTTTTTTTTTTTTTTTAGTTTTAGTTTTTCTAACTTATGAAATTCGAAATAAATAATAAATTTTTTTAAAAAATAATTATAATTTTTTAACGAAAATGTTTATAATTTTTTTGTTATTTCTTGAATTTGTCCAATTGGTTTGTAGTTTTTTTTTTAAAAAAATTAATTTTGTTTTGGTTTTTGTTTTTAATCTTTAATTTTTAGCTTTAGTCTTTTTCTAGCCTTATGAATTGTTGTGTTTTTTTTTTTTTTTAATTTTCAGTTTTAGGTTTTTTTTAAAGAATTTTTTTTTTTTAATTTATTAAGGGTATTTTCGTCCTTAGGGGGGAGCATTGTCATTTATTTGGTAGTTTGGGGGGGACATTGTCACAATTGAAAGTTTGGGGGGGACAGTTGTCAATTGGGTGGTAGTTTGAGGGGGGTATGTGGACTTTTCCCTTTTTTTTTTTAATCCGCATGCCCTCACAAAAAGTGAGGGCATGCAGGAATTAGACGGACGTCTAGTTCTATCCCTTGTCATTCAATCATTCATAGACCGTATCAAATGCTGATTTATTTATTTGGATAATTTGATATTATTTTATAATATTCCTATTGCCCGACTAGTTGGGCAGTTGGCCATGAAAATTAAGGGGTACTGATGGAGATATAAATTTTGGATAGAGCCAACTTAAGCAATTTCTACATGGAAGATAATTAAGCAATCAAATCACACAATCACTTTCATAAGGAAAACATATTAATCACTCTTATATATGAAAGACACATGATTTTTTAATAAAATAATAGGACCAACTTCACTATTAACTTCTTTGTTAACTCTTTCTGTCTTAAGTTTAAAATTTCCTTTAACTTTTGTAATTACCTAAAAACTGTATTTCAGTTGAGAGATTTACTGATAGAGCCTAAAAATTGCATTTCTGTTAATTAAGAACCGTCAGGAAATTTATTGATAGTGTCTCATGTTATTATTTTTATAATAAGATCTTTGGATGCTAACCAGATGCAATAATCAATTCATTGAGTACAAAACGAATAGAAGAAGCTTGTTATGGGTGATTCATCCTCTGTTCCTCGTTTTTGAATATATAGGATTCATGATACACTAAGGAGTGCTGTTGAGAACACATCCCTGTATAGGTTTGGTTCACCCCACCTATATTGTTGCATAGGGAACATGTCGGGTTTTAAATCAAAGGCTTTGATATCTCATGGTTTCGCTAGCTTAAGAATAATGCCAAACCCAAACGCCCCAGCCCTTCTTCCTCGATTTCTGTCTCCTTATCTAATTAGCCACGGATTAAAAAAAAAAAAAAAAAGGGCCAGTGGAAATTTCCAAAAGCCCCTTTTGAACTTCTAGTCATTTTGAAATGTTTCTCTCATGTTTAAAAACTCTCATTTTGATTATCTGAACTTTTAATTTCTTTCACTTAGACTGATTTTCTGTTAAATTTTGTCAAAATTTTCAAAATCACTTTTTTTTAAAAAAAAAATTATAAAAGAATTTCAAAGATTTAGATGTGTATTTTCGCAAATTTCGTTAAATCCTGACTAATGCCTAAATCTTTGCAATTTTTTTTTTTAAAAAAAAGGATTGACATTTTAAAAATTTTGATATGATTTAACTGAAAATCGAGATAAGTGAAGGGAATTATAAGTTTAGGGGATCAAAATGAGAGTTTTTAAATATTAGGGGGCATTTCAAAATGGTTAAAAGTTTTAAAAAAACTTTCTGAAATTTCAATAAAAAAAAAAAAAAAACATTACCAAATGACTCAATAGCCAAAGTTATCTCCAATTCAAAGATGTGGGTAAACAGACCATTGTCGCATACTTTCTAAACAAAAGTCCATCTCATCAAATGATGATTTTAATCAAACGAAGTTCAGGGGACTTTGATTGAATGATGATTTTAAGCGCACTAATCACCTTAATTGATGGGTTGTCTCATAGAATGGGTGTTGGGGTGATCGCTCGTGATGAGCAGGAAATTCTCTTGGCAACAAAGTATACCACCGTTTCTTCTATTACGAATTCCACAGTTGCGGAGGCAGTGGTGGCTTGACAGGCAGCTGATTTTTGTCGGGGGTTGGGATACCAATGTGTTATATCAGAAGGTAATACTCTTGAGATTGTGCAAGCACTTCGATGTGAGGAACCTCATGAAGTCGATATGATAAACTGATAGCGGACATATGAGCTCAACTTAATAATCTTCATTTTTGTACTACTTCCCATGTGCGTAGGGGAGCAAATGAACCCACTCATCGGTTGGCAAAGGTGGCTACATTTTTGTACTACTTCCCATGTGCGTAGGGGAGCAAATGAACCCACTCATCGGTTGGCAAAGGTGGCTATACATTACTCATTAGAAGGTGTTTGGTTTAGGTATAGTCATGATTTTATTAAGAGTATTGTACTTGCTGAGCAAGCTTCTTCTTGTCAATGAATCCCATAAATTTCCCTTTCAAAAAAGGAAAAAAAAAAAAAAAAGATAATCTTCCACATAAATAATGTTTGTGAATGCTTTAATAATTGAAAATTCTCATTCAAATCTATCTTACTCATTCATTCCATGTATTATTAAAAAAAAAAAAAAAAACATGATTCCATGACTCATATTATTTTTCTTATTTATTATTTGTAGAAAAACTACATAAAAGTGATGGTAATATGCTTGATATAATAATATGGCTTACATTTAATAAATATGCAATATGAAATACTTACTATTACCTATAAAATATTTATAAAAAATCGAGAACTATTTTACTCAAAAAAAAAAAAAAGAAACAGAAATCTTTTCAGGTTTGAAGTTTGAAGAGAGAAGCATAACTAATTCCTATTCCTGCCCGAGAATAAACTAAACATGGACATCTCCTCTTCATAAAAATACTATCAAACTCTCCGAACCAAACACCACCATTTTCTTTGGGCCCTATGAGTTTGCTTGCTAGAGGGTTAGGCCCAATTTAAACAGAAGAATCTAAAAATAAGGAAAGCGAGCCCGTCAGCTTCTTCTAGTCTGAGTCCCTATATCATATTGCTCTCTATCTCCCCTGAGGAGCAGTAGAGAAATGGCGTCAACAGCAGCATCAATTGTTCCGACGAGGTCGGAGGTGCTGTGGCTTTTCCGGTCGCTTCTGCGCACGGCCCGGCAGTTCAGCGACTACAACATAAGGGAGTACACCAAGTGCAGAACCGTCGACGGGTTTCGCCAGAACCGGACCCTGACGGACCAGGACGCGCTCGCCTCCGCCTTCTCTGACGGAAAGGCCCAGCTAGAGATCGCAAAGAGACAGGCCGTCGTTTACTCCCTCTACGCTCCCAAGGCCAAGAGCATCATGGACATCAAACCCTGAAACCTCAAGTCCCAAAATGTATGGTACTTTCTTGATGTAGCTCTTGAGAAGGTCTTTGTCTTTGTTTATTTTTAAATTTTTGGCTAAATATTTGTTTGTTATTGTTATAGTAAAGTGACGATTTTGATTTTGGATTTATGGAGGCTTGTGAATTTACTGGATTTTGGGTTTATTGAGTAATAATCATTGCTATGATTTTTATTGCCTTGATAGCTTATTCGGCTTTATTTTGTGACTGATGGATGGTTGAGTTGTTTATAATTTGTTTTAAGGGTTTCTTTAATGGGTTTTGATTTGTATTGACGAGTTCTATGGATTCTGAAGAATACCCAGATAGAAGAAGTTAGGGCAAGTTATGCCAAGTGAGAGGAATTGGTTTGGTGTTGGAGGTGGGTTTTAGGATTAAGATGCGTAATCTGTGCGTGGTAATGGGGAATTCAATTTGTTGAATAATAGGGTTTTGTATCATTTCGAAGTGAAATAATTAAGTTTGCACCTGTTTATTGATAGACTTATACAAAATGAGAAATGTTTGAGCAGATATAGTTGTGGTACAATCATCGGTGTAAGTTATAGTAGACGTTTTAGGCTAACTGTTTACTAAAAAATAAATACAGGGTTTTCAACCTATATTTTTTCACATGACGTACAGGACTTATTGGGTTTATAATTGTGGATGTTGAACTCTTAGGTTAAAGGATTAGACTTTCAAGCTGGTGGTTTCAATTCAATGTAGAATGTTCTAAAGCATTAGAATTTCATAGAATTTAACTGGTTTATGGTTTAGACTTGGCTTGAGCAAGTGAAATACTTGTAGTTTTTCACTAGTCTGCACATACAACACATACGACAGGCTGAGCATCCAAGGATGCGCACCCACTTGAGAGACTTACAAGTCGGGCAATTTTGTTTACTTAGATAAAATGTTTGTGTTTGTGGTTGAACAATAGAAATGTAGCTCATGCATGAAAAGAGATAGACAAGGGTTCCTTTGGTAGAACGTTGCATACATGTTGTAACGACTCAGGGAAAGTGCTAACCAAATTTACGCTATCACTTCAAAAGGACTAGTTAAGTTGCAATGGAGTTCCCTAAAATTGTTTATAAAGCTTAATCTCACATAGTAGAGAACAAATGTAAGACTAAGTACCCATAAGTACCTTTGTGATCTATCCACTCAATGTGGGCAATTCATCTTCTCAACGAGGAACTAGCTTTCTTAAGTATTACAATCTCCCTCACTCAAATCCTTAAAGTCCTCATTAGGACCCATGTTATACAGTACTTCATTGTCACATGGTGTTACTAGGTTACTCTGATATTATTTGTAAAGATATAAAAAAAATGCTAGCCAAATCTGCACTAGCACTCCAAAAGGACTAATCAAGTTGTAATTAGAGTTCCATAGAATAGTTTATAAAACTCAGTCTCACCTTAAAAAAATCAATGTGAGACTTAGCATCTATGAGTAGTTTTATCCCATTCAATGCGCTAGTCATATTGGCACTATCACTCCAAAATGACTAGTTAAGTTACAATTGGAACTTCTTAAAATCACTTATAAATTCATTCTTACTTAATAAGGAACCAATGTAAGACTTAACACTCCGTGGGCACCTTTATAATCCACCCACTCAATGTAGGCAATTTATATTCCCAATGTGGGGCTAACTTTTTGGGGTGTCACACATGTTCATGATTCTTTGGTGTTCCGGTGTTAACAATGCGATTTGGATGTGTATTCCATTCCAGCATTTGCAACTTGCAACCGTGTGGCAGAAGTTAATGCTTTTCGTATATAAGCATAAGATTTCTTTGATAAATATAATCTGTTGTTATATGTCAAAATATTGGTTTAAATCTCTCTTTCAGATGTTTTTCATTTGCATCGATAGGAGAGTATACATAAGATAGATGCCCCTTGTTGCATAAGGTTCTTAGAACAATGCCAGTAGATGGAAGATGAAAGGAGCTTCTTTTTATCTAAGATTTTAAGTTGTTTGGTTCCCTGGAGTCTTTTTCTCATTTTCAAAACTCTTATCAAATTACTGTAACTCTTTACAACTCTTTAGATTTCTAAATCTTCCTTTAGATCAAAAGCTATATGGGACGGGGTAGCTAAGAAAATGGAAAGAAGATTGACTAGTTGTAAAAAGATTTACTTGTCTATGGGTGGTTGCCTTACCCTAATCAAGAGCATGTTATCCAACTTACCTACTTACTTCTTGTCCCCTTTTCATTTACTAGCCGGTGTAGCTAGGCGGTTGGTGCGTCTTCAAAGGGACTTTCTTTGGGATGGACTAGGTGACGAGCCCAAGCTTCATCTGGTGAACTGGGAATAAAAAACCTCATGCTATTCAATAAAGCTTTACTTGGTAAATGACTTTGAAAATTCGTTTAAGATGAGACTTCTCTATGGAGATAGGTGATTGTTAAGAAGTACAGGGTCTTGAGTCGGGGTTAGTGTTTAGAGGAAGCCCGAGGGCCCTATGGGGGGTGTGCCTTTTAAAGAATATTAGGAATGGATGGGGGATCTTCTCCAACTTTGCATCCTTCAAGGTTGGGAATGGGTTTCGTATTCAGTTTTGGCATGATGTTTGATGCGATGAATCGACTCTCGAATCTTCATTCTCAGAACTGTATGCGATAGCTCGTGACAAAGAGGCATTGGTGTCAAATTATTTGGAATCCTCTGAAACCTCTATTCATTGGAATCTGAGTTTCATTAGGGCAGTACAAGATTAGGAGTCGGAATCTCTTAACTCTTTCATCTATTTGTTGTACTCCTCAACAACCCATCCGAGGGAAGTATATAGATTGTTATGGACCCCGGCCAGCAATAATGACTTTGAAGTGAAAAGCTTTTGTAACACTTTACAAACTGGGAAGTCGTGCTCATTCCCCTGGAAAGGTGTTTGGAAGGTTAAGGCCCCGCATGTCGTTATTTACATGGACGGTAGCTTGGGGAAGAATCCTTACGGCTGATAATCTTAGAAGACGGGGTATCATTCTTGTTAATTAGTGTTGCCTTCGCAAAAAGAATGATGGGACCTTTAATCATTGCGAGTACTTTAGTTACGACAATTGGTTCTTAACTTATTTGGAGTTTTGTGGGCTATGCCTAACAAGATCCAAGAGCTACTTCATTGTTAGAGGACTCAAGGGTGGGGATATCCCAAGGAGGCAATCTGTAAAGTTATTATGCGTTCTTAATGTGGAGCATTTGGAGAGAAAGGAATCGGCCCCTATTCAAGGATTGGAAGGTTCAATGTGCTTTGTTCAAAAGCCTTTTATTTAGATATCTTTTAGATTGGGTTGTTATATATGTTCCTAACTTCTCTTTGAATATTTTAAATCTTGTTAATTTTTAAGATTTCAGACACTTTTAGGAAGGTAGGTTCTCTGTTACACATTTTGTGTACGAAGACTCTGTCTTTTCTCTTGAATAAATAATTATTCATCAAAAAAAGAATATTGAAGAATTTATCGAAGGTTGAGAAGGTAGGGAATAGAAATAAGAGTTTCTGTCTGACTATAGACTTGGGGAGGCATATGCCAGGCCTTATGATTGATCATGTATTCAAAGAGGAACAACTATGACACTTCTCGTTGTCCTATGCCTCAGAGAGAGCTGATTGTAAGAGGGGAAGACGTCGTGGAGCAACCATTTTTTAAAATGCGCCTAGGAAAAAAAAAAAACACTTTCTTAAAATCCAATTGTTGGAAATGGAATTTAAGTGTGCCTCATGACGAGTGGATATTTGAATTTCACCTAAAATTCTTTAGGGGTCTGCAATTTTTATGGCCATGTTGAAGAAAGGTGCAATCCGATAATTGATGTGGAACTTGCTGCAGACGACAGGGAGCATTTTGGCTGCCCAACTGCCCTACAAAGTAAGAATTATTTCAGTTTTAGATAAATTATACTTTACCCCTCAAACTATTATGCTATCTCACTTACACATCTAAACTTTAAATTAGTGTAACTCAGAACTTAAATTGACGTATTTGCTCCCTTCGTCAAATATCGCTGTTATTTTGTATGGAAAAGGTTATATACACCATGCATGTAAGTTTGAGATCACGAAATGTCCAATTTTGATAATTAGGAAGTCGTGTTTCTATTTCAGGCGGTCTTCTAAGGGCAGCTTTCTGGCGTTAGAGTTGGCATTTTCAGGCATTTAAGGACAGAGGCGTGGTTCCTGGTTATTTTGTGGGCATAATCCCAGCAAGAGGCTACGTTTAAAAATATCATATTCGAAAAAGTAAAAGCACTAAAATTGCAAAAGATGTAGACGATCCTGATATACAAATATTGTTTCAATTGTGTGTAGATAGATCACAAAAGATTGTCTAATCCATGTCCATAACCGCATAAACAAAAAAAGTATAAGAGAATTTGAGAAGGCAGTGTTGCTCTGACGAATTTGAGCTCTACTTGTGAAGTAAATGACGAGCACGTCGATTACCCTCTTTTACGCGTATGTCCAGCACTTCAACATCATCATGGAGATGATCCAGAGCCTTGTTCTGACTGCAATAAGCATGAGTAATGTAGTTAGATCGTTCAGGTAACATAAATTGACAGTTTCAAGAACAGCATCCCCACTTTGTTTTTGAAGAAGAGGAGGAGAGGAGGTTAGTATAAAAATGGCTAAACATCAAATAGACCAATGTAATTGGATCTTCATATCCAACCTCCCAATTTCTGACCCCATGTCAATAGCCATCTCCTTTAGCTCTCCCAATAGACTACTTATATCATTAAGTGCATCATCCTGCTTCATCTTTTCCACCTGTAAACAAAATGATAAAGAAGATTAAATGATGCGCTGGAGAGCCACAAGAAACATTAAGCAAACAAAACAGATTTTTGTGGCAGAATTTTCCAATTTAAGAATAGTTGTCATTAAACAAAGATGGCTAAAGAAAAATGAAAGGATTTTCATTTTTCTTTCTTTCTTTTGGGAAGAGAAAAAGGGAGGTGGATGAGGTAAATTATATATTTTGAAAATAATATTGAAGGTATGATATTGTGTGTTCAAGCTCAAGCCTCCAATATCTGAACCCGGATTTGCACCACAAGCGCAAAACAAACCACTCTGTTAACAGACAGGTATACAGGAAGGAAAAAAAAATTCATATGCCAAGCACAAAACCTAATGCAAGCATGGTTAGTTTTGGTTTGGGTTAGAGGAGAATCTAGAGAAAAAACAGTGGTTGGGAATCAAATCGAACCCGCCAAAAAAAAAAAATCCACAGAAAAGCAAAATTTGGGTTGGTTCAATTTGTTTGATCAGGCTAGGCTGCCATTAGTCATGGTTAAAATTAAATTACGAACTGAACAACCAACCAAATTCCATCTCTTCCCTTTCTACTTGAGCCAACTCTGTAAACAAAAGTCAGGTATACACAACTCTGAGCCAACTTTAGTAAATTGATACACCAACCCATAATGTCAGAAATGCACATAAGGTAGTTTTAACAGGCACTGAAACCAAATCAAACAGATGACCCCTCAAAAACTAATGTGGACCAACTCAATCAGGGTAGTTTGATTGGGTTCCCTCAAAAACTAACAAAATGGAGTAATTTTGTTTCATGCTGTCTTCAAAAACCAGTAACTGTTGCTTAAATAACGAAAAGAAATACATGCCTCAACTTTCTGAAGTGCATCTGTTGGTTCAGTAGGGGGGTTTAGTGTGTTTGACCGTCCCCTGGGTGCAGAAGTTAAGCCTAACTTCTCCTTCTGCGCCAAGTGGCTACCATTTCTTCTGGATGAATTTTCTGCAAAACCAAGTAAATGACACATTAAGAAAACAAAGCAAAAGAAGAAAAAGAAAAAGTAAAGTGCACACAAAGTTGCAAGGCAAACATAGTTCAGTCATTGCCAGTGTTCTTTTCTCGTTTTCAGAAACCAATATAACCTTTAATATTTGAGGGGAACAAAATGACAGATGAGTCATGGAGAGTATAGAAGAAAGAAATTTAACCTCCTGTGATAACAGGGCCTTGTATTGGGCGTGTCTTCTTTGGCTTCCAAGTCTTAGAGAACATGCCTCCAAGACTACCCAGAAGCTTCTCACCCTGAAATCAGCAAAAACATTAATGAAATTGTCTCTTTCACTTCAGAAGATCAATTTAAAAAAAAAAAAAAAAATTAACCCAAAAAAAAAAAAAACAGGCAACAACAGCTTCAAAACCAGAGGACTATAGAAGTTGCCATCAGAGGATTGTGATGCCAAAACAAGCAATACTTTGTAGGTCAAGGCTAGTGAGAAGAATATACTAAGAAATTGAGCCTACAGGTCATCTGTCTTCACATTTTTAATTGGTTTTCTTTTTTTCTTTTTATATCTTGCTACGTGATAATGTTTTCGTTTACAATACTTGGCTTTTACTTTTGCAATTCCAGGAAGACTTGAAAAATGATCTATAATGAGAAACTCCACGATAATGAAGGGGATGTAATGCTGCAGATGTATTTTACTCGAGCGAGGGTGCAACAGGAAGAGAAGGAACAAACTTAATATCAATGCAAAACAGGACTTGCTAGCAACCAGCTACATGACCACATCATTCATATTCTAAGACTGATCAATAGGACCACCTCCTATAATGGCCAAGCCTCAATATCTGAAACTCAGATCCATCAAGTGATCTGAAGATCTGTTTCTCCCACTCAAGATGAGTTTTGTTTTGTTTTTGGTTGGGTGGGGATAATTGCTCACACAACTAAGGCCAAAGAATTTGCTCAGGAAAAAAAAAAGGCCAAAGAATAAACATGTGTCTCCAAGAAGCATAACATGCATACAATAACTATATTAGAAATTTTGAAGAGGACATTTGATAACTACATTAAAAATTCAAAGATCACCCACTCCATCTGTTATCTTAAGAAGTACCAACTCTAGCAAGATATAACTAACCTGTTTCTTGTTAAAATAGTTATCTTGATGCCTACAGCATAGACTATCTTCTTACCCAAATATCTACACACACTACTACATTTTATTTTTATTTTTTTGGGAGGGGGGACCACACAGCAACGTGAATGAACACAATGAGATGGTGCAGTTGAGGAGGGTAGTGCTGTAGGTAGACAGCGCAATAGTGGACTAGTTATGGTAATAATAATAAGATTGTACAATTCTGGTGATAGAGTTGAAAAGCTATTTCCCACACGCAGAGACATTCCTAATCAAATTTCTAAAGCATGCAAATTATATCCTAAATCAATGACTATCTACATATTATTATGAAGATTGAAGTGGCACAAATGTACCATATCAAAGACAATCATGTCATAATCGACAGGTAAAACAGACAAATATTAAAAATTACATGTAATAAAGGACGTAAAGATCCCATGGCAAAGCCTATTAATTTCAAGAGCAGCATTAATGCGGGTGAAGAACAGACCATAAGCCAGGAAAATCTCAGTGGAACATACCACTTCAATTTTTTGTTTATTTTTTGTACTATTTTCTTAAAGAAGAAATTATGATTAGACAAATAAGAGGCATACCCTACTAAGATCGTGATCAATATCGGCAGCGACCATGTGGGTCTTGGTAATTTGCTCACCCTGCTGGTGCAAGACAACCAAGGTTTTGGTTGCATCCTCTCTTATGTCCTCTGCTATCTTCAGGCAGCTGTTTACTGACTTCGTGGTCTCCTCAGCCTTGTACACAGCCAAGTTCTCCAGTTCTTGCACTGATTGGTTCTCTAATCCACCTGAGTCACGGAAATCATTCTTGTACTTGTTTCTTGCTGCTGAGGTATGCATATATGAAGATGAAGAAGAGGTTGTTTTCCCCTCATCATCATCAAAAGGGTTGGTGCCAAAATTTGGTGTAACTAGGTCAGGCTCAGAAGAAACCCTCCTTGAGAAATTATGCTTTTTCTTACTATCCAAATCATCATTAAAAGGGTTCGAGCCAGAGTGAACAGGATATCCAGGGTCAACTGAGTTATGTTTAGCAATCTTCACGGGAGATTTCTTTAAACCAAACATTTTCCAATGAAAAATATGCAGAACCCAGTCAGAAAGATAATGGTGTACAAGATCTTGCAGATGAAACAACGATACTATTGAACTGCACAGAGATCAACAATGATCCTGTGGAAGCAAACAACAAAAATATGTGAGATTGCGCCACTGGTTACAAAGAAAACAAATGAAAGCAAATAAGCAAAATTCAAAGAGCATTTAATATAAAAGCATGGAGTCTTCAAAACTAGAAAACAGCTTAATACTATAGCTGAGAAAATCAAAAAAATAGACACAAAATATCAATAAAACCAAGGCTAACCATCACCATGAAGCAGCACCGTGAAAACAGGGGAAAAAAGAAAAATCATTACCACGAAGCAGGAGAGATCGACATATAAAGTAAGAGAGTCATAAAGCATGTCCAAAATTCCTATAGCAAGAGGTGTGATATAACCAAGGCAATCATGAAAAGTTAATCTTGAAAGAAAAGATGTTGTGGGACAGTTTGACTAAATAGATCAAAAGGAAAAAAAAAATCAAAATCAAAAAAATATATATTATCAATTTTATTAGAAATTATAAAAGCACAATCAAACAATCAACATACCCATATGCTCCGCTAGGTTGAAAGGAAAGTTCAGGAAAATAAAATAAACCAAATTCTTGAATAAAAAATTATTCATCATGCGAGAACCCAGAAAACTAAAAACTTCTCTAGGATGAGCCTAAGACGAAAATTTGACTTGGTTGGCATGACTTTCATTCTCTAACAGCCAAAACAACATAGAACATAAAACTCAAAATTTTCATTTCCCGTTTCTTTTCCTCCAATTTCTCACCAACCAAACAGAGGATTAGGAAAACAAATTAACAAAAATAGCGCAACCCATGTAAGATATCAACAAAAAGTACCTGAATTTCAGAAGTGAGAATTCAAGAACAAGAGTAGAAAAGGATTATAAAGCACATACATACTGACTTAAAAGGAAACATGGGTTATGTTTTCATATCCCGAAAGAACTAGGAAAAAGAAAAGAAATGGAAATAGCATTGACCGTACGATAAAAGCAAGAAAGCAAAGAAGACAAACGCGAAAACCCAGATAGATAGAAAGATTTAAGAGGCTAAATATTTAAAACCCAGAAACAAAATCCATCCAAACAAATCAATAATCATCGCTGGTGAGTAGCACAATCTGGGTACCTCAAAAGTTCCACCAAATGAAGGAGATAGCCTCGCAAGAATGAAGAGTTGCACCCCCACAGTCAATATATGAGAGAGAGAGAGAGAGAGAGAGAGAGAGAGACGGCTTCAAAGGACGACTTAGCAAATGTTTGCGACAGGCGATAAACAAATCGCGTCAAGAAAAGTCTTCAAGGTTGGAAAGTGACATGAAAGTGCAGGAATGATCAAAAGCGAGTTTCTTTTTTCTTTTTTAATTATTATTGTGGTTGAATAATACAAATCAAATTATAAAATTGATCACACCCACCCACTCTCCTCTTTATTTTCTTTTTTTACAAGTTTTTGGCCGGGGTAAACTCATGATCTCTTCCAGAAGTAAGGTAGACTATTCAACTAATTTGATTTTGACGACTTCTTTCTATAAAAGGTAAGAACTTGGCAAGTTAGGCTTGCACAATCATGGCAAACATTTGATAATTTGTATGCTAAATATTATGTAGCAACTGACAAAAGATATCGACAAACCTGACTTTACTTCTATATGAATTCTTAGGACAAATGTATGTGTTAAACAAGTTACCAACTTTTGTACTTTGTTGTTTACAAGTCTATCTAACCGATAACAGATGAGCTTTACTTCAAATGATACTTCCTCTTTTTGTAGAAAGATGAAGGGTAAGGTGGTAAAATCAAGTCTCATAGGGTGCATGTGTAATTTACTATTTTTTTTTTTTTTAAAAAAAAGTGTATCTAGTTTAATATTTTTCTAGTGGGTAATTTTTTTTTTTTTAATCACATAGAACCATCAAAGCATTTTCAATCTAATCCAAGGTAAAAACTTTCATCTAAACAAGTTAAGAAATGTTACAAACTCTCAAACACATTTTCTAACGTGGTAATAGAAATCAGTACTAAACTTTAGATGATCGCTATTAAATTTTAGATTTAATAGTAATTTTTATTGTCACATTAAGATGTGTGAGAGTGTGTATAACATTTCTCAAACAAGTTAGTACTCTCCTGGTCTCGATTTAGAGACTAGAGTCTTGCTTTATTTTTTGAAATATCCTAAAATAAAATTTCCACTTTCTTAAAGGGAATGGTTCTTTGATATTTTTCTTTTAACTTGTCTTTATCTTCTTCAAAAAATTAAGAATGAGTAAAGATGGTGCCCAATTGCCCATCTTTAATCATACCACTTAGAATCGAGACACTTTTTTTCATTTGTAATACCATTTAGAGTGAAGACACTAATTTTGAAAATTTTTGAAAATTAATTAAACTTCTTAGTTTTCATTAATGACCATACCATTTAGAATTGAGACACTTGTAGTTAGTTTGAGACAGACGAGAAATTCAACCCAAAAAAATTACAAAAAGAAATATGATAACCCAAAAACAAGTTATCCTATGAATATTTCTTTTTCTTTTTTTGTAAGTTATCATATGAATATTTCATGCCCTTATAATTTCATCAAAAAACATACTCTCCTCCAATTAAAATTTATCAAGTATCTTCGGGGAAACGTATGTAAAAAACAACTAACAACGTTTCTCTTATTAATGGGGACGGAGTTTGGTTTACCTAAAGTGAAAAAAATCATTGCATCCTCATAAGTAGTACAAATTGCCTTCACTAAAAATAAATAAATATTTTGTCCAGAGCCAGAAGTTTGAAAATGTCTGGCTAGACAGCGTTGCAAGATTTGAATATTGATTATTCTAATAAGAGGTGGTAATCCGTTGGGGTTTTTTTTTTTTTTTATTAAAAAAAAAAATAACTAGGTTTTATTATAAAAGAAAGATTAAAAGAAAAGGTGCAAATGACTTTTTAGAGTTTTAAAAGGTTGACAAACTATGACCCGTTTGTTTCGGCACCGCTGTTATTCTGTAACCTTGAAAATGGTTCGTAAAATATTTTTTTGGCGTTATACTTGTATGAAAAATAGTTCAATATTTCTTATATTTTTATATAATTTAAAAAGTTATGAGGAAGAGAGACAACAAAGAAAAGCTGCGGAAGAAGAGAATATGTGAGGATAAAAGGCCTTAAGAGATATGAATTTTTTTTTTTTTTTTTTTTTTTTTTTTTTTTTTTTCTATTCAAAGAAGAGAAACGGGAAAATGGGAAGCCTTAAGAGATATGATTGAAATCTAATACAATCATCTGCCCATATTCCTTGCAATTTGGACAACCAATTGTGAAAGGACCATTGTAAAACCCACCTACCCGAGTAGGTGTTCAAGTAGCTCGAGGCCTAATAAAAAACATAAACCATTTTATGACTCATGAAGGGTTTTTTTTTTTTGTTAATAGAAAAACATTTTCACGTTAGATTAACATTTTATGCCGCACTAAACACTCAAAAATAATAAAAACTTTTTTCAAAAAATATTTTCCACAGAAACAATCGGCCTATGTCATAAATATAAACAATCTTAGTTAAGAAGTACTAATCATCACATGTTGAACAATCATGATATTTTATTACAACATATTGAACAATCATGATACTTTCTTCTTCTTCTTCTTTTTTAACACTCACGATACTTACTCCGTAGCTTATCAACTTTATGCACACGACATATAAACGGGATAGATCTCAAAGGTTCAATGATGCTCAAAATAGATAAATGACCAATATTCTCGACTGCCTTAAGCACTACAATCCCATATAAAAGTAGAAACACGAGAGCAATCTGAATAGTTACCATTTGCTTTTCACTATGTATATTTTTGGCTATTAACCTAATGTAATAGAAATATCTACATCGATTGCTGAATCTTACACCCACAAAAAATAAAAATAAAAACTTTTCATGCAAGCACTCTGTAGCCGTATATCCATCTGCAATGTATTCCATGGCTGCTGTAACAAACAATTTTATCCATACAAATTCCACTCATGACACAACACACGTTGCCTAACCTCTTCAATGCATGCCTTGCAACATTGGCTGCTTTACAAAGTGCTGCATCATCTGCAGTACTCAATCACGTTTTGCTTTCTGCAGGTTCTTTCACAAATCAACACGTCGAAAGACTTCCCGAGGATGGTAGTCTTGACAGCTTCACACATTGTTTCCGTTTAGAGTATCACATATAACCCCTGCATGGAAACATTAAGCATGCATTTAAGAAAAAAAATGCTCCGCTTTCTTGTCAGAGGGTAGTAGGAATATGAATTAGAGCGCCTTATATGGATGAAAAGTATCAATTATGAGCAAGGGAACAGTAAAAATGAATGTGGAAATTGAAAGAAACTTTAGAGTGATACAAACCTCAATAACTTCTTCTCTACATGGACTCCTAAAGCTTTTGATACCAACATCTCTATGCGTCATGGAAGTGCCTGACAGCGGCGAAGGATTTTCTATTTTCTTTTTGAACCTTGATCACCAAAACAAGATTGTACCTTTTTACAAAAGTGTATTCTTTTTAAGGTTTACAAGAAAGATTGCAAATCTAAACATCAATACCTGTGCCTCTAATTCAGCAATTCTCAGCAAAGATGCATGTTCAATGCAAGCACGGCGCTTGCACTCTTCTTCAAGCAAACCTGTAATTTGGTACCTTAACTCAGCCATTTCTTGAGCTAGGTCCTCTGCTTCTTCTTTTGCTTTCAACTTTTCCTCTCTCAATTCTTCCTGGAAATCATTACCATGTTAACTTCAACAGGTTAAGAATTGAGTCATGAAACCTCCAAGTTCAGAAAGGACGAGAACCTAGGGAACTGAAGTCTCACTTGAAACCTAATTTTGTTTATTCAACCCACTGAGATTGATCACTCAATGTCAAAGGCAATGCTTCCATGGATAGTCATACCTTAAGTTGCTTCACAAGAAGTTCATATTCTTGGACCTGTCGTGACATCTTTTCCATCTTCGTTCTTGAACTCGCATCTGGTCCTGATACCACTGCCAATTTGGAAAGGAGTGGACCCAAGATTTCTCCACAAGTGCTAAAAGTAGTATTAAATATTAATAAGGATGTCAAAAGATGAACTTTGACCGAAAATAAAGCGACAAAGATTAACCCATACAATTAGTTAAAAGTTTTCAATGTTCAAAACAAAACTTAATGCAGTATTTTCTCCTCAAAGACAATTCTAACGATAATCCCTTAAAAGACAAGCTTCACATTTACTCATAATGATGTTGGGTCAAGAATTATATAATTCAAACGATAAGAATACTAGTGCAGTGGAGCCAAAATGGATAGAAACCAATGATTTATAATCTATTAGAGATAAGGAATGTCTTCTTTCATCTTCTAAAACCACCCCTCTGAAATGATGCATTTTGTTTTCTGATCTTGAGTGGATGTCATAGTAGGATTCAGACCCAGGTGAAGTTTTGACCAACTGTCAGAGAAAAAGAACGTAGGATTCCCAAGAAATTCTTTGATTTCTTTCAGAAGAAGCAGATGATTATCAGTCACCTTGAAACATTACTGCGCAGTAATTGTAGTAAAGCACCAATAGAAGGACTCCACCAAGGAAGAGCTCAAGATCCAAGTCAAATCCCAAATGGAAGTAAGTACTATCTGGTGTCAAAAAAAAAAAAGACCTGGCCTATTGACTAATTTTCTGATTCTACAGAAATATGTCTTGATAAGTGGATTTATTGAATAAGAGAGATTACTCCAAACGGTGATTTTATTGTCAGGTGCATCTGGCAGGTCTAAAGAGTGGACTAGAACAATAGCTTCTTCCTATAAACCATATAGTATTATCTAGATAGCATACCTAATTGGGACATACAAGTTACTGCATAAACAAAAAAAAAGCAATTATAAATTGCAATGTACCTCATATCTTTAGCTATACTCATCTTGTTTTCCAGTGTACTCAAGGGCGTCTCTGACTCCTGATGTGATCTCTCCTTGTTTGCCAGCCATTCTTCAATCCTTTGATAAAATACTCTAGCATTCGTTTCGGATGTATCCAGCTTCTCCTTCAGTTCCTTATTTTCCTTATCTAGACATTCGATAATTTTTTGTGCATCCTGAAACTGAACCTCAAGCTCTTGAATCAACTCATTCATCCTAGCTTTTTCTTCAACAGTTTCTCCCTGGATTTTCTTAGCCTCGAAGCAACTCTGCTCCAAGGCCATGATATCAAGCTTCATGCTTTCTATTTCACATTGAGACTCTAATGCCATCGATGAGATTAACTCCTCTAGTTTCTCTATGCACAAAGTTGACTCTTGTAACTCTACTTCTTTGCTTTCCAGTTCCTGCATCAAGAACAAGCGCTCCAAATCAGATCTCTTCAGTTCCTCCCTCAACCTGTTAACCTTCTCCTGTAGATCTTCCATGTCTGCTAATTTCAGCTCCAGGTTGTGTACATGCTCTTCCAGGCAGTTCACCTCCGTGTTCCTTGCATTTAGTTGATCCTGCAGGTAATCTGCGATGAATGTTGTGATTGGGATAAGCCAAAGAAAACCACCAACAACTCAAGTCATAGATGGAACAGCATGCTGCCAGAGCCATCAATGTGCATACACTGATTTATTGTCATTGAAAAATACACACAGGATACATCTTAAGTAAACCATTGGATGGCTGAAAGGATACTGGAAAGCAAAACTTAACTTTAAAGAATCACAGAGTTGAACACAATTGCCCTTATTTGTGGAACTACAGATACATAAACTGCTTTACCCTAAACCCTGCATAAATGCAGGATGAACTATATAGAAAAGAGGGCATCAAGCCCTAACTCTTGATATAATTTGTCAGAGTACCTGATCAGGAAATGATTATCATGAGGAGTTGTATGGTAAGGTGGTGCAACCCCTCGGGAGCTTCGTTTTCATAATTTTCTTATTATGTTCTCTCTTCTAACTAAGTGTTTTCTCCTGTATACTCCCTATGTACTTGAGTAGCGCTTTTTGCTTTTAATGAGAATTCAATTACTTATCAAAAAAAAAATGCAACACATAATTAATTATCCTTGCATTGGGTGATACTATTTTCTAATGGCTATGTCAAATTAGAGTTTCCTTTAAATGTAAGGACAAAAAAAAGTCCAAAACACAGACACTGTTGCAGTTTCTACATTGCCCTAACTACCATGCATACTGTGAGTTTCCACTAGTGAGAAATGAGTGAACATATTGCAATCAATAAAATTCTTTACACATAGGTTAAATGTTATTGCATCTTAATAGTCTCTTAATCAAAAGGGTTTGGAACACATTCATCAAATAATCGAAAGCTTTACTTTAGATTAGAAGAAATCATATATTACGAGATACTGATCGAATAGTGGAATGAAGATGATCTCATCCATGGTTTAGATACCATGGGCAAAAGTGGATTAGAGCTTGAGGAGTCAATATAGAAGACATTCATAAAATGCCACTGAGGCATCCATTACAAACAGAATGCATGTTTCAGAGATGGAAATTTATGATACATGAGAAGACATCATCAAATAACGGAATAGAAACAAGCTATAATACTCCATACACAAGGAAAAATAATAATCAGCTACAAAAGTTGAATAAATTAAGCAAATACACATCTTTATTAATGCAAGAATAACTACCTATTTCTTGAGAGCAGTTCAAAAGCTCTTTTTCCAACTTTTGAATGTGTTTCTTGTCTTCTGTATGAGCCTTTGACAATGAATTCACATGTAGTTCTAGTCTCTGCATAAAAATAAATTAAAAAAAAAAAAAAAAAAAGTCCTTAAATCAGATAAGTTTGCTGGAGATAATAACTTCTAGCACTTTTATGGATATCCTGCCAGAATATATTCTTCTTCTTAAAAGGCAACTTGTTTATAGACCAAAGAAGAGGGATGGAGCGGAAGGTTAAAACCACAATTTTTTTTATTTGTTTCTTCTTTTATATCATTTCTTGTCTTTTCCCTTTTTGGCCTCTTATTGACCTCTTCACTTCCAGTTAGGGGTTTTCTTCACATACTTTTCTGGAAATTATCATTAGAAGATTTGTGGACAATTTGGAAAATAACTATGCCTGACTTGGCACCCTTTTTCAAGCAGCTGACTTGGAAAATAAGCAGAAACAGTACAAACGTATGTGTTATACTATTTACTAAGTTGGATTTTTCAATCAATCTTTACATGTCATAATACAGGAAATTGTCATTAAAAGATTGGTATTCAAGAGCTATGAGAGGCTCGACCAAAACCAGCCTATGCAATGTTACAACAGTTTGGTATACCTTTACAATCGTATCTATTCAAAACATGGTACAATCACATTCCAAAGCAGTATATTTTGCAGCACCAAAAGTTTCTTTCAATGTCTTCACTAGTTTCTATATTACAGGACAATGTCAATAATAATGAACTGAAAAGCAACAGAGAATTAAAAGAAATGGGAAAAGGAATAATTCATTGTCATGTCCATACTCAGTAAATTCATCCAAAGAGGAATCAAATAAATGACTTTAGCATTTTTTATGTTTCATAATCTGTTGAAATTAAAACAAAACTGCTATAAGCATCTAAACATTACTCGGATCAGTTCAAAGCTTTGGGATTGTGAATCTTTCAGCATGTCCTTTTCTTTCCTTAACTGCATAAAAATAAGTGAACAAACAGATAAATCAATTATAAAAGGCGCAAGGTGTTAATTAGGATGACAATATACAGATATCCATATTCAAACTTGAATTGGTAATAGAAAGACTACCCAGCCAATGGCTGGAAAATATTACTAGGCCAAAGCCTTCTGACAATAGGACAAGTGGCTGCCAGTTTGTTCATGAAATCTAAAATGATACATTAGGAGTTCTTTTTTTTCCCCTCTCAACCATTTATACTAACTCAGCGACGATTATATGAAAAAGGAAATTTATTGCTCAATCCTACCTCAAACTGTTCATTGCAAATGGTTCATGGCAATTTTCATATATACAATCCTAATATAAATTAATGTTTAGATCTCAACTCAAAAGCTAGCCAATTACAGTACTCTAGGATTTGGGGGGGAGCCCACAAACCAACCCCCACCCGAATGTCGTAAGGGCTTGTAAGAGGTGGGTAGCCTAACTCATTGCATCCTCTTAACTTAAGGCCACAGATTACAATTCCCCTAACAACATCTTAAAAACATACTCAAAAGTAGGTTAGATGGGCATAAAATATACCTCTCTACATCTAGTTCCAATCTGTAAGAGTTCCTCAGTATCAGAAGAGTTTTCACTATCACTCCTTGTGTGATGCGACATTTGTGCAAGAAAAATAACGACAAATGCGCAAAAGGAATACCTGTATCCATTACTAAACTATCAGAGATGATCCCCAAGTATAGCATTAAATGCCTTCATCAATAATAAACAAATGACAAACATAGATGATGCAACACGTTTTCCAGATGCTTTAAAAAAAAAAAAACAAGTTTTCCAGATAAAGACCATATGCAATGTATTCATGTAAGCTCTAAAATGAAGATAAAAAAGCAAAACAAAGGTGAGAAATTGCTTATATTCATCGTACCAAGTATACAAGAACACACGAAATGAAATAAAATCCCAAAAAAGAAATCAAAAATAATATCTGGAAGTTTTCTCCCTCGTATTTTATTTAAAAAAAGGTAAACAAGATTTGAAATTCAGATATTCAGGTCTACGTTTCTTCATTACTTAAACAAAAACGAATTTTGAGTACTCTTGAATTCAAGCAATCAAGTTTATTCATAACAATGCGAATTATATCCCCCAGAAAAAATAAAATAAAAATTCTTAAAAAAAAAAAAAAAAGTAAAATAAAACATGGGTTTGAACCATTAGATGCGAAAATGAAACCCTTCAGTACGAATTCATGAAAACCAAATCCTATGCGTCAGATTCTCAATTCTTCATAACCTTAGCACAATATCCATGAAGACCAAAATAAATTAACAAACCGAAACAAACTAATACAACAATCTAAATGCATGAAAGTTTTTACCTCTGTAGGTATGAATCAGAGTCTCAAAGCTCCAAACCTTGCAGGCCGAGAGATTAGGGTTTGTGAGTTTATCGGAAAATATTGAAACGTTGATAGAATTTCGATTGTGGCAAATGGCCAGCTCAAACTGCAATTTGAAATGGGAGCGGTTTGAGCTGTCGAGTGATTCGGGTCGGGCCAATAAGAAGTGGATAGGTGGGTTTGTGTCCTATAAAGAAATAGTTCACTTTTTTTTTTCTTTTTTTTTTTAATAAGTACATAAAAAATGAACTACAACTAAAAAGAGCTAGAAAGGGTTGGGCAACCCCAAAACAGCAGGTCAATGCTGAGTAAATAAAAATTAAATGAGAATTCGTCAAATAAATGACACAACCTTATAAATTTTTGGCACAAACACCAAAAAAAAATTGGTTACCAAAAGGCATATAAAAATGACACAACCAAAAGGCACAAAGGCCACAAATCTCAAAAAGTTCATCAATCCTTTCCGAACCCTCACAAAGAAGCAGCTGCAACAGCCTACCAGATAGAGAAAGGCACTTGCACGAAGTCTAAATCTAAAGAACACCGCAAAACGATCTGCAACCAAATTGAGAGAACACCATAGATGGTGGCGTTGGCACTAGAAGCCCAAAACTACAAGAAAATAACGGGAAAGCAACAAAAATTCCAAAACACAATAACATCCGTGGATGAAGCAGTGGGACACATGGGCTTGTGAAGGCTAGGTGGGAGTGTGTGAGGGCCAAATAGAGGTGCGATGGTAGGCGGAATTGACAATGAATAACATATCTAGCTTAAAAAAACCATATTTGAAAATCAAGTCATTAGCAAGAGCAATGGAGATCGAGAGCGGAGTAGCGGAGACGAAAGTGGTAGATTGAAGAATGCGGCACGACAATTGTAGAGAGGATGAGGCTTTGACTTTAGGAAGACGAGAAGAATCCATTTTGATAGATCGCCATGTCATTTAAAAAAAAAAAAATACTTGCATGAGAAGGTGTGTTAGGTGGATAAGAATTCCTTACAATTTATTTGAAAGTATATATTCTTATATGGACAGAAATTAGCTACAAACTGATTTGTAGCAATTAGCTACAAACTAGTCTAATAAAATGACATGTGTTCTTTAGCATGTGAAAAATACATATTTTTTTAATAGCATGTACTTCTCACATGCTTTTTTTTTAATAGCATTAATAAAAAACATATGTTTCTCACATGCTAAAGAACACATGTCATTTTATTATACTGGTTTGTAATTAATTGCTACAAACAAGTTTGTAGCTAATTTCTGTCCTTCTTAAATTATGTGAATTTAGGCGTTTTCTTACATTGGACATATTAAAAAAGATAAGTCATCCTCTATGTCTATCTTGTGTCAACCAAAAGTGACATGCTTTTAAAATTATCATTAGATCAAAAGTCAATAATCATCGATAATTAATTTCAATAGTGATTTTAAAAGTCACATCACTTTTGGTTAATACAAGGTAAACATAGAAGGTGACATATATAATTATTCATTAAAAAATAGTATTTATTAAAAATGTGACATTCTATTAATGAGAATTGATTATATTTTCATCAAGTTATTGTAATAAATGTCGTTGAAAATTTTTGAGCAAAAAACTATTTTTTGCTCTACTAAATAAGAAAAATCTCTTCAATATGGAAGAAAAACCATTTTGAAAGAAAACTTTGTTTAGCTACCTTGGAAACACGAGCATTTTTTTAAGCTGTTTGATGCAATAAATTATCTAAATTAACATAATTTAAGAATATACATTTTTTAAAAAAATTGTATGATAAATGTATGATAAATCATTAAGTAAAGATGCGATTTGAACTCGATCATTCACTTTTTAATTTTTAAAATTAGATTCCTCAGTATTCGCAAATTCTAAATCGATCTCCTCGTGAATTTTCTACCGTTAGTTCCAATAAATAAAATATTATTTTTTCATTGTTTTATAAATTAAAATCAAAAATTAAAAATTACAAAATTAAAAATAATTAATTAATTATTATTATTATTATTTTAGAAAAAAAGCAAGAGAGTGGCTGAGCTACCACTTTAGCCAAGAGGATGTGGTTCAGCCACCCCTAGATATGGTCGTTGGGGGTGGCCGAACCATCCCTGGGCATTTGGGGATGGTTCGGCTACTCCCTCATTTAAAAAATAAAAAATTAGGGGGATAGTTTGGCTAAGGCAGTGAATCAGGCACCCATTGCTTTTTATAATTTTATTAGTTTTACTTTTACTTTTTATAAAGATTTTGTTTTTAATTTATAAACAATAAAAATCTAATCGTAATTGTCTACAATATATTTAGACAAAAGATTAATAGAAGATATGAGTATACAAGTGGAGCGGTTATTAACCGTTTATAATCGGAAAATCGAAAATAACAATTAGATAACCACCTTAGCTGGTTGCGGTTACCGATTATAGATTTTGAAAAAATCAGTTAATAACCGAGTAACCGGTTTTTATGTTGGTTTTTTTTTCTTCTATTAATTTCATTTGTTACTTTTATGTTATTTATTTTTTATGAAAGTATAAAATAGCTATAAAAATAACAAAAAAGTAAGTTTAAAATAACCCAAAAAGATGTCTAAAAAATTAAAAGATGTTCTAAAAGACCTATTATTTGAAAACTAATTTCAATAATCGATTTAAAATTGAAACCTCAATTGCGATTTGTAAGGAATAATAGCAATGGAACGGATCGTACACCCATAATAAAAAGACCTATTTAGAATAATCAAATTCTCAAAGATCTAATTTTTTTAATATTTTTTTTAAAAAAATCGATTTCAAATCGCTCTTTACTAGAGATTTACTCAAAATTGTAATAATTCCGTGTCGGTGGGTTTGTCGGAGACAAAAATTGAGAGCTTATCATGAATCGCGTGAGATGTGGCGCCAGACTGAATTTTATCTCCGTCCATTTTGGAAAAACAAAAAAAAATCGATTCTTGAACCCAACGAACAAATTTTGGGAAAAAAAAAAAAAAAAAAAAAAAAAAGCTTCTCTCTACCATTCTAAACCAAGAAGACGCCATTTTCGCACTGCCTCAGAAACCGACTGCCTCTCTCTTCCGCCCGCGATTTTTAGTTGCAGTCTCAGATCTGGTTTCCTCCTCCTCCTCCAAAACAACCTGAAATCTCCCTGTTTGCTGTCGTCGTAAGAAAAATCTGAAGGTACAAGTTGACGTTTGCTGGTGGTAATTTTTCCACCTGCAAATAAAGTTTCGGTTTACTCTCTCAATTCTCTCCTCTGTCTACGTCCATCACTCACTCCTTATAATCGTCATCGTCAATCCCTCGAACCTTATCCTGCTGTTAACCTTTTCAGGCAAGCCTTTGATAACTCTACAATAGTTTTTTGTGCAGTTTCTTGCTTGTTTGTTATCAGTTCTCTCTAAATTCTGCAAATAAGAATGAAAATTTTTATACTCTATGACGGTGTCGTTTCGCCATTTGAAACAGAGGAAGCAGCAAGAAGTTTTGGAGCAGCGGTTATAGAACCATCGAGGTAACCAAATACCTCAGAACCGTAAGAAACCAACTGGGCTTTCCACATAAGGAAATTGTCCCCCTCCCAAGCCGAACAGTAATCAGTTGGGGCATTGCCGCATTGGAGTGAAGCTAGGGTAAGAAGCAGACATGGTGTTTTGAGAGGTGGAGGAAGAGCTGGTTTGGGTTGATGAAGAAGACATAGTAACGGTTGTCTTGTAGTGTGTTGGTTTTGCAAGAGACTGTAGCTACGGTGTTTGATAAAAATTCACAAAGAGGTAGTGACGGAGAGCTTTGCAGTCACCTTTAAAGGCCAGAGAGCCAAGCAAATACCTTCCTTTTGGCACAGTTATGGTAATGGAAATGTCGAGCAGGGGCCTCCCAGAAGATTTGGTAATGGAAATCCTATCAAGGCTGCCCGTCAAATGTCTGGTGCGATTCAGGTGCGTATGTAAATCCTGGTACACTCTCATCACAAACCCTGATTTCATCACCAAGCACCTCACTTCTCACAATCCCCATCGTGGGGCCATCCTCCTTAGGCATCACTTGGATGTGTTGGGGTACTCACATGTCTCCACGCTCTCTAATGAAACCCTAGAGCTGTCCGGGGATGTAGATTTATTACAATTGTTTCAGGATAAGGTTGCCAGGGTACTAGTCTTCGGTCCCTGCAATGGAATACTCTGTTTTTCTGGTAAGAATGATAGGGAAGTGCAGGGCGATTATAACCAGATAGTGTTATGGAACCCTGCGACAAGAGAATCAAAGATGCTCCCCCCAATCCACTTCCAACCGAGTATGCAACGCTTTGTTTCTAATTTTGGCTTTGGTCTTGATCCAAACACTAATGATTACAAGGTGGTTAGGATTCGGAACTTGGATTCTCAATGCGAAGTTGCGGTGTACAGTCTTAGTGCTGATTCCTGGAGAGTGATTGATTCATCCCCTAACCCATCTTATGAAATTCGTTTACCTCGTTTTCCTTCATACGTAAATGGAGTTCATCATTGGTGGGCTTGTGAGAAGGATAACATTTTGCACCCATTCTTGCTTTCCTTTGATATGAGCAATGAGGTGTTCCAAGAGGTACTGCTTCTCCCAACTGAAGGATCTTTTTATGAGGATATTGCTGTTATGAATGACTCTATAGCTTTGATTTCACAATGTGGCAGTGCGATGGAAACATCGTTGGATATATGGGTGTTGAATGAGTCTGGTGTTGAAAGGACTTGGACCAAACTTTTCCAAAAGGTACTGCTTCTTCCACCTCTTTGGGATCTGATACAGCTTCGGGAGAATGGTTTGGCAGTTCTAAGCTATCCCGATCAAGACTTGATAATGATATTGTATGACCCAAAAACGCAAGAGCTGAGGGATCTTCGAATAGATGGGGCTGGATTCTGTCAACTTGTTAGTTACACAGAGTCCCTAGTTTTCCTAAATGGATCGGGGAATGTGATTGAGCAACAAGACAATTCATAATAAGATTCCAGACCATTTCGGTGATCGGGCTTCCAATTCATTTTCATATGTGCATTTGGCATATTACTTTTGGATTCCAAGTTTCTGGAATTACGATGAAGGCTGAAGGTGAGGGGTTTTCCTGTTGCGTTTTTTTATACTTACTACTAGCCTTTTCTGCCGACTTATTTAATATTGTTGGCTATCCATCTATTGAGTGCTTGGAGACATTAGCGAATATGAATCATGTAAAAGTCTTCCGAGTGTTTTGACTTTTATAAGCATATAATTTTCCCTTGCTTTTTATCGAATTTTTGCTGGGTAATTCACCACATGTTATTGGTTACAAGGGTGAAGAGTTATTTATCAATTTTGGTAATTGTCATAAGAGTCTGTCTATATGGTTCCTGTCAAAAGGAGAGTTAGAGGGCATTCAGAATTTTGGTTTCTAACTTTGATGATCTGAAGCATCACCTTGCAAATTAGAGGGGCTTCTTAGTATCAGTATTGTCAAATGCAGCTCAACACCAACATTGAGCATTTCCTATGGATATTTTGACTGCTCTTCACATGCAAAATACATTTTGCTTTACAAACAACAGACAAATATGTCACTACAATGGGTACTGAGCAGTTATATTATTCTCGTAAGCACATATATACCTTTTAGCTTTTCTTGCGTTCAACTCACGCCAAGATCAAATATTGCAGTATGCGGTATTAAAAAATTAGATGAAAAGGTTTCTTCTAGTTGGCAGGATATTAATAGACAATCGTCTAGTTAGCAGGAAATCAAATGAAATGGATAGTATCTGTTTCATTGTTAGGATTTAAAGTTGTGCACCTAACAGTGTTCATGGTTTCGCATTATTTAAATTTTTTAAAAGACTTACCAATATTGACTTTATATATACTGTTAGAAACACTAATTTTAAATATTGACCATGAAATGGAGAGGATCCTATTCCTATACCTATTCCTATATAGTAGGGGTATATATATATAAGATGGCTTTGATTAATGACTTCTGGGGTTTGATTTGAAGGCAGAATTCCATTTCAGATTTGGACCATGAAATGGTAGGACAACTTGAATGCCTTTTGCATGGCAACTTTTGTTTTTTTTCCAGAAACCATGAACATATCTTCTATCGGACCATGAAAATCACATTAGTAAATCTTATTCCAGTAAATCTTACGTGTCTGTTGAAAGTCTGGAAATATTCTACAAACCAATTGTTGTTCTTAGGAAGGATCTTTATATCTTTATGTGTATTGATCTTTGTGGATTTTTTTAAAAATTTTATAGATTGATAATTGTTCCTAGCTGGCAGATGGTGGTAAATGAGTTGCTTAAATGCATATATTTCTCAATGCAGCTTAAAAGGGTGATATCGGATCTATTTAGTCTGTCCTGATGCGAAGACCACAACTGAGGTCACTGCAGAGGAGATAGAAAAGATTATAAAAACACGGCGTATATAATCTTTCATCCCTTTTCTTTTGAATGCTTAAGAATCTTTCTTCGTAGAAAATTTTTAATTACTTCTCAGTGGAAACTAAGTTATTTTCTTTTTATTTTATTCTAGGTATGCAGCTGATGCGTATGCAATATTTTGTACAGGAAAGTGGGACCTGGTGAGACCTACTGATCACGTGCTAAATTATTACTGGGAATTTCTGTGCTTGTGTTAGACATACTTTACTGGATTGTGAGCTCTATTTTTGTGATTTTAGAATACGATTTCAAGGAAGAACTTGTTCTAGTGAAAACTCCTATTTTAAACTTGTTCAGATTTAGGATCAAGAATATCCGAGTCTAGATAGCTAGAAGCTAGAAGCTAGAAGCTAAAACCTGTTATATGCAAATCTTTTTTCTTTGTCCGTTTTCTGTTTTTCTAGTTAATGTTATTTTCATTTCATTTGGTTGATGCAGAATTGTGGTTTGATCTCTTCTATGTTGTATTTGCTTCTTGCAAGTTTGGAAAGGCGTCCATGGCTTTTCCATCTAAAAGCAGATGGTCGGATTGGTTAGTGGCCTTTTAGAGCACTAGCAATAGACTCCTTAAATCTCATTTATTTTCTTAAATGTAGAAAAAAAACTCCCAAATAGCACTTTGCAACAAATTCTCTTGGTGTTCCATAAATCAAAGAAAACCCAAAGAAACTAAAAGTGCTATCCTAAATCTAGGGTGACACTTCTACTTCATTTACCATTATTCTATTAAAAACAATGCTTTCTCTTTCTTTTCTTTCATCTCTCTTTTTCATAGCATTTATTCAAAGAATATTTAAACTGTATGGAAAAAGAATAAGGGAATCTATTATGAAATTTATTTGAATAGAGAATAAAAAATATTTTAATTTTCTAATTTTTTTTTTTTAAAAAAAGCAAAATTTTAAAAAAATTGCTGCCAATGCTTTTACGATCAATAAAAACTTGTTTTGAACTCACAACATGATTAAGAAGAAACTTGGCTTTTCTTAGTGACTTAAAAACAACCACCCATTGGGTATGAAACAAGTTACTAAGACCATTCATTATGTTCTTATGGAACAAGAAGGCACTCTTTGAACGCGAGCTCATTAAGGTTCATTTTTCATTTTAAAAATTATTAAATATTTATGGTGGGTATAAGCCATGACAGAAATATTCATGACGGTACAAAGTCTCACATAATCAAGTTAATACCAGCCAGTTTAATTTTCTTTTCTTTTTTTTTTTGTTGGTAAAAAAAAAAAAAAAAAATTGGGAAACTCAGCTGCTTGGCCAAGCATTGCTTACATGTTGCTTTACAAAATTGACCAAAAGCTGAAACAACTTTCATTTGCCAAACGAAAGGCAGGTAGTTAACCACTCTTCTACCCTTTTTTTTTTCCTTCAAAATCAACTTCACTTTTAATATTTCATCAATCACTTTTTAACGATTTTTTTTTACTTTTTATATTACATCACTCATTTTTTACTATTATTTTTTTACTTTTTTATATAAAAAATTCACAACATTCTTTATACTTTATATCACATCAATCACTTCTTATTACTATTTCAAAACAAAAACATCCATAAACCTTTAACAAACACACCCGCAATCTACAACAGAAAATGTAAGTAACAGTTGCTGATAACAAATTAATGAATCTTAAGATTTCCATTTACTTAATACTGTTAGAAATTCAAGCCTGAGTGGCCCAACTGCAGCTGTATTCCTAGAAATATCAAATTAATATATACTGATTTACCATCAAAAAGAAGAATTCAATGCTTTCGTTCTGGCCGCTGCTTGTATACTGATTTAGAGGTGGGAGAAACAATCTCATCTTCGCATAATTTTCGCTTCCGACCCTTTTTCTGTTTATAAAATGGTATGTTTTTATTTCCAAAACTTGGAGCCACAACCCAACAACCAATTAAAAAGCAAGGAGTTTTAAGATGTCTATACCTGTAATTCCTTCTGCAACGCCATATCCATATAGAGTTTCTCCAACTGACTCACTCTATTCCTCCTTGCTTCTATTTCTCCATAGGAAGCAGCTGTTTTCCTGTACATGGAATACAAAAGAAAATGTCGCTAACAAACAACTGCTCCCTAATAATAACACTAAGAAAAACAACAATAAAAAGAAATAAACAAACAAAAAGATAAAATAATTATATGCCTTCACCACCACCATTAATTAATGATAATCACCACCATTCTTCCACCAACACTGCTGGTTAATGCCTCCACTATTTGACGCACCAACCAACAACATCAAATGCCTTCACCACCATTTTTTCATCAACACTACGGCACCAATCCCTCCACTATTAGTGTTACCAATAACATCAATGCCTTCACCGTCAGTATCTTGATATAGTTGTTACCGTAGGTAAGACGGATAATTTTTTATATGACCTGCGAATCCGACACAAAGTTATAGGATTAGAGTTTATATTAATCAGGTTTAGGTCATAATGGGGTTGATCTGTTTATGATCCGTTTAATAAATGTGTCAAACGGGTCAACTAGCTTGATCCGTGAGTTGACCCGTATCTTTAAAAAATTAAAATAAAAGCCTAAAAGCCTAAAAGCTAAGACGGTAAAGCGTAAAAGTTACGCATGCTACCCTTTCTCTTGTAACCCGACATGATACGTTAAGTAACGTATCATGTCGGGTTTGGGTCGACCCTAATCAGGTTGACGGGTCAAACGGGTCGACCTCAAATCCGACCCGTCAACTTGTTTTGCTGGAATTTCTTCTTAAACCCTTTTGTAAGCGTTAATTTGCTTGAATGGTGGCATCTTTGGCTGGTTCATATCAAATCTATTCTAGATCTAAGTCCTCCTTGCCGCATCAAAAACTTAGAAAGCTACCATTTACAAAGCGTGCATTGTGTGTGGGTGTATATATCGGAGAGCATGAGCACGCCAATTTTAAAATTAATTTTGAGGGTCAGAGCATCTCCAAAGTAACAGCAAATATTTTGTCTATACCTCTTAATATCACTGAAAACATCATCAGAAGTAGGCACCAATTGAAATGCTTTTCAAAGAGAGTAACTGCATTTCTTTAGCCTTCTCCCTGCAAGAGATAGGAAAGGGATAAACCAGATCCAAATATTTCATTATAACTTCAAATTGAAGAGGCAGGATTTCATTATAACTTCGAAGCTGCATTTGATTGCTTGCTGGGTCCACAAAATTCTATCCACCTCCAACGGATGCGTTTTTGATAAATATAACAAATTAAGAAAAGAGTCAAGAGATTTCAGCTCTCAATCATAAGTTGCCGTAATAAAACTCGAATTCCAATGAATAAAAGAGCCAAAAGAATCCAAGTAAACCGACACCAAGGCCACTTCATTAAAAATTTTAATTGTTCTACAAGATAGGTCATTAACCACTTCTACTTCTATTGTTTGATTTGATTTGATTTCGATGCCTAAATTGACACCAAATTATTCCATTCTTTGGCTTGGGTCTTGAGAGCAAGGACTGAAGAATTCTTCACCCATGATCAAATCTAAGAAATCTTAATGCCTCATGGGACAAGGTGGGGATTTCCATGATAATTGGTTTCATCAAGGAAGAGAAAGACTCCATATAATCTAATAGACTAATGGGGTGCTGGACCGCTGGTATTCCTAAATGGGACTTTAAGCAACCACTGAGTTTTGGTCAAGGACTCCCTTCTTAGATGGTCTTCCCACAAAATTCCAAAAATTGGATCTTCATGCAATTTATGGGAGGAAAATAAGGAAAATCTAACCTTATAACCCTGTTAATATGTCCCACCACATCCCCTTTTGCCTTAAATTCACCTGACCAATATTTTCTACAAGTAAACTGAGCTTTTTTTTTTTTTTTTAGCAATACATGGAAGGGCGATAGGTTGGCAAAAAGTTAAGTGCTTTTTTTTTTTTTTGGGATAAAAAAGCAAAAAGTTTGAACAAAAAGTTTGAACAAAAAGTGTTACCAAACGGACTCAGAACACTCACAATGATATCTTTATATTTGATTTTTCTTTAAATTTTTAACAAAATTCACAAAACTTACCATTTAACAGCTTTTTATCAAATGTTAAGTTTAATATTTATTAGGAACTCTCTTTCCCATTAAAGAGCCAAAAAATTGAATGCTATAATTTTTTAATATTATTTTTTGCATTGAATGCTTAAAAAGGTTTAGATGAATTAAATTTAATGCATGGAATACTTTTGACAGATAATTTTATTAATAAAAAATAGTATTATTCAAAGTAGAGAAATATTTAGAGTATTTGTTGTTTAACAGTTTTAAAAAGTAACTAACTAAATCAATAAAAATAAATTTTTAGAGTTAAATTTGAAATTATTTTTTGAAAAACTCATTGTATGTCTTTATTTTCTTTTTTGGATCCAGAGGTCAAAATGTTTTGACATTGCCAACCATTGAATAAGCTCAGTTTACTTGTAGGATTTGTCCAAACTTTTTGCTTTCTACTTGAAAAATAAAAGTAATAATAAACGCCTTAAAACATAAAACACTGTTTTCACCTTAATGTAAAATCAAAACATTTTTTTTCAACTTTGACCTAGAAGTAATACAACCAATTATTGGAAACCATTGACGCATGGTTGTAATACAGGGATTTTAATTCCAAAGAACCATGATTGTTGTTACATTTTTAACAAGGGAAAAAAACGAAGGGAGCATGTACAAAGTCCCATTTCTAGAATTTTCAATAAATCCCAAAAAATTAAAAAAAGAAAAGAAAAGAAAATAAACTACAAAATTGGTAGACTATCAAATTAATCAGGGAATAAGTTGCAATATCCAAATACACTACAAAGGTACCCTTTAACTATGATGCAATTTTGCTTTAACAAGATTTGAAGCCAACTTTCTCCAAGCTCGGGAGAAAGTACAAATACTTTTTTTTTTATATAATTAATGAAATATTATTAAAAGCGTAAAACGTCCTAGGTACACAAAAAAGAATATAAGAGAAAACACCTAAGCTAGAACAAAAGCATATATACTAAATGCTACATCTTAATATTTCAAGACAAAAGGGGCATGTACAAAGTCCTGAAAAGAAAAAATGATCCTGATAAATCATACTGTCTCCAAACAATCAAGTTTACGTGGCAGTTATCTGTTATGGACCTGCGATTGCAATTCCAGCTTCTTGTTTCTTCACCATGGCAGCATGCTTCTGACCAGCAAGATGAGCAGTGAGGGATGTTTGGTCGTTGCACACCACATTGCATATGGTGCACGTTCTAATAGCTCCGGCTACTGCTCCACCTTCCAACATCTTACGTTTCTTTGTCTCAAGGTCTTCTTCTGATGCCAGTGACACGGCTAAGGTCCTCACCTTGCCAGCATGCTTCTGACCAGCAAGATGAGAATTGAAGACTGTCAGGCTGTTGCACACCACATTGCATATGGTGCACGTTCTAATAGCTTCGGCTACTGCTCCAACTTCCAAAATCTTACATTTCTTTGTCTCCAGATCTTCTTCTAATGCCTGTGACTCGGCTACCTTCTTACCTGAATTTTCCACATCACTCTTGCCCTTATTGGCATCTGGATTTTCTATTGGTCCAATTACTGGATTTGTTGAGGCCAGTGGAGCATTTGAGGCGGGGGCACTGACATCATTCTTTGATTTTGACAGTTTGTCAAGCTTCTTCTGGTGTTTCTTTCCTGATAGATGTTTGATGTAGATATCATTGCTGTTACAATCGATTTTGCAAACTTCACACCATGCAGATTGAGCAACCTTGTTTTTCTTTGGGCATTTTCTCGAAGTGCCACTATCATGAGACCTGATTGCAGCAATATATGGTCCGACCCCATTAAGAGCTATTAAGCGAGCCTGCATAACCAACATAGAGTACTATAGAAGCATAGAACTACTATGATTCTTTCACAGTTCTGCTTTTTATTTCTAAATTCCAATAAGTCTCGCCTTAAGAAATCATCAGCACATCATATTGGTGTATTTAGTGGCTAAAACACCCTCAAACACCACTAAAATGAATGAAGAGTACGTGTAGAACATGAGATTTAGTGGGTGATAAATTACTAACAAAATACTAATATCAATAGAACCACAGAGAAACCATGCATATATCAAAAAATCACACCGCACTGAAAATCACGAACACAAAGAGAAGGCAAGTTCATATTTTTATGAGAGCCTATGAACACAGATAACAAAAGATGAAGGTGCAGCATACGAAGTAAAAATATAAAATTAGAGCAGTACAAATTCAGCAAGAAAGAATTACATTGCCAATTCAGGGCCCAAAAGAAAGCAACTCGAATATATTAAATGTGGCATATGACATGAATATATTTTTCTTTTTTATACCTTACATTAAAAGAAATGACAGGGATATCCAAAATAGATGACAAATTCTCCTTTTTGACAAGATAGACACCATCTGCAAGCACTTATTAGACAACTCAGCTCCACCAAATGGAACATAGTAGTGATTCCAAATCAGTTGAATGGCACGAATCAGAAGGATTTAAAAATGAAGCTCCAATAATAGTTCTAGCAATGCAATATCTAGAGGAACTACTTTGGATAATTCAGTGTATCTAAGATGAATCATTATTTACATATAACATGAAAGTTTTTTTTTTTTTAATTTTTCTTTTGAGCATATAGCATGACAATTACAGATAATTTTTTTTAAAAGTTTTTCTTTTGGACCCCAAGGGGAGGGAGGGGAAGGGGAGTTCAAACAAGTGAACTTTGCTTCATGAGGCGTGGTCCATCCCCAACTGATTAAGCTACCCCTTTGGGGTCAATTACAAATCATATATCTTATCTCTCTATTTATAATATGAATTGAATATATGATAATACTTGAATAGTTGTGGTAGAGACAATCAACTTCAAGAGAAAAGAAGGAAACAGATTTCCAGAAATAGTTTGAATAGAAGACTTGAAAAAATGATTTGAGCATATCAAGTTTATTTGTGGTCAACAAAAGAAAAGCCAACTCCAATAATTTACACGAGCCCTGAAAGAATATTTGTTTCCACAAAAGCAAAAAGGCAGGGGTTGGTGGTAGGAGTGGCAGAATCTTAAAAAGCAAAGTAAATGATAAACATTGTACATAACTTAATCCTGCAAAAAGCTGGTTCACTGCTTAATTTACCTGAGAAGCATGCTTTTTCCCAGCCAGGTGTTTATTGAACACTTCTTGGCTATTGCAAGCAACATTGCATATTGTGCAAATCCTGACAGAATCAGCTACTGCACCACCATCCAAAAGCTTCCGTTTCTTAGTCTCCAACTCCTCACCAGCAGCCACACCTAAAGCTCCAAATATCGTTTGCCCACCTATACTACCCATCTGGCTTGGTATATCAGTTATTGTATTAGAGTTGCTTGATGACGTTGCACTAGTTGGACAATTTTGTACTTGCAAATTCCTTTTGTGTTTCTTTCCCAGTATGTGGGTCTCATAAACCTCTTTGCTATTACAATCAATTTTGCAGACCTCACACCTCATGGACTGAACAACCTTAGTTTGCTGTGGAATTATCCCTGAGGCATCATTTGCCAAGGTTTGATTTTTAGCCTGCAAATGAAAGAACATGGGTTTCAAAAACAAATAGTGTTAACTTCAAACTTTTCACAAGGACTGCTAACTGCATAAGAGAATTTATGGGTCGTACCAAGTTCAGTTAGATGAGATCGGTCACGTTAACATGTCTCACATGTGTATGAACATAAACATGCACTCCCATATGTATATGGCACATAATGAAATACTACTCAAGAAACTCCAGAAACAAGAATTGAAAACCATAAACCTATCTAGTTTTCCACTCACCCAAAAGCCCATTCAACATACAGAACTGAAATTCAATCGCCCAACCGCAAATCCCCACCATAAGTACCCAAAAAACATCTGTCAGACAATGTCAGTATATCACAAAAACCTAAACCCACTTTATGGTCTTCATTAAACACAACCCCACATACCAAGACACCTCAAAACTCCATTTGTAAGCAAACCAACACCAGTACATCATATAACAAAACCAAATTGCACATTGAAAACCGAAATTCACATCATTCATCAACAGCTAAAAGATAAAACCAAAATTTACACACACAAAACAAAATTGACTGAACCCAATAGAAATTAAACAAGCAAAAAGCAAAAAGACACTTACAGCTTCATAACTGATGGGTATAGCTTGATTAGAAACCCAGCTGAGCAAACCGGCACCTGGGTCCTCAGAATACTGAAAGAGTGGTCCCAGTCCGACATGGGTTGATGGGTAGGAGCTCGAATTGGTAGAAGGGTCGGTGCCAGGTGGGTGAAGGTCTGGGTTAGAGTTTAGGGAAGAGGGAAGAACTGGCTGAGGAAAAGCTAGAAAAGGGCTAGGGTTAGGATTTGTGGTGTGATTTTGGTGAGAGAAGTGGGAGGACAAGGCGGAGAGGGAGGGTGGTGGTGTCTGGTAGTACATTAGAGCGTGCGGAATTGAAGAAAATCCAGGGTTAGGGTTCTGCGGGGTTTGTCGCTGAGAAGACCATCCGCCGGTGTAGTCCATGGAAACAGGCGCTTAGCGAGAGAGAGAGAGAGAGTTTTTCAGAGCCAAATTAAGTCTTGTGGGATGCTTATTGGTCGATCATGGTAGAATCCGGGGTTGAGACTTCGGGTGGGTTTAACTTGGATTTGGCATAGGTTTTTCAAACGGGTCACGGGGTCAGATTTAATTTTAAAATTTTCATAAAAAATAGAATAAATTTAAATTTGAACAGATAAACAATTATATCATAAATGTTGTAGTTTTTTAGGGTTAAATATACATAAGTCTCTTAAATTATCAATTATTTTCAAAAAAGTCTCACGAACTGGTAGGTATAATACTTGGATATATTAAACTTCATTTTGTTGTAATCAAGCCATTTTTATGTCATTCTTCAAAAAATATCTTTATTTATTAAAAAATTAAAAATATTTTTAAAAAATTAAAATTAAAATTTCTTTGTTTTGTCATTTTATTTTATCTTTTTAAAAAAAAAAATTAAGAAAATATAACATTTTTGGAAGAATAATAGAAAAAGCGACTTAGTTATAACAAAATGATAATTTGATGTATCTAAAAAAAATGACTTAATTGTAACAAAATATTAGTTTGTTGAGTTTTTTTAAAAATGATTGATAATTCAAAAGACTTAAATATATTTAATCCTTTTTTTTTAAAAAAAAAAAGTAATACAAAATATTCTATTTTTATCATATAATTGTTCAACAACATTGACACACTTAAGCTAAATTCATCAGAGTTATGCTACACGCCCGTTTGACGTGCTTGTAGCACGCCTGCATATCCTCACAAAAGTGAGGGTATGTATTTTTTTTTTTATCCCAAAGCATGTGAACACTGGATGTCCGCTTAAGCGTTCTACCCAATCCATTGATCTTAAATTCTTAATCATGTGGTATTGCAAGCTTGGGCTTGCTAATGTGTTCAAACTTGGGTTAGCCCCCATGTTTTTTTTAATGGGTTGAGAGAATGTGGGATTGAGCTCAGTGGAATATGTCACAGAGGATGAGAAAGACCATCTTCTCCCTTGTGTAATCTGTAAGAGTCCTAATAGATATCTGATGGACCATTATAAAAAGAAAAAGAGGAAGACATTAGGGAAGAGAGAGATAAAAGAGAAGAGAGGGACCATAAAAAGGAGAAAAGACAGGAGAAATATTAGGGAGAGTATAGAGAAAGAAAAGATGAGAGAAAAGTTAGGAACGAAAAAAGTTGGAGATCAACTAATTGGTTAGAGACTAACGAAACTATTTGGTTAGAAACTAATCAAAAGTATTTTATAATTTGAGGAGTGATTTTGTGTTTTGAATAGTTTGTTACGATTGTTAATGACTTTTTATAAAAAGAAAGTGTTTTGTTTTAAAAACAAGAAAAAAGTGTTTTCAAAATGGTTAGCAAACAAGGTCTAACATTTGGGCCAGAGTCCAACTCATACTATTCTCTTTATATTTTTCTTTGGATAAAGTTTTTTTTTTTTTTTTTTGTCAAATTTGCTAAGACACTTTGGTATACACAGAATAATTGATGAATTGGAGATGAACTGTAAAGTCATGGTAATGTTATTCTTTAGACTAAATTTTTATACCAGCTTAACACTGGATGATGAGAAGTGTTTTAAGTGGCTAACACTTTTATATTTTTAAAAGGCTAACATGAGAAGCTAATTTAAACACGCTACATCATTTGATATAAGTTGGTGTCAAAATTTAAAGAATGGCATTAGTTTTGCTATAGTATCATGTGAAATCACTATTTATCTCAAAAAGTTTAAATCAATTGAGTAATGTTAGATAATATATTTTTATCCTATAATTGTCTAACAATATTGATATGACACTCCAAATCAACTATTTAATTTATTATTATTATTATTATGTAACAATGATTAATCACAGGGTAGTTAAAAGTACTACGTCAACATTATTAAATGAATCTTAGGTAAAATTATAAAATCTAACATTTTTCTAAAAAAAAAAAATAAAATAATAATGAATTTTATCATTCAACTATATTCTAACAAATTGGCTTCGTAAAAAAAAAAAAGAAGATCAATTTTCATAAACCGGGTTGATTTTGGGTTAAAGTTGACTAAACTTCACACGATCTAGACAAACAGTTTTATTCTTTCTTGGATCCAAAAAAAAAGCCCCATTACTCGATAACATAGTTCTCACGTCTTAATGATCAATTATATTATGCCACGTCTCATTCATAGCTTTTTTTTTTTTTTTTTTTTTGGCGCGTGCATTGGGTAAGGGATTGCTTTGTTTACATTTTTTGCAAATCTGACGTGGACGTGGGGAAAAAATCTGTGAGACGGAAGGGTGATGTAAGCATCTCTCCTGTCAATGTTTGACCAAAAGTAGGCTTGAGGTTGATGAAGCTTTGTTGGTAGTTAGTTCTCTGTACTACTTGACAAAGCGGCACCAACTGCCAGCTACTAGAGCTACTGAAACAACCACTTTCTCGAGCTATAGCCAAAGCACTTTCATGAAAAATTCTCTCTCACAAACTTGTTCAATTACTATTTATTTTAAAATTTTAAAATTAAAATTAGAGATAAATAGCAAAATTAAGGTTAAAACTCAAGATATTTATTTTGATACCATATTAAATTATTATGTATTATAAAAGTAAATTTAATCATTTAATTAAGAATAATGTTAAAAATCATATTTTAATCTCACAATACTGATGTTACAGTCCCAATCAATCTTCAAATCAGTCATTGTTTAAAATAAAAAATAAAAAATCAAAGGTTAGTTGGAACTACCACGTCAGCATTTATAAAATAGTTGTGAAAAAAAAAAATATATGGTTTCTAGCATTGTTCTGTAATTAATTGTAATTAATGAATAATATTATATATTACATTTCTATTTCGTAATTATCTCACTATGCTAATCAAAGACTGATCTGGGGGGACCGGTAAGGGCCATGCCTCTCCCCCCAACAAACCAAAAAAAATTTCAAGCCAATTTTATTTTTTTACAAGCCATTTTTTTTTACCTATTGGCCCCTACCCAATTTTTTTTTTTTTTTTGGCCTTACTTAATAATTTGTTTGGTCTTGGCCCCTCCTCATATTACCTTTGCCTCTGTCCCTAATGCTAATGTAACAGTCCCAACTGAACATTGAATTTTTTATTTTTTACTTTTAACAAAGACAGATTCAGGATCAGTTGATACTACCACATTAACATTGTGGGCTAGTTATAAGATAAAAATATAATTTTCAATATGAACAGAAATTTCTTACGAACTCTCACATGCCTTTTTAATAACATTAATAAGAAAATATGTGTTTCTCGTATAATCAAAAAACACATAACACTTTTAAAAATTTGGTTGAAAGAATTCGTACCACCTAATTTATAAGAAATTTATATCTAATATTTTGAAGCAAACAAATAAGAAAGTCGTACCCAATTAATTAGGAGACTTTTATCTTGCAACATGTGTATATGGTGAGACCATTGGGAGGCCAAAGGGGTGGCGTGCTTGATCCACCTAAAAATAATAGCAATTTTGAGTTTTGTCATATATTGACCATTGAGTAGAATTTGTTTAAGATTTTGTCATGTGTGATGAAATATGATGTGTCCAACTGAGAAGCCGCTTGTACCGGCTTTATCTTGCGGAAATAACTCCCGACTTATAATGCAGGCTGAGTGTGGTCCATGCATTCCTCTCTTTTGCTTTTAAAGAAAAATGAATAGTTGATGATTTTTTTTTTTTTTTCTACTGAGCATAGAGTTTTAATAACACCACTTGGATATAAGGAAAGAGGGAGTGAGATGGGTAGTCATGTTTTATGGTGGGTGACTAAACAACCACCTTCAGCTCACATGCCATCTTTATGTGCATTATAAAATTGCTTCTTCTTTTTTTTTGTCTTCCTTCTTTTTTTTTTTCTCTCCTCATCACTTCACATACCAGTGCCAGTGCCAATTTTTTCAACACTTCACTCATGCTCTCTTTGATGCTAAGAAAAAATAATTACCACACCCCAAAACACAAGCCTTTTACATAAAGAGGTGTTCTACAACATTGCTTGTAGAAGCTGCAAGTATGAGAAGAAATATAAATCCAAGTTACAGTATTGAAGTTTCAAGGTGAATCTCAAACACATTGATGAGCTTATTCTATAACCTATAAGAAAAAGAAAAAGAAATGAAGAAGGTAAACATATAGGCATACAGGAAAGAAGTGTTTGACAAAAACTTATCAGATGAAATCTGCAGAAGGCCTACTTGAAGGCAGTGAGCTTGGCAATGCTTGAATCTTGTAAAGAATTAATGGAATAGCGTCCGGAATCTCTATTGGTAAACTCTACCAGACTCTATTGTTGGCCAGTGAGACTCTGTTCAACATAGAATTTATCTATCTTTTCTTTTGTTCTTCATTTGACCTGTGTCGCATGGCCAAGACTAAGAAATTCAGTTAGAGATCAAACCCATTAGGGCCTCGTGCTTGTGCGTGCTTCCTACCCACCACGGTGCGAACCCAACACGGCCATTATTGCTCTCTTCTTCAACAGGAGCAGGGAGATTGAGATCAAGAAAGTCCCGAGTTTCTGAAGCCGCTTTCGGGATTGCAATGGTGGGATTGTTTCTAGCCTCAGAGCCACCAACCATGTGGGATCTTTTGTGACCTCCCAAGGCTTGGCCTGATGGAAAAACCTTGAGGCAAATTGGGCATTCATGCCCCTTATTACTCTTCTTGGACACTATAGTTTTCTGTCTCTTTTCACCACAACCAGCTGGAATTTCTTGGTCAATGGGATTCTCATTGCTGCAGAACTTGATGAGCTTACTGTCGGCTGTAGGGTCAGGAGAGTGTTGATCAGTTTCTATGCTATTTTCACTGATCTCAATTTTTGAAGCAAAGCAACCTTTGATCTTTTTATGGCTAGCCCTGTGCCCTCCAAGAGCTTGGTATGAGTGGAAGGTTCTGTTGCAAGTAGTACACTCAAATTTACTCCTCTTATTGGGATTCTTGCAGATTTCAGAATCCAAAGAATTGGTAGTCAAAGTTTTCAAGGAATGATCTGATGACCTCAATTCAGGATCATAGGAATCACGAAACTTTCTCTTGCTTGAGTTACACTTTATTGAAGCCAATTGAGCTTGACTTAATGCAGTTTCCTTGTAGAAATTCTTCCCCAATTCAACTTCAGAATCCTCAAATCCGAAATGAGTGGAAGCTTCAGTTTTGGTCTTTCTAGAGCGGCTTCTTGAATTGCCAGGAGCACAGAATTCTGACCTTTTCCCTTTGAGATCCTCAGAATTCTTATCACTAAGTTTCTTCACTTTCACAGACTCACTACCATTACAGAAAGAAGTCTTGCCCTCGATTTTAGAAATCCGGTTAGTTTGAAAAGATTCTAGAGCTTCAGAGTAGACAGAATTATTATCAGAAGACTCAGCAGCAGAATTGAAACCACCCCAATGACCCACATCCCTAGAAAGCATCATCAAACACATAGCAACCTCTTCTTGTTCATGCTCAATCTCAGAAACAGAGGAGGAATTACCATTGGCTAAAGAGAAAGAAGAAGAGGTTGCAGTGGCCATGTACCTTGTTCTTCTTTCCGATCTCCTTCTTCGGCTTGGATTTTCGGTTTCATTGTCAGATTGGCTGTCCATGACCAGCTTCTGGTCAGCACTGATCCACGAGTCTTGATCCTCCAAACTATTAAAACCTTTTTCTTTCTCCGAGTGACACTTCATGTGACCAAACAGAGCTTTCCAGGACTGAAACTTCTTACCACATTCTTTGCATAACTTTTCATAGAGTGAATTCTCTTCGCTTGAATCTGCAAGCCTCCTAGTCTTCTTGGGGTTCTCTCTAAGGACATAATTACCAGTGTAAATCCCAGCTTCCAAACCCATCTCAGCATTAGTCTGGTTATTTCTACCATTGTTGAAAGAGGAGACTTTTATTCTGCTCTGTTTTTCATCTGTTTCTGTCGAATTAATGGTCAAATGAGACCTCATGTGACCGCCCAATGATCTACCACAGGGGAACCGCTTGCTGCAGAACTTGCATACGTGCTTCAATCCTCGACCTTCTTCCATTGAATTAGAATTACAATTTACAAAAGGAAAACACAGATCAGAGTAACAATGCTAAAAAAAGCCAAAACGGTAATCCAACAGAGGAACCACAAGGAAAATAGAAGAAGACCCAGATCAGAAAATTAAGGTGAAAGCTCAAATCTGGTTAGAAAACTGTGTCAGATCATGGCTTCTTGCTTTCTGAGCTAATCAGAGAAGAACCCATGTGGGATTTCACAGAATTGTAGAAAAAAAAAAACAAGATCTGATGCTCAAGAAAAGGAGGAAAAGGAGAGGCCTAGTAAATGTGTAGTAGCTTATTTTCTCACAAGTGGCTGTTTTCTTGGGTAGTTGAAATATGAAGAAAAAATCAAACTTGAAGAAGGTGGAGGGTTCTGTTACCTTTGTTGCTAATGATGGCGATGAACAAGCCAAGGAAGAAAAATTAGAAAGACTAAGTGAGCGAGCGAGCGCTTGTTTCTCTTTTCCCTCACTAATTTCTCTCTCTAAGATTGACTATATTTGGAGGAGAAATCCATGCATGGAAGCAAAGATAAAAAGAGAAGGAGGTAAAGGAGTGGAAAGATAGCAGCACGTGTACTCAACCGAGGATCCTACGCCACTCCAAATCTAACGGCTTGAGATTTGTCCAGTTGAGCGCCCATCCGATATGGGAGAGAGAACCTACTCAAACTAACTGCCTTCCTTAACTATTCCTTCCTTTGTCTTGCTATTCAGGAATACCCTCTCTCTCTCTCTCCCTCTCTCTCTCTCTCTCTCAAGTGAAAGGTTCCACTCTCCGGCCGTTAGTCTTTTGGACTTTCTCCTTCTTCCTTTTTTGTTTTTTAATATTTTCTTATTTATTTTTCCAAGGAAATAAAAGATTTCCATTGCTGGGTCCCCCAAGTTATCCTCAAACCAGTTCGTTCAGTTTCCAAGCAAAGCATGTTATATCCACTCCACCCTAGTCTAATGAGTATCACTAGTGCTATTTTCTAAATTGTTAGATGATATGAAAATAAAAATTAATATTTTTTATTCAATATTTGTAAAAAAAAAAAAAATGTATTAATTTTTACTGTCACATTATTTCAATTGTATGTCAATCGTATAGCCGTTTAATAAATAGTATTACTATGTCAGTATCTTATTATTATTTTACTATATTGATGTAGCATTGTCAATTCACTTTTAAATTAATCATTATTAAAATAATAATAATAATAATAATAAATTGACAATGTTACGTCATCAAAATATAATGAAATAATTGCATGGTATATAGCATTACTCTTGCTGAATATATAATTATCTTGGTAAATTACAATGGTGTTTATGTAATTTAGCTTTAGATCCCATTTTGGTGTGATGATTGGTAGGTAGGTGATGAAATTGAGAGAAAGTACCCCTAAGCTTTTGAACCTATATATTAGTCCTTATGAGGGGAGGGTGTTACAAGCTACAATACAAACTTTGTACTAGTGAAGCTATATCTTGGCATATTTGGATCATGCAGCCCAAGTCTTTCGCTTAAGAATCCTTTTTTAAAAATTATATATTTTTTTAAAAAAGGTTTATTCAACTAATGTCATAAAAGGATCATGCTATTTCTCTAAGCATGGATGGAATAAATTATGGTGAGTAGGTAGCCTTTGAAAATATCTATTGGATAGAACAAAAAGACATGGAAACCATCTTCAATATGAGGTCATTCTGTGGAAAATTCACTATGCATTCTACAACGCCAATTGGGCAACTAATTGCTCTTTGGCATATCTAGGACCTAGACATTTTAATTTATTATATGAAACTGACAATTTTCATTTTTGGGAGCAAAATAACAACACCAATCTCTATAGGTTTTCTTTCCTTGTAAGCCTAGCCACGGATTTTAATCCCAGCAATAAATAATAAATTGTTCAGAAATGAAAGCTGTGTAATCTTCTTGGCAGAATTTGTTTAGATTTTTGGCAGATTCAACTTCAGTTGGAAATTGTGCATAAGAGACAGTGGCATTAAAAGAATAGGTTAAAAAAATATATATGCAGGAAAAAACTTAGTCATAGATTTAAAACAATAAAAAAAAAAAAAAAAAAAACATATGAATCATAGCTTTTCTGGACACTTTTCACATTGAAACGGACAAAAAAAAAAAAAAAAAGAACCCCATGAAGGGGTTCCTTTTTTTTTTTTTTAATTTTTTTTGTACCTTTTCAAAGAAGTATGAATATCCATCCTAACATAAATGTTTTCTCTATTTTTTTTTTTTTAATTTGGAAAATCTCAAAGTAAGTATTCATTGGCAAGTAGAAATACTCATCGATCTCTTGACTTCTCCATATTATCTTTCATTAAAAATCATGTCCATATCTAACATAAAGGGTATCTTAAAAAAAAAAAAAATTAAATTAAATTTATCATTTTTATTAATAATTGCATCATGCAAAATTAAGACATATATATAACTTAAAACAGAGTGAATATATGGTGTATCCTAATTGTTTCACCATATAAATAGAACTTATCTAAGGTGGATTTGAAAACCATTAAATCATCTGAACTTGTTGGGGAGTAGTACGTCTAGATAATTTTTCCATAAACTTTGAAAAAAAAAAAAAAAGAATAATTTCCCTCCAATTAAGAGTATATCTTGTTACTTGTGGATCGATCAGTGATCCCCATGAAATAAATACACACAAAATATTAAATTAATACAAGCTGTCGTGGTTTTGTTATTTTAAGGCAAAGGTGGTCTGGATATTCACTAAGAATAATATGATGGTGTCACGGATAGGGCAGCATGGGCAAGCTGCGAATGAGGTGCCGGCCTTTGTTCGCCCGGCCGGCGCGCACTCATCGCACTCACCGCAACGTGAATGTCTTATTACATATCCAATTGACTGCTTTAAATTCATGCCTTTGTGCCCTTTTCTGCCGGCAGTTTAGTACAATGTTTAGCTGTAATATGTGTGTGTGTGATTGGGTTTTCGTCTTCTTTTTTTTGTTTTCAATGTTGTTGATGAGAGAGAAGCTAGTGTCAAATACCAAAAAAAAAAAAGTGATTAGAGAGAAAAAAAAAATGCAATGGCTTTTTGAGATACTAGTTTTAAAATGGAACATGTGCATGCGTGGCGCAATTATATATGCTATGCTTAATTATTGATGAACGACTTCAAACCTATTATACATTTTTATTTTCGGATTCTAGGTTGCATGAAGCATTCACCCTTTGAAAAAAAAAAAAGATAAATGTGATGCAGAACGGCAAGCGTTGATAAAAAAGAAAAGAAGTACTGCAACTTCAATTTATAAAACAACAAGCTACTTATACCTTAGAACACCAAAACAAAAAACAAAAAAAAAAAACAAAAAAGTTTCAATAATTCTTAGGGTTATCGATTCGTTACGTCATTTTGCATTCAGCCCTCTTTTTATAATAGAAAATACAAAACTTCAAAGGAAAAAAAAAATTAATTGCTGCAATTAATCAAAAATATGGGTAATTTCGCAACTAATACTAATAATATTCTAAAGGGGGCTGGATTTAAAACCTAATAAGAAACTAATAAACCCCCTAAAGAAGGAAACTCAACTTAAAATGACAAAGCCTGATCTATTATGGAAATTAATAATGCAACACAAGGGAAAGAAAGTCAGTTGGGATTGTGACCAATAGGGGAAAAGCTAGTTCCCATATATGCATTTTCTGCCCAAATATGTAGGAAATCAAGCCATATTTTTTGTCGTGCATGAATGACATCAAACGGATCTCTGATAGATGCTCCATTTTAATTTTTGTTATTTTTCTTAATTTAGCTTGCATCGAAAATAGTGGTGGTTGCCGTCCTACATCAAAATATCTTTTTAAAGATCAAAATTGTCAAACTGTTTTGAATCGCTATACCAAAATTAGTTATGTTTGTTAATGTGTTTTGAAGGTATTTTTTTATTTTATTATTATTTGAAGAAATGTTCTAATATTGCATAAAAGTGATTTTTTTTATTTTTTATTTTTATGTTTTGAATTATTTGTTAATGTCTTGGACTCGAGAAAACAGTAACATAGTCATTAACAAACATGACCAATTATGCATCATGAGTACAAAAAGAGCAAAGAATGTACAACATATGTGTTTTATTCAATATGATATGTTTATTCCCTTTGCAACTTTAGTGAAAAAGTGGTAGCAAATGCCAAAAAAAAAAACTTGAAAGAAAATTATTTTGGATTCTTTTTTGTGCCTTAATTGTTTCCCGTGGGAGGTGCTCAACTCATGGTTAAAATGCTTTCTTCTTCTTTCTTCTTTTTCCTGAGCAATTGTACAAAGGCATTCATAAATACATGTTTGGCATACTGGGCCTTACTGGCTATTGGCCATGGAAACTTCACTTGAGAGTGAAGAATGTTGGTCCTTCAAAAGTGATGCTCAAATTGACAAGTATACACTCCTTCCAAGGAAAGATTGCCGTACTCTTGTCTCCTCCTATTCCTTTTGTAAATTTCTAATGTATCAAGATTAATAAGACAAGAAGATGCTCTCTGCCTTGGCTTTGTGCTTGCTCAAGCTCTCACCCCTGTGGGCTATGGCCCTATTCCTCACCCCTTCCACTAGCTCTATCCACTGCTCATTTATCCCAACTTATCTTCTTTTGCCGTCCCTCTTGTCACCACCCTGGGGTCTAGACTTCCTTTCAGATGCACCTTTTAATAAATTAAAAAAAAAAAAAAAAAAACACTTATTCTCCTCAAACTTAGACATAAATTGCAAAGTTTCTTTCAAATTCTATATTACTTAGAGCCTTGTTGGGGCTGCGTTAAAGAGATTAAAAAGTATTATTATTATCTAAAAAGTTGTGTCAAAGAAATAGTTGGCATATTTGGTAAAAAAAAAAACTTAAAAAATACTTCTATATTTTTTTTTACTCTAAAAATGGCTAAACGCATTTTTGGAAAAAACTTAAAAATAAACATTTGCTAAAAAATTCTTTTTAACTTTAAAAGCTCATATTTCTCAATACAATCCTAAACAAAACCTTAGCCTTTTCACTTAACCCTTGTCGTTAGGGTTTTTTGTTAACTTGGACAGCAAACGCATCACATGACGTAAAATGTCTATTATGCCCCCTATCATATGTGTGAAAATATAAGGGAAAAGTCCAGATAACCCTACCCCCCCAACACAAATTACCACCCAATTGACAATGTCCTCCCAAATTTTTAATTGGGACAATGTCTCACCCAAACTACCAAAAAATTGTCAATGTCTACCTGTAAAACATTATTTTATATTTATCTCGTCATTTAATTTTTCACCTGTAAAACATTTCGGTGTATTCATAGAGCTACGAAAGGCTTATAGTGGCAGATTTATGTATATCTTGTTTATAGCTACTTCATGATGGTATAGTATATTTGTAAATTTATTTGCTCTTGGAAGAGAAATACTTTTTTGGTTACTTAGGTATTTGGTACAAATCATTGTTTTTCCACTTTCTACTATATTTTATTTTGATGTTTATTGTTAAAGGTAGTACTTCCAGATAATTATAAGTTAATTAGTGTGAGGCACTGCAATTAACACTCCAAGTTAGTTATCATAGTTAATTAATTTTGGGGCATTACATTAAGTCATTTACAGTGTTAAAGGAGGAAAATGAAGCATCTTTGAAAGTTTTAGAGTCACTGAAGACTCTGTAGTAAGAAAGCAAAATGAGATTTTTTAGAGTTAGGAGATGATGAATAGTGTACTATTCTAACCCTGTGCGAGCCGTTAAAATAGTACAATTCGGATGATGGTCAAAGACTGTTATATCGGTGTTGACTGTTCGAACACTGCTCGGAGGCCCTTTCAATGATATCTAACAAAATGCAAAAAAGATATAGTTTTAAGTGCTAGACTAGGATTTACGATTTAGAGACTCAACTAATGATAAAATATTTGCATACAAAAGGGTTGAGGCTTTCGAGGAAGGTTTCGTAAAAGACATTTACGATTAAGGTAAGTAAGTTAAACTCACGTGAAACCCTAGAAAAATGATTTTTGAGTATGCATATTTATATATGAAATGTGCATCTTTGTATTGCCTTAAAATGCTTTATGATTCAACGTTGTGAGCCTTGAATTTCTTATTAAAGTTAATTGATTCAATGCTTTATGAAAGATCAAATCATTACAAAAAGGATTATGGTTTTACCGTGGAGAGAATTAAAGAATGAAAAAAAAAAAGAAAAAAAAAAAGGAGTTTTTGAGGGAAGATTAAACATAAACCTCTCTTTTTTAAAGCTTATTTAGTTTTCTTTTTTTTAAAAAAAAAAAAAAATAGCCAACATGGTATCCAGGTGGCATAAAAGAATCAGTTTAGGAAATAATAAACCTACATCATTTTGAGAAATATGCTAACAAACGATATTATTTCAGGAAAAGAACTCTCTTTTACGATTTTGTAAAGGCCAGATAGTGTGCTGCCGTTTAATCTCCAACACACATGTACTCAATTCAATGGAAAGGCCAGAATTGATGAAAAATAAAGAATTAAAAAAAATAAAAATAAAAATAAAAAATAAAAGGGTTGGGTGAAAAGATGTACTCCTTCGCCACATTGCTTCCTTCACTTGCTTTCTTCATGAGTGATCAGCTATTTCCGACGGTTTTGTATATCTTGATTGGTCAGTTAGCTAAAGCCGACACCCAGCAGTGATTAAAGAAATAAAAATGATTAGAAAGTTGCATGGAATACAAGCATATTAAGCTTTAATCAACTCACAAGCTACTAATCTTGGCGGTCGGCCCAATTTTCCTCAACTGCTTTTTTAGTGTCAAGTCAACCATTCACCATATGCATGCTTAATTTGGTTCAATAAATAACAGAGAGTTAAGAAAATTGAGTGCATTGGCAGAAGTTACCTCCAACTCCTTTATATGAAACTTTTGATTCTAATACATTTCATAGGTGGATAATGCATTTTAGATTGTTTTAGTATTGGACACAGTTTTTCTTTGAATAGGAGGAACTTCTTTTAAATTAGGTCAAATGAATTTTATTAAGTTAACTTGTGTTCAAAATGCATGTAATTCTAACATGTATTTTTAAAATTGTAAGTGAAAATCACATGCTCTATTAAAAATGAGTAACACTACATACTATAAGAACATCTCATAAATATCTCACAAAGCTGATGTAACAAGGTCTTGTAACCTTTCGATCAGTCATTGTGAAAAAAAAATTCAATGACTTACCTTGCCACATTAGCTTTGTAGGATGTTTGTGTGATATGTAGCATTACTAATTAAAAATATATGTAAGAATTAAAAATGCATGTGATAATCACATATCAGTTTAATAGACTAAATTGAAAGAAATCTCTCTAATTCAATTTGAAAGAAAACTTTTTTCTTTAGTATTATATATATGAAGCAACTACATGACCACTACCTTCTTTTATAAATGGCCTAATCGTAGAGATCGACAGCGGTGGAACCGGTTGTCATTACGGAATTAAGATTTCAGATTTGAAGGGGCCAATAAGGGGTTAAGCTTAATTTTTATATAGGTCTATCTTAATTTTTAAACAAAAAATACACATATATTTAACTTAATAAAAAAAATTAAAAGAAATTTTGAAAAAAAATAATAAAAATTGGGGTTAGTCTTAATGTGGTTTCCATCTCTCACTATCAGCCGCCCCCCCCCCCCCCAAAAAAAAAAAGAAAAATCTTAAATTTTGTTCCCCACGTCAAAAATTTTGGTTCAACACATAAGTGCATGTGTTAGTGAGCAAGTACTCACCAGCAATGCTTAGGGAATACTCAAAAAGAGCCAATGAATTTCAAAAGAAAATTATATCGATCGAAAAAAAAAGGAAAAAAAAAAGAACCCTATTATGTAGGACCCGTTTCTTACTTTGGCTTTTCGATGAAAGTTGGTTTGGGTTTAGGTTTAGGATTAGGATTTAGCAAACCTCATAACTATCATTCCGACTGTGTTTGTTGGTTGCTTTTGGGGTATCTAAGCAAAAGTCCTTTGTCTAGTTTCTCACACCTAATCCAAAAGTCATGTGGGTCTGAGAATCATATATTATTTCATATAACCATCCCACTACATATCCCTTTTAATTAGTTGAGATAAATTTTTATGAGTAAGGGTTGCATCTCGTATTTAACCCTCAACCCTAATGGAGGGGTGAGATTGTAAAAAAATTAAAAGTTTGATACACTAAATTGATAATTTTTTAACTTTAAAAAATAATTACAAAAATGATGAAAATTCAAGAGGATAAGTAAAGTTACTCTTATTATTTTTAGGCATGTAAGCACCTACTCTTATCCTAAATAAATAGAATTAGTGAGTTGAATTATATTCTTATTACTATGCACTCAGCCGGTTTGAGTAGAGAATACTAGACTCCTCCATAGACAAAGATTTTCTCTAATTCAGTCTATAAAAATGACATGTTATTTATTATTTACATACTTTTTTAATTGTATGTGAGATGCACATGCATTTTTAATAAAATTTATTCTAATTTTTTCTTTACTATTAAAAAAACATATATTTTTTACATACTCAATAGACACGTGTTATTTTTATAGACTGAGTTGAAAGAAATTTTCTAACCTAATTTGAAAAAAAACTCTGTCCACTTCGCACACAAAACACATTGTTCTTTATTTTCGGCCACCAACACTGAGACGCATCAAACAACAAATATATCAATGGAGGGTTCATCATACAACAAAAGAGGTATGTTTTTCTCAATACTGATTTACACATGCTGTGAACAAAAATGAAAATATTTTTCATAAATCTAACTTCAAATGTGCCAAAGTTGCCAGAAAATACTTTGACCCATTGATGGAGAAGTACCTACATTTGTGACTAGAGAACCAAACAACACAGCAAAAGAAATTGTGGAATAAGAATGGAAATGTCCCAACTTTAATTTGCGGAATATCAAGCCATCATCAAGAAAAAAAAAAGAATCACATAAAAGAGTACAAAAACAACTCTTGAGAAAAAGTTGACGGTTTATTACAAATAAAAAAGGACAATAATCAATAAAATATATTTTGCAACATTTACTATACTGACCGGAGCCGAGCATTCTCATCTGACTTCTTAAAGTAGGGCTCTACTTTAGGGAGCAAAAATATATTTTGAGACATTTTGAAGTTTTCATCCAACTCCCACTTAGAGGAAAAAAAAAATGAGAGCGTGAATAGTACTCTCTACTACTATAAGGCATTACTCACTCCCTATTTTTCATTAAACCAATAATAAATTGTTTAACTTTCTTAGTTTTTTCCTTTTCCCCATATGGATGTTGCCGAACGAATACAATATTCTTAAAAAATCATATTTAAATGAAAGAGTGAAAAGTGGATCCCTAGAGAAATAATAAAATAACCAAAAACTGTTGTGGAGAATAAATAAAATATGAGAAATGATTGTTTTAATTTTTCTAATCATCTTTTGTCCATCTTCATATAAAGAGGTATGCAAATCTACCATTAAATCTATAGGACTACGTGTGTGATTTTATAATTTAATGGTAAATTTGAACATCTCTAGTATGAAGATGAACAAGAAATGATTAAGAGAATGATGTGTAATATCTCCCATAAAATAAGGCAACATTTTGCTACAGTAATTAACTACACGTCGAGAATAACTGTAACAAAAAATATATTTTACATAAGCTAAAGATAAGCGGTTGAACATAAATTTTTCCTCATATTACCTAATTATACACACAATTTGGAGGGTTATGCCTCATCTCCGGAGATGCTATGATTCTATCATTAATGTATATATATATATAGTATAATTATATATATATATATATTAAAAAAACAAAAGAAAAAATCCTTGTTCATGACCAAGTAATGCACGCAGTATAGGATAAGAACGGTTTAGGATAAGATACAGGTTGGCAGGTTGCTGTTAGAAATGCATGGCGGAGGCCCTAAACAACTTCTAATTTTTTTTTTTAAGGTGATCCGCTTTTTTCTTTTTCTTTATTTATTTATTTACCTATTTTTGTGAATAGGTGATTCACTTATTGTTTTCCGCAACATGGATCTCTCGCTGCTAGACTAGCAATTAGTGTTTGAGTAATGCTACACACAGTTTTATTTTTCTATACCTATTTTTACACTTTCTTAAGCGGTTTTTAAAACTAACATTAAATTAAAATCTAATAAAATTTCATTCTAAATTCAATTATAATTTTAAAAGCCACTTAAAAAAGTGTATGTAAGATTATTCTTGACGCTTTTCATATGAGGTTTGTAATGGTCAATTTCTAAATTTTATTTATTTCTAAGAGTTTATCGTAGCATTAACTAACCTACACACAATCTAATTAAATGGGCCGCTTCTACTTATTAAAATGAAAGCATTTTCATTGCAACTCTTTCATGTAGTGATTGTTTTTATTAGTGATCTTAATCTCTAGTTGTTTTTGCTTTTTTTTTTTTTTTTTTTTTTTTTAAGCAAAAAGGGCAAAGGGAGTGATCAACTGTTACTATTCTACTTATGTGTGACCATGACAGCACTTACCCTCTAAGAATTGCTCAAAAATTGTTTAGACAGTAGGAATTGCAAATACTTCATCAAGACCAATTGAGCCATAGCTTGACCTAGTTCCACCCACCAAAGTATCAGTAAGACTTAAGATAGCTAGAACTAATCAAACTTTTGTAAAAATTTTCATTTTGAATTTCAAACTCACGCCCTAATACATACTTAACCCCTTATAAATTCTCTCAAGGCTACTAAACCACCGCCATAGGTGGTTAAGTCCTTTCGTTTGATTGTTTTTTTCTTGTTAGTAATCTGCTAAGAAATTATACATATAAGTTGTCCCCCACTTCTTGCAGCCAAATTCAGAATTTCAATAGCCCATGCAAAATAGTACTCCCAATACATAAAGGTGTGGAAATTAGTATACACTGAGGAAGGGTAACTCCCAATGACATTAGATTACTCGATCAATGGGCGCAGTCTATGTAGAAAAATAATTTGTACCCGTGTGGAAAGTGAGCCGGCGGTACAAAAAAGTGGTAGCTAATTAATTAAACACATTTATAATCATCAGTCACAAGACTAGAACCACTATGGTGAAGATCCACAGTTGGGGAAGAAGACTAGGATCGTGTTAAACACGGATTCGGAGTTTCAGCAATTTGGTAAGTGAAAAATGTGAGGTAACTTTTATAGAATTTTTTTGTCCCAATAAGTCAACAAACTTCATGAGATTTAGGGGTGGTAATTCGTGTTGTGTGTTGAGTTTGAGTCGAGGCATTGGTCAACCTTAACCCAATATATTTAATTAAATAGATCAAACTTTTTAACTCTAGCCCTCTAATTTTGTATTAAGTTCGTGTTGAGTTCGTAGGTAATGTCAAAAATTGCCTACCATTATATCGCGTGTCGGATTCAGATCGTGTCGAATAGAGACGAAGGGAGGAGGGACCGGTAGGAGCCCTGGCCCCACCACCCCCCCCCCAAAAAAAAAAATTCAAGCCAAATTTTTTTTTTACCTATTGGTACCTACCCAAAATTTATTTTTTTTGCCCTACCTTATAATTTTTTTTTGTCTTGGCCCCTCCCCATATTACCTCCCGCATCCGTTTTTAGTGTCGAAGCATGTATATAAGATTATATAAGTCAACCCTAATCCGACCCATTTAATTAAACGGGTCAGACTTCTCAACCCTAACACTTTAATTTTGTGTTGAGTTCGTGTTAAAAATTATTAGCCTACCAAGACCTATTAGAATAGATAAGCCTCATAAAAACTTTATCATATTTACTATCTAAATTATTAACAATTTATACAGCAAAATTAATGAAAATCTCTGTCCCGTTAACTTCTACCAACTGGGTGTACAGCTTGTAAAGAAGTGTAGCACTAGTTATTATAATTCTTTAAGAAAAGCATACCACTTTGTCCACGCGTTAGCACGAGCATGAAATGTTTTGGTTCGGTTCAGATGAAACTTGAAAGTGATAAGACGGTGGAACCTTTGTTTAATTATTTTCACAGGACAAAGTGAATATGAGGGGATCCGGATCCATTCCCATGCTGAAGTGCTGCTGTTCTTGCAGATTACAAGACACTTGGGTTGCCATCACACTTTTTTGGCTGCCCAAATTTGGTACTCTTTTTCTATCCACTACTTCTATCATGTTGTTTTGCTTCGTCACTGGTTTTAACATTTTCTGTGATGGATATGAAATATAAACTAACTTGGATGGCTTCATTGTACCTGGCTACACATTCAGTGATCATCCCTAATCAAATTATTACAAAAAATGGAAAACAGGCATCATTCATTCATGACAATAAAGTCTTAACACACCTACATACTACTGTCCGAACAACGTTACAATTCTAAAGGTCTCACACAGTATAAGTGCAATCTTAATCATGTGTATACAAAATTTTTGATATTCTCCCTTTGCAAGCTAGTTTTCAAGGGTGAGATCTACCTCAATTTTGTATTATTTGTTATCAAAATCAGCCACCATGTCGATTGTAGAATCGGATGCCCCATCGAGACAAATACATTAACAAATAACTTCAAAGATAAGACACTCCTATAAACACAAACAATTTTAACTTTTAAGTCACGTCAAAACACTTTTTCAAATCAAAAATAAAATACAATCTCAAAACTCATTGACAAACATACCCGCATGGCAGATGTGTTACTTTAGTCTGATTTTTTAATTTTTTTTTTTTTTTTTTATTTGAATGGGAAAAAAGGTTACGGGGGAGGAACTTTAGTCTGGTTGACTTGCTCTTTGCATCATACACAGGATTTTCAGTGTTTAGGTTTTGCATTCTTTGAATGATTACTGTTGTTTCGGCCTTTTAGGTTAGGTAAAGGTTTTTTCAAGTCATGAATATATAGGAAAAACAGAGGCGGTGAGTTTGTTTCTTGTTTTTTTTTTTTTAACATTCAACCAGCCACGGTTCGGGTCGGGTCGAAAACTGATTTAAAAGGTGATTGTTTTGCCTACCGATCAAACCGTGGTCGGTAGGAAGATTTTGAACCACCTACCGACGGCTGGTTGTCGGTGACAGCTCGTCGTCAGTGCGGTGGCGGCCGGTGGGCGGCAGGCGGCCGATCTGCACAGTGCTACACAGGACTGATTATTTAGACTTGTGATATATATAAAAAATAAAAAAATAAATAAATAATTCACTTCCTACGAAGATGAAAAATTAAAACCAAAAAAGTTCCAGCGTTGGATTCATGGCGTTTTTATATTGCTACGGGTATACCCGACATTGAAATACTATAATAAAAGAAGGTAGCTCAAGCATGTATAGGACAAAATCCGAGCAAGAACTGAAACTAAACCAGCAAAGCCCAAAATTCTTTTTGAGGTGGCATCAATCTCCAAGAAACTTCCTTTTCTTGGCAGTGTTCATGTATGGTCTGACGACCCATTCAGTCTGAGCTTCATCCTGATCCAATGTTCCTAACTTTATCTGAAACAGCGACATAGGGAAACCAAATACCACAGTCAAATACACATAAATACGAAAAATAATACACCTCTACTATGTAAAGACTCTTTTTGACCATGTCAAGCCAACAATGACAAAAGTAATCCAAGGATCTCAACTGAGACCAAGAAATTATGAACTGAAGGTTTTACATATAGTACCAGTAGATGCTGAGGAGTTACAGAGACTAATAGAAAGCTTTTACATCAGTGAAAAGGTACCAATAGAAACCAATCAAAGTAGATCAAAAGCCTTACAATAACTTAACAGCATAGAAACCACTGGCCTCATTACTTGGGCGCGTTTCTCCACCTTATCGGTGAGGTCATGAGTTTTACATGTTGTAAGTAATTAAAATTGTGGAGTTAAGAGTGTCTATCGACCAAACAATTAACATTGTAACACCCAGAGAATAATAAGGTCCCTTTCTCCAATGAAGAGAGAAAAAAATAAAAATCAAAAGAATAAAGGCATGCATTCATAAACATGTTTTTTACAACTATCATTCTTCCCCCTGCTTTTCTAGGACCAGAGGTCTCAATTACTAGTACAGAAACCTCATTGACATCAGGTGCAAAGCAATGATGCGTCTGACACAGACCATATGAAAATATGGCATTCTTACCCACCTTGTTTGAACTCCAGAATGGCTAAACTGTAAGTTCTTGAATTTCAAACCCAATGGTCATTATTATAATTTTGATGGCATAAATGTAATAACTGGCATAGATTTTCTTGGCCCACAATCATCGTCCTTCCTTCAATTTGGGTTGTAGCAACATGTCTGTCCGTTTTGAAAGATCAACTAGTGAATTTTTCCTACTTCCATTAGTTAACCCCCGTAATACAAATGTTCCAACATTGTAGTCACAACAGTTAGTTTGAATGCCTCTATTAAAAAATCCCTTAACATGTAGACTTCTTCAAAAAACAAAAACAACCTTTGTGGGGCCAAGAGTCAAGATAGCTACCAGCTAGAAGGCCACTACAAGAAGTGAGAACCAACACGAACACCTCTTAGACCACGACATAGAAGGGTCGTTTTCTAGTGTTGGTCCCACATAAGAGCAGTTTTCGGAGATGTGACTCAAATAGGGTCCCATCCTAGAATACTTTTTGCATAGAGTGGCTACTTTGAAAACTCAAATCCATGAACTTATGTTTGGCAGCCCAAGACTGTGATAACACTTGACAAAAGTCCTTGGAGACCAATTGATATGTATTTCCTCTTTATTTCAGTTGCTTACTTATTTGTTTACTTTGCCAAGACCACTACAGATGTCTTAAAACATGTTTTCAAATGATCCATCAAAAAACAGTCCAATATTTGGAAATTTTCAAATTAACAGAGATAACCACTAGAGTCTAAGTATTGTTAAAGTTACACGTGAAAACTTTATGATTCATAGAGACTCAATATAGCGTGGGCTATGCCTTACATGAAAATGTTTAGGTCATTACTGAGCCCAATGCCCTAAAAGATTGGTGCCTCACCCTAATAAATTAGTAAAAATTTGGGATGCTACTGCAACATAATAAAAAGAGGGTTTGTGTGGAAGCAGAACAGGAAGAAGATCAATTTTTTTTTTCTGAGCAAATTCAGGAGAAGGGAAGGGTTATATGGGGGGGGATCCTTCACACTATTGAGAAGAAGATCAATTATTTGGACACATCTAGTGATCACCAATCAACAAACAAATGCCGTCAAACCAAATTTAGGGATAGCTAATGGTCCCAAAGAAACATGGAGATAAGAAAAAGTTCGGATAAGTATAATGAACAAGAATAAGAGAGAATAGAAGGAGATGATACTGACAAGATGCCAGGTTTGTGATAGCAATATATATATATATATTTGATAAGTAACATAGGTTCTGGGTTTCAAGTGATGGCCAGTATCTGAACCATTGAGCCAAGTAATTCTATTATCAAATATAATAACTAATTCTGATAAATAAAATGAGAAAATGAAAGTAATCATTTAAAAACTTATATCAAGAGAGCATAAGAGAAAGGAGAAAAAACAGATAAAAGTTGCATTTCCAAACCAACAGAGAAAGATGATAGCCATCTCAGTTTGCTTTTTCTGTATACTAGTAGACAAGGTCTAAAAACCAACAAGGATGAAAAGGAAGATTCATGACAAAAAAGGATATTTGCACATGCGCAAAATGCAACATTAGCTAGGTACAGAATATGAAAGAAATGCCTGTAATCATGGTTCTCAAGATGTTCTTAAATGAAAAATAAAGAAATGACTTCTCTGGATACTACCAAGACCACCACCCGCCATTAGGGGTAATGGCCACCGATGAACATGCATATCTCACCATAGGTACTTGGATATTGAGCTGGGAAGTAATGAAGGAATAAGCAAATATCTCTTACCATCATGTACAGACAAGATGGGACCCAAGAGCAGACGCCATATGAAAGTGTAATAACCACAAGCAGCGATATAAATAAGGGGTAGTAAATAATTACTACATAACTAGAAGAGCATAACTCTTAACAACAATGACCAACAAATCAAGCTTCATTGAAAAGCAAACCAAGTAGCAAAAGAAATACCTGATAAAGTCGCATTTCAAAGCGAGGACCAACTTCTTTAAGCTCAAGTGATTTAGGACCTCCATGCATCTCATACACATGATGCCTGTAAGTTTACAAGTTGTTAATGGAGTTCAAAAAGGAGAACATTTATGCTGTTCAGAACAAAGCAGATCTTGTATGAAGAAAAACTAATCAATTGCGCATAAGAAGAATAAATTCCAGATGCAACAGATTACAAAAGACAAAGCCAAAATATGAGATTGGAATACGTGGACAATAATTTCAAATGAGAAATTATGATACCTACATGCCTGCCAGAAAAAAACAATCATATTCGCAATAGCATAAGTAAAAGAGATGCCACTCAGAACAACTTGAGCAACCACATTTATTTTGATTCAGTCACCATGCAGAACGTTAATGTTCCATTTTTAAACATTGCACCCAAAAAAGTTGGATTGTGCTTCATAACAAGGCATCCTATGAAGAACTAAAAAGGGCTGAATTCAAAATCTGTAAACTCAATACCAAAAACTGTTTAATAAACCTTCTAAAGCCTCTGATAGCTATTTATGAAGTTGAAGGCTCAAAATGATACACATTAAGCTAATAAAAAAGATACTGAATGTAATCTGATGGTAGGATTGTCAAAATATCAATATAATCAAAAGTTACTGAATGATAAAATTGTAACTTGAACCTATCCTATCCACATCTCTTGGAGATCTACATTGATAAAGATATTATATGTCCAAGCCAACGTCATCCTTGTCAACAAAAGTTTCACAAACTAAAGAATAGCCAATTGAAGCATCTCCCAAAGAATCAAAAAATAAACCAACCTGAATGAAATATAGTCAGACTCATTTGCAAAAGTAATAATGCGTTTAGTATCTGGCTTTGGCACCGGAAAAAGATGCTGCAAAATGTTTGCTGCCCTCTCCCCCAGCTATCAACAATAAAAATTCCAAATCAAATAAACAGTGGACATCAAAGCAGAATATAGTCTACATCCCATAGGAGTAGAGAAGCCAAAAACAAGATAAATACTGCAACTACCTAAATATATACAAATAACACGAATCACATCCCCATCAAATTTTGTAGCTACACTAGTTAATCCATAAAGATAGTGAAACCAGCATCCACCCAAATAAAGGATCCTACTGTTTTTCCAGCAGTAAAATCCTCAACTACCTTCCTAAACTTTGTTTAATACTAAATTAACTGAAAAATCATTTAAAATGCTGATATTACATAGATGGGGACTTGTTCAAAAAAAGCTACAGACAGCCTTCAATATATTTGCTACATTTATTAGATATGCAGTCCTCTAAGCACCATCAATAGTGGCAAGAACAGCAGAACGTCAACATGCAAATACTTTGATTGGATTTTTGTCTACCTAGTTTTCTCATAATATATTGATGAAAACCAACTAAGTAAAAAAAATTATATCCAAGATATGAATACCTTTGTTGAAAACTTGCTAAGTATCAAGTGTGGGTAAGCCTCAGACATTGTTCCAATGGCTTTCCTGTCCTTAATGTCATGTCGTGTAACCTACAGGCAAAACAGCTTTATTAGCATATTGACGCCCAAGACAACTGGGACAAAGCAAAAGTCCAGAAAACGCTAGTGGTATGATCAAACTACTTACCACATTGAGTAATCCAAAATATGCAGTTGGACCATAAGGTAGATGGCTTATGGTCATACCATCTGGCACACCGCGATGTTCATGAACTAAGATGACATCTGTAAAATCATGTGAACGGCAAGTTTCAATAATTTCTTTAATAACCTGCAAAGACTAAAATATTTCAGAATATGCTTGACCATGGAAAAATTATCACCTCCATGTTCCTGAACTAAGTGTGTGGAGAAAAAAGCCATTCACCAACCTGGCCACCACGATTCATTCGTTGTGCATTAGGAAAGACGATCTTCAATTCCTTCACAAACATGCCAAAGAATTGCAATCAATGACCAAAAACTCTACTGCTTGCAGAATGCCAATGAAGTAAACAAAAGTATACCCATCCTAGATGAATTGAGAACCAACCTTTACAAACTGTGTAAGTGGAGCACTTGGATTACGAGATGTAGTAATCAAAATTTTAAGATCTCTTTCAGATGCATTTGCATACTCATCATCAATGTGCGTCTTCGGGACTAAAATTTAAGCACAATTGCCAGACATAGTAAAAACAGAAAAATTAGGAGGTGCCATCAGGGGGTGAAAAACAACATAAAATAAAAAGTTGAATAAATTAAAAATTTTAATAACCTCAACACCATTTACAAGTTAAACCAGACAAATCTGGTTTAAAAGAGAGAGAGAGAGAGAGAGAGAATGAGCATACCAGCTGTGTTTTCGTCCTCAAGGTCGATTTGGTGCCGAAGCTCCGCCTCCTCGTTCTTTAGCTCCGTGGGAATTGGCTTTCCCTCTGTGAAAATCCCCATTAGCACAAAGAAATAAAATAAACCGAGAAAAACAAAAAAAAACAAAAAAAAGTGAGTAATAAAACCAACCTTGTAGAGCTTCTTTAATCTTTCGCTTTTTCTCATAGAGCAAGCGTTCTTTGCCTTCTAAGCTCTTTCTGTACAAATACTCTCTCCTCAAGCGTATGTTTCTTCGCAACATCTTCGCCGAACAAACCACAGGGGCTTTACAGAGAGTTCTCAACCAGCAGTAGACGCGCAAAGATCAGGGGTTTTACAGAGACAGGTGGTTTAGGGTTTTGGGTTTTGGGCGAGTTTAGGCGACTGCGTGAGTCACTCAGGGCTGTTCAAACCGGATTTTGGCTTGGGAATTCAACGTACTGGACTGGAGCCGGTTCACGGTCCAGATTGTCTTAAAACAATCCAAGGATAGAAACAAGCCACGTCATTTAAAAATTGGCTGAGGCGTTAACGACTTCTCAAAGCGAAGTTAACGGCGTCTCAAACTTCACATACAAGTTAAACATCAAATTCCCTCTCCCATTGAATCGGATTCAAACCCAAATCTTTCTCACCCTAACCGGAGCTACGTCAGCTTGCTCGCCGTTGTCAAGCCTCGATGGCCTCAGTTTACTCGCCACTGCCCAGCCTTGACGGTGAGGGGTCGGTGTTTTTTACTTGACAAATATCTCGATCCCAGAGTCCCCACCCACGCCTGCAAGAAAGCGAACAACCACCATTGTTGCTACTCAGCAACTCCACTGAAAATTTTCAACAAAAGACCCATTCGGTACAGTTCAGGACTAACAGAGAAACAACCACACCAACATAAAATTCTCATCCTATTTGGCCGAAAATCCAATACACCCACAACATTTAACTTCAAATTTCCAAAGAAACTAACACCCACTCGGTGAAGCTCAAGGCAACATAAAAGACAAACAACAAAAAATCTTCCCTTAACCACCATTTTCGGTCAAGACAAAGAAATCAAAAGGAAGAAAAACCTTGCTCCCCCAAACACCCATTCAGTTGGTTCCCTACCGAGAAATCAAGAGAAAAAAACAAAAAAAAAATCTTTGTAGCACCTCTGAACTTTTTCCGGCGAGTGGCTTCAGACCCCAGCGACCTCAAAGGTCTCATACAAAAACACCAAATCAACCGAAAATGCCAACCAAAACTTTCTCAAACAAAAACACCAAATCAACCGAAAAATCTCCAATCTTCCACTAAAATCACAACCCACCGAAAAAAATCTCCAAAAAATTCAGTCTAATTCGAAAACCACCAAAAAAAACCTCCTCGTCTCCTCCATTCGGCCATAGCCATCAAAACTCCCAGCTACCCACAACATTTCCCAATCCCAACGCCGCCATCGATCGATGCCCTCTGTTTACCTCCACGACTTCCACTGCTCCGGCATCTCGGCTTGGGAAGGAAGAAGGACTCGGGAAGAAGGGGATTTGCCGCCATCGATGCCCTCTGTTTACCTCCACGATTTCCACGGCTCCGGCATCTGGACTTGGGAAGGAAGAAGGACTCGGGAAGGAAGAAAGGGGATTGGTAAACGTTAACGTTCCTTTGAAATGCCGTTCATTGCCTTCATGACGACGTGGCCCTTTTATAACCATAGATGGCTTAGAATTAATCTTAGCCGTGAACCGGCTCCAGTCCAGTTGGGATGGACTGGAGAGGATCCGGATCCAAACAGAGGGAAACAAAGGGAGGAAAATGATTAGTTTGTCGTGCAAATTTAACGTTTCAAAAGGTGGCCCATCTCCTTTTGATGGGCCACTTTTGGTTTGCCCAATGCGGCCCATAATAATGAATGAGTAAAACGTAGCACACACCGGCCCTTCCCTTTTGCAGTGACGAACCGATATAATTCACGTAGATTGTAGAGTAATTCAACATACTCTTACTATGGATCGGGACACTTGTTTGTCTCATTTTTTATTATTTGTTTGCATTTTTATATTATTGTTTTTATTTTTTATCTATTGTAAAGAAGTCCACCAATTTTTCCTTTTTTTGTTGTTTTTTCTTAGGATTTTACACTCTCTTTTCTTTTTAGATCAAAAGTGAGAAATATCTTCCCTTCTAACCTTGAATTCAATTAGAAATTAAAAAAAAAAAAAAACACACACACACTTTCAAATTTTTTCAGATTGCTTTTAAAATTATTATTTAATTAAAATTTAATAATGACTCATTTTAAATTCAATAATAATTTTATAAGCCATGTAAAAAAGTGTAAGAGTAAAAATATTTGTAGCATTACTCGATTCACATAAACTACAAAGAATAACATAAAATAGCTAAACCCTAAAAAATTCATTAAATTTCTTTTCTGTTTTTCTGCAAACTTAAATATTTAAAAAAATAAAATAAAATAAAATAAAACTCTGTGGTGGCCACCTACACCAATGACAACGGGCCATCTAGTTAGGGAGACACTAACATTGATTTGCAACTATTTAAAGCCGTTTTAGTTAATTTGTTTAAGGTACAGGTTTTACGTCTTTGATTGATTGTGCGCTTTAGAATGATGCCCAGTTATTATTAGATGGATTTGGCTTAGCTACCGTAAAAAACCTATAGCATGTGTATTGTACTTTTTTCCATCAGTTGAGATTTAATTTAATTTAATTTTTATAAAAACTAAATTACACCCCACAAGTAATCTTCTCAACAAAAATTGGTTTTTATTAGGAGTATTGAAAAGCATATACTTGTGACATGTTCAAGTGACTCATGGCAATTTTATAAAGTGGGTTGGAAGAAATTTCTAGCCTTAAGCAAAATAGATTGAAAGAGATTCCATTAACTTTAGTTAATCTAAGCTAACAGCAAACTTATGTCAACATAATGAATCAAATCGCACAGAGAGGCATCTCCTTATCTTTCTTCTAACCAATATTTATATCAATTAAGGAAAAGAAGAGAAACAGAAAGTTCAAATTTGATAAAATGGGGAATAAATTTCATACACGTTGTTATCTTCCCTTAAATTTCCACTTTGTCACTAAACTGTGCATTAGGTTAAACGTTACAAACAAATGAATAGGAATGTTTGTGTAATAAATCTATCATTAGAAAGGGAATTCAAAATTATATCACCGACTCCTATATCCCTTTTATACTTGTGTATCCACTAACCATCTCCCCCTTCCAAGGGTGATACCCCTTTACAAAGATAATCATTGTGGTAGACAATTTTTAAATTACAAGAATATGGAGATAAGAAACAAAAAAATAAAAAATAAGAGGAGACCTAAGCACATGTAGGAAATCGCCTTTCAAAACACTATATTACAATGAAGGCAAATGTACAAAGGAAAAAACTTAGCTCTCCCTATCTATGAGATAAAAACTTCGTGGGATGGTCTCCACATGAAAGCCTCAGATTCCAAGTGTCTTCTGAAAACCACATCTGGTTCACGGATTGGCAAAATTAGCTCAAGCCCTGACCTCTCACGACCCATCTCCAAAAATCTCTTCAATCATGCTGCAAGTTGACAATAAGTCAACTTTATTCTTGGGGCAATGCATAAACCCGGCATCCCAAACTTTATTATCGCAAGGCTCCACCATATATTCATGGCCAACCCCGCTGCTTAACACGCTAATGCTACTCGGCCAGTGATTACCGTTTGCAGACTTCGCCTGCGTCGCTTGTGAGGCAACCCCCGTATCCGACGATGTGCATGAATCATCTCCCCTTTCATCCCAAGGAATTTTATTCTGGAGCAGAATTGAGGGACTGGAACCACGGTTGTTAGGCAACTTCTTAGGGCTTGCTTCTGAAATGTTGGTGACACCCTCTCCACTAGCAATATCTACATTATTATCACAGGTTCCATCTGCAGCATCCTTATCATTCTCTTGCAAGTCATCTTCCCTGCTCCGATCAGAATCTGGATCATCATGATATAAAGGAGACTCAACAACAGAGTCCTCATCTTCGTCTGTCATTCCAAGTTCATTGTCACCACAATCATCACTCCCCTGCCATTCATCATTGTCACTGTCGACGTTCATTGGGACACATCTGTTCTGCTCGGCCCTCCTCCGAAACATAAAGACGTTGAAGTAGTAACTGACAATCTCCCTTTTGGTTCGGGAGGGGAAGACAATAGAGAGATTTTCCCAGAAATTCTTACCCAACGATGCTGGATTCGAGAAGACAATTTCATTAAACAAATGCTCCTCCTCTTCAGTCCATTTCTGTGCCACATGCTCTCCCATGTCATAAAACCCCAGCTCCACAAATCTTTCTAGCCCAATGTTATTCAAAAGTTTCTCCCTTGCTTCCATAATGTGTTGTCTGACACATCTAACAGAACCCCCATCCTCACAGCTGCAATCAATTCTACCATTTCCAACTTTGACACCATTGCATGAAGACAATTCCAAATCAGGCATTGGAATGACACAGGTCCCTATCAGTCTCTTCTCATCTTCATCCCCAACGATGGAGTTGGAGTCTGAAACTGCTTCAGATGTATCTAAATGATTTGAACTATTCTTGGTACACTGTGAACCCCATGTTGGAATATCAGCTTGATAATTGGGTCCAATAGGAACAGGTTTTCGAGGAGGACCATCCAAAAGTACGGAATAGATATCCTTGGAGTGAGGTAATGTCCTTGTTGGACGCTCGGCATGAAAATAGTCTGGGAAACAAGATCCATGAACTGGTGCCTCCAACCAGAAATCTTCTTCACTTGTACTGTTGGTGGCCCAAGAGGAGATGGAAATGCATCCAAGAACATTAGCTTCACTGTCCTCAGCACTTCTTGGAAGTTCAGTGAAAATATCATTTGAGAGCTTCTCATCAACTTCAGCATTACCTTTCCCAAATCCACCCTCTAACAATTACACATTAGAACTCGGTGAGTGTTTGTTGAAAGGTTACAAAAGGATATCATCCAATCAACTTGTCTTTGCATCCAATCACTTAGTGATAAAGACAACCGGGAAACAGGATAGTAAAACAATACCATTTAATGATCCTGGGAATTCATATAAACACTATCTTCCTACAGGTAAAACTAATGATACACATGCAGAATTGCTTTAGAGCAATTTTTAAACTGAAGAACCGAAGTTTCTAACCAGGCATAAACAAATGTTTGTCTGTAAATACATAAATAAAACTCATTAAAACTAGAACAAATGAATTGGTTAAGAGGCAAAATTCTGTTATTCAACAAAGGTCGACCACTAAGTAAAACCTCTACTAAAATGCTCCTACAAATGAATCATTGAAACCTTTTAGATGGCTAACTAAAATAAGTATTTCGATTTGCATGTGGTTCAGAGGAGATCGGATGAGTAAAATTACACAACCAGGCAAAACGTGGAATGAGATACACAAGAAATAGCACTCATCTGGTAGGTATACAACGGCTCAGTTAGTATTCCCTTTTTACACTTCACATCATAGCAATTTTTTTTTTGGTTGACAAGGTGTCCAAGGCTCTATGAGCACCGACTTTACATCTAACACTAGTAAGAGACCTTACACACTTAAAGAAACCCACATTCAGCATTCCACATATTAATGGAGCCTAAATGTCTCACCTAATTTGTGAGGGATCTGGGGAGTATCTTCAGGAAAAACAGATTCCGAAAACGAAACTAGCTGATTACTGTGTCCCAATTGTCTTGGAAGCTTGGAAGAAACGTCAAGCACCTCATCATCATCAAAGCGCCTTTTCTGAACCATTTTATACTGCAGAACAGAGTTGAAAGAAGTTAATGCAAAACGAAAAATAAAATAAAATAGAACGTTAATATTATCATTTGATAAACAAAGCAACCAAAGAGAGAGAATTGTACCACTAAAGGAAAATTGACCAAAATCAGGCCATTAATAGCTTTTTGCAACAAAAACATACAAAGAGAAAAGAAACCAGACCAAGACTTTTTCATAAATTCATTCCTAAATGTGTTGCAAGAGTATATACCAATAATGTTTTAATGTTTACTTCAGGCAGCTCTCAGTAGCTAAATCCAATTACAATTTGACTCAATTCTTTTAATTAGTATGAGCTTTCATATGAAGCGAAGTCATCCTATGAACTCTTCTAAAGCTAAATGTGTTTAATTCTGTTTCTGAACCTTTTATCAGGTAGACTCTATTGTCAAATACCCTTTTCTCAGACATGAAATGAATTATTAGCCATCAAAATGCATAAATAAAGCATCTACATATTAACACCAACCATAAGAAGAAGCGCGCTACTTACATTATAAAGAATTGTATTAATCAACTAATTATTTTTTACCTTATCCAAAAACTTATTATTTTTATTAGCATTGATGGCTAAAATAAAAACAAATAGGTGGGGCCAGTGATTTGGGCTACCCTTTCATAAACAGAGATCTATCTCTAATAAAGGGCAACTTGGTAAAAATAGCTACAATACTAATTCCTACCTAAAGGGCGCCCAATTTGTCAAAAAAAAAAAAAAAAACCCAAGAAAACAAAAATAATATTAATAATGAGTCCAGTGCACTGTAAAAAATGCCAAATAATTAAAACAGATAATCTTTTATGATTAACTACAAATGAGAAGCTAAAATTTCATAATTATTAACAAAAGGACTGGTTTATACCTCAAAAGAAGTCTTCGCCAAATGATATATCAGATCGTCGAATTGGGAAATTCTACTCAAAATTACAAGGAATCAAGGGAAAATTTCGAGAATAATTGAACGATTTCACTTTACCCGAACCCAATTCAACGAAATAAAGAAAAGCCCTAATTTTCTCCAAACCCTAAAGTTAGATCTTCAAATATTCAACGAAATTCCAAAAATTGAACCTGACCCAAAAACATATACAACGGCTCGCAGCGAAAACACCTCAAATCCCTGAATGATCTAAGAATCAAACAAACCTTCAATGAATCAAACTCCGAAACCCCAAAAAGATAGTAATAGTTTACAAATCGAAAAAGATTGAAGCGAGGAAATAAAGACCCAGAATCAAAATCAATAATCCACAGAACGGCTTCAGCGATCTGAGATCGAAGACACGGATCGAAAATTTTCTGAAACCCTAACCCTAGAATTAGATGGAAATCCCGGCTAGGGTTAAAATTGGGATCGATCGGTAGAGGAGAAAGAGGATCGATCAAATCAAAGCTTGAATCAATGATTTAGAAGGAAAATCGAGATCGAATTTGGACAAGAAAGGATCTAGATCGAAAAGTGGCGGCGATTAACGAAAAGGGGCAAATTTAGGGTTAGGTTGTTTTTGTTAAAGGGTTGTCCGAGGATGCGAAATACCAAAAAGGGACACGTATCTAAATGTAATTACGGGGAATGCCCTCCTTGTATGGGAATAGATCGAGGGACGTAGAAACAAGGTTTTATATTGGCACGAGGTTGGTGTTGGATTTTAAGCTTCTATTGCAGGGAAGGACTGGATGACACGTGGCGTGAGAATGGGAAAACTGAGGACGGGACAACTTGGTTGAAGTTTTTTATTTTTTTTGTAACTTTGGGCAGGAAGAACGTGGTTTTATATAGATGGGTAGTTTACGTAACCTTCAATAATTGTTCAAATGACAATATTTTTTATAAAATTTTAATTAAGATAATATCTTTTAAAATTATTAAATAATTGTCAATGTTCATTCATTGACAAATACACCCATAATAAAATAATTTTAAAAAATAAATAAATAAAAGATTAAAAAAATAACTAAACAATTTAAAATTTTACAAAAAGCTACCATCTAATTGGCCAAATTTAAAATTAAAAAAAAAAATTATTTTTTTAAAAATATCATCTTCAAAAAAAAAAACTCCCACCCAATTGGCCAAATTTAAAATTTTAAACAAAAAAAATCGGTTTTTTGAAATTTTTTTTTATTTTTGTCAATTTTATAAGGGTATTTTTTTCTTTTTTTAAAAAAAAAAAATAGGGTCATTTTTTACTATTTGTTGGCGTTGGGAGACATTGATAATTGTTTGATAGTTTGGGAGGTACATTATCACAATTAAAAGTTTAGAGAGACATTATCAATTGGGTAGTAGTTTGAGGGATGTATATAGACTTTTCTCTTTATTGATTCAGTATCAATCTAGATTAATATTAAGTTTTTCTCATTTAAAAAATTACAAAAAATCTCTTGTATTTTTTGTACAGAACCTAAGCAAAATCTAATTTTAAATAATTAAATGTCATCCCATGTCTCCTCTTGTGTCCCTAAAATTGATTTAATTTTTAAAAATACTATTAGATCAAAATTAAATAATGATTTATTATAAATTTAATGGTGATAAATCCTTCATAATTATACTACACTACCATATATAATATATATATAATATATCTAATTGATAAATGAAAGAGTTACAAGGGATGATCTTTTCCACTATTGATCCGGAAATAAGAAAGAATGGGTGATCCTAAAATAAAAATAAGGATGGGCTCCCAACAACAGTCCCAGACCGAAAATAACAGTGCAAAAATACATACAAAGGTTAAAAAATTGGTCAAATAAATGACCCGATCATCTCAAGGGCCGCATAAATTGGTTTCAAAGGCAAAAGAGGTACAGAATAAGATGAACCTATCTGAATTCCCACATAGAACTTGCAACAACCACCGCAAGGAGGCTGAAGCAGGAAATGCACTGTCAAAGTCCAATACATGAATTGAAAATAAAAAAAAAAAATAAAAAAAAAAGGGTATCAACAAAACAAAAGTTTTTACAACTAGATGAATCTAGTTTTGAAAAAACTAGATCTACAAATCCAATTTGTTCCGGAGAAGCGAGCGGCGTAGCACGAAGGAGATATGGCGAAGGCAAGGCGGCAAAGGCTGAGGGATGGAGAAGACTGGAGCTGCTGATCTGATCGAGAACAACTAAAAACGAAGAAGAAAACACTAAAAACAGGAGGGAGATGAAAAAAGAGAAAGGGGAGGAGGAGAGGAGATGAGATGAGTCCATTCCTTATCCCCTAGAAGGCCTCACAAGGAGGTGGAAACCTCTTGTTCTAGAGAGAAGGAAGAGTCTCTCTCTAGAGATAAGCTAAGGGCAATTTATATTGGTTATATCTATTTCTTGGCTTTTTTAAATTATTAGATACCATAGATTTAGTTAGAATAATGCTACACATACTCCCACTTTCTCACACCCATGTTCACACTCTCATAAGTGGCTTTAAAAACTACTATTGAATTTGAGATAGATCATTATTGGATTTTAATTCAATATTAATTTTAGAGAAAAATGCAAAATTGGTCCTTGTGGTTGACCTAAATTACAAATCACTCCCTATGGTATAAGAAAAAACTCATAGGTCCTTGTGATTGGCCAAAATAACAAATCAATCCTTGAAGCAAATTTTCGTCAATTATTTTAACAGAAACCGTTAATTTGTCACGTCAATCATTTTAACAATAGCGCGCTACTTTATTGGTTTGACATTATAGACTAACGGTTTCTGTTAAAATGACTGACAGAAATTTGTCACAGGGAGTGATTTATTACTTTAACTAATCACAGGGACCTCTGAATTTTTTCTTATACCACATGGAGTGATATGTAATTTAAGCTAACCACAAGGACCAATTCTACATTTTTCCCTTAATTTTAAAAGCCACCTAAAAGAGCATAGAAATAGATGTAGGGTCATGAGAGTTTGTGTAACATTACTCATGGAGTTATGCAGGGGCATAAACTGACTCCACTACGAAAGTTAAAATGTTCAAGTATGTGAAGGCATCAAATTAATATTGGCATTTCAAACCCGTCATCTATAAAAACTCCATTTAAATTAAGTTGATCTAATCCAAAAGCAGACCTATGTCAACATAAACGTTTTTTGAAAAATTTTGGTAGTGCTGATTTATTTTTAGGTGTTTTTTTATATATCAAATGCCCTACCTTTGAACGCAGCTTGACTTATAATTGAAAGTAACCAATTAGGTTTAAACGAAACCTAGAAATCTACCACTCTATAACTTGTCCAAGATACAAGAACATTTCTTCATAGTTATTACATATTCCACCAAGAAATGAAAGGATGGTTCCTAGAGAAACACACATTTTCCGTGTTAAAGTCAATTTCCAAATGAATAATGCTAAATACATTGTCACTTCTTTACACTTATTTTCCCATATCTCTAGGTAGTTTTTAAAATCACTGTTGGATTAAAAGTCAATAACGATCGATCCCAAAGAAAATTGTAATTTTAAAAGCTACTTAAAGGTGTATGAAAATATATGTAAAAAAGTGAAAGTATTTATAGCATTACTCTTTTCAAATTAGAGGCAACAACACTACTTGTACGTTACTAGAGTTGTCCTTTGCCACTTGGTCCAATCATGTGTGAACCAATAGTTCATTCAATTAAGCTTCACCAATGTTTTTTTTTTTAAAAAAAGGCTCCGCTAATAGACGTACAGTGAATTGTCCTGGGAATATGAGTAACATGTACAAGCCTGCAAAATGAATGACAGGCATATCAACATTAAAATAACCACCATTTACAATGTGATAGAATTGAGCTTGGACACATTATTTCACATGTGACAAAAGAGGTATAAACAAATGTTGTCTGTCCATCCCAAGCTGAAATAAAAAAGCTGATTTTAATTTATGTCTGCCAAGAAAAAACACCCATCTCTCTGCATTCAAGAGGCCTCTGCCGCTCAACCCCCTCTAGTCTGTTAAAAAAGAATAGAAACTTCAGAGGATTCATAACAAGCAAAAAGACATAAAAGCACGCAAGATGAAAGTATGTATAAGTTGATTACCATATGCAGATATAACTGTGGTAGATACGAAAGCCAGCATCAAATAGGTCCTACAAACAAAGCTCTTCCAGATTTAGAAACTTTCAGAGTGGAAAATGTGCATGGGTACATCAACTCAATACTGCCAATTTGTTTCACTAGAGGTATTTTTTGTTGTCCATCAGCCACATTTTAGATGCAGCACAAGTATTGCTGTATGTGTAGGTCCAGGAGTAGCTCATTGCTTGGTAACCCTCATTCAAGAATTCCTCTTTTCTTTTTCTTTTTCTTTTTTCTAAGCAAACAAGGAACAGGGGAACAAGCATTCCTCTTTTGAGTGCATAGATTGTACTCTCAATCCTTCACTGTGAGGGGATAGGTGTTATAGGAGGGAGGTTACTGCATTAGTATAATGCAGCGTGAATAAGTTGCATACTTTTGAGCGCTAAACATTCGTGTTGACAAAACTGGTTCCCGTTTCAAGCATAAGTTATTGACCAAGGCAATAGTTTTAACTCTTATCAAAATGTGGCATAGTAGGTAAACCCAGAAGAGCCACAATTAAGGAAATATACATAAAGAATCAACTTTGTGAACATAACTAAAATGGTGAGAATATATAAAGTTTTTAGTAGATTGTACAAGCCACTAAATCAAGAATACGAAAACCTTGTATATTCAAGATTCCCGAACAAAATTACTCCTTAAAAGCCTGTTTTTTCTCCTTTTTGCTTGATGCCTCTTAAACTCAGGATAATAAATTTTTTGATACTTTGAAGAGTTTGGATCGAGCACCAAAAATTATCAGATTAGTAATATTCAAGATCAATCCTGAACATATATGGACATGTTTACAAATTGACTCTGCTGGTGCAAGATGCTAAATTAACCATAGAGATTGTGGTGTGAAACTTACTTCATTCATAGATCAACACCCTCATCAAGGCCTTTTGACCCCATCATCACATTCGAATCAATTTGCTTGTCAAACTTCTTCTTTCTTCTTGCTTCAAAATCTTGAAATCCTTCCATCTAGAAGTGTATAAGGTTTAGTTGGATTGAGACATACATATTGAGAAGTTTGCTGAAATATGCAATGAACAAGTCAATAAATAACAATCCAATAGGAAATTATGGAATACCTGCTGAAATTGATCCATTGAAATAGGATTTCCATGCAGGGAAATATTCTGCAGAACTTTGCAGTCTTTCAATAGATTCGGAGGTATCTGTCCAGAAAGCAATACTAAGTATTAATACAGGCACGTCCAGCCATATTGAATAAATAGACCAGTATGAAGGGATTCAAAAGAACCAAGACTCTGCCATTTTTAAACCCCCTTATTGAAATATAAGGAAAGTTGACATGAGATCCACATGCATGTGATAAAATGGAGAGAGAGAGAGAGAGAGAGAGAGAGAGAGATGGAGAGAGGTAAATACCTGGTTCACATTATTGTTGTCTAAGCAGAGTGACTTTACGTGAATGAGATTACAGACTGATGCAGGTAGATCTTCAATAAGATTATCTGAAAGGCCATCCAGAATTGTATAGTTGTGAGTGGTAAAAATAGAATCAATAGATTACAACCATAGCACATAGCTACCAAAGTAAAGTTCACTCAGAACTCTTAAAAAAGAACTAGATAAATAATGAAAAGATGCCGTGTGAAATACAGAAAGCAGAATCACGCTCCAGCATGTCCCCTAAATTGACACTCTAATCTATGAACAGCTTAACAAATTCATAGTGATCATAAATTTTAGAAGCAAGAGATGAAATACAACAACTCAATTTTATATATGTTTCACAACAAGTATGAAAAGTAGCATGCTTAGAACAAGAAAAGTAATAAATTTGTAAAGGAGAATTTAGATCAAAATGTTATTAAGAAAAATATGGGTCTCGTTTGATAACGCTTTTTAGTAAAGCTTTTTACTTTTTAGCCAAAAAAAACAAAAGTATTGACAAACAACTTCAAACACAAAACACTCAAAACTATTTTCACTTTTATGTCACATCAAAACATTTTTTTAACCAAAAAACAAAAAGCATCATCTAAAAAGTGTAATCAAACGAACACATAGTCTTTGCCAAATAGTTGATGAAGATTTAACATATTATTCAGCAGTGAGCTAAAAGTTTCTGCAAATGCAGAAATTATGACTCTAAATCTCAGAAAACTACATAATTTCCAAATCCACATTTTGTTCTACTGTGTTAGGCAACAGTTGCTAACATACAAGAACACGTCAACTTGAAGAAAGATTTGAACATACCATTTGCTTGTAATTCTTCAAGAGAGAAACAACTCCCAATTGATTCTGGAAGAGACTTCAACTTGTTATTTGACACATTTAAAAGCAACAACTGCAAGGTCAAACAATCAATATTAGATCCCTGGAACTTATAACATATGCTAAATGTGTCATGCCTTTTTAAAAATGACATTTAAATGCTCAAAAAGCATGTGAAGTTAACTTCTACTCATGATTCTGATCATTGAGCACCACTACTGCAGATGACTCCTATCTCAGCTATTCTATCATTAAAGAAATGACCAAAACCACAGCAGCAGCAGAACAGTCAAATAGCATTCCAGTTCACTGGATAAAATTACTCACATTGCGCAAGCTCCCAATGGTCTCTGGCAAGCATGTTAACAAATTTCCTGAGACGGATAAACGCTCAAGCCTCACCAGCTGCCCCACTAGAGACAAAAAAACATAATCTGGTTAGAAGCTAGTGAAAAAGTCTCATGCAAGCTACAATCCAGGAAGTCCGCAGATAAAGCCCAGGCAGGCAAACAAACTATATTAAATTTACAAATTAGCATTCTCTTACTTATTTAGAGAAGAGAATTACATTCATCAGGCAAAGAAGTTAGTCGATTTCCATCAAGTGTCATAACTTTTAGAGACTGAAGTTTCCCCAAATTCGTTGGTAGTCGCTCGATGAGGTTCTCAGATAAGATCTGAAAAGATAGAGCAACTTTAAGCGCAAGTCCTGCCTATCTTGATCATATTATAATGAGCAGTAATGGGATTTTTTTGAAAAAAAAAAAGAAAAGAAAAGAAAAGAAAATAATCATGTGTGCATAATCTTGTCATAAAAAATATATAACAAAGATAAGCCTTAGAGATAAAGTCACAAAAAAGGCTCTTAGAGATAAGTTTATAAATGATATACTTGACTAGAGAGAACAATGAAATGTTTCAATGAATCTCTTACAATTAATTCCAAAGAATATCTTTTCTGGTGTATGTCCCTCTCTAAGACTCTTCCTTCTAACACAGCCAGATCAGGACGTACATGTTTTATTCCTTATAAATATTTGTATTGATCAATTCTAAGAAGATAAAGAAACTGAATGTCAGAGAAATTCATTTCCATTAGAGCATTCTACCTCTAATAATGTCCATTGGTTAGCATCTGGGTGCGTCGGCCAACCTAGGTATACTGATTCAAATCAACAATGGGTTCTAATGCCAACTAAAGCTTTGTGAAGCTGGATGGATCTATCCAACTTCTCTCTTTAAGATGCAGCAAACCTCTCAAGTATCTGACCTCTGTCTTTCGAATCGTAGGCAAAGAGGTGCGTTTTTAAAAACGCACAATTTTAAAGGCTAAACTGCGATTTTACCAAACATTTAACTGCGTTTTCAAATCATATTTTTTAAACACAAAGCCAAACAGACCCTAAGACACATTGCATGTTCTTATTCTTTGCAAGAACTTTCCTTTTACAACTATGTTCATTGTAGTTTAACTCGGTATGTCACACGTACTAACTTCATAATGTAAATCTTTATATGTTCTTAATTTAAATAAATAACCCCTATACTGTATTCTTTGGTTGAAACTAGAAGCATTCTTTTCATCACAAAATTGACCAGCTGTCTCAACACCAAAAATAGTACTAAAGGTTATACAACTTATGTATATGAAAAATGCTTTTATAGCATGTGATCATGGAGTGTTACAGCACAAGTACACAACTGAATTTAAAGATCCTTACCAGGCGCTGCATGTTAATTAATTTGCTTATATCCATAGGTATGTCAACTGCAAAAATAAAAGAAAATTTAGTAGGAGACAGGTGTTAAAAGTAAGACGACTTCATTCTTTAGGGTTTGAAAAAACGAATAACATCAATTCCTCACTACTAACTGAGATCAGGTACAGAAAGTATGAGACCAAATGCTGAAAGAGGTTCTTTCACCAAAGTTATCCCGGTGAATCAGATGCTTTACAGAACCCAAAAAAAAAAGAGCATTACCTATTTTATTGTGTGTTAAGTCAAGAGTCCGTACAGATCTCTCCAAGTCGAATACTTCATTTGGGAATGCCTGTTGCAGGGAGATAGAGTATCCACAAGTAAATTTGGTACTTCTTCAACTGGTATTATAGTATCCACAAGTTCACCTCATAATATTTTTACATATTGACATCTACCAGTCTATACTGATGTTTTCGTTCTATTTATGCATGCATAAACCATAAAATATGGGTTCACTCAATGCATTGAACAAATATCTATGCGGGTATATGTGTCTCTATATTGATCTACTCGAAATATACGTTGACCACTCTAATTACAAAAACTTAAAAACAGATCGAACCATTGTATCTAATCATTTTCTTGGTCTCCAAGATGTGACTATACTGAAAAGTTTAACCAATAAAATATTTTGTGTTCTCAACAAGATGAGAGCCCGTCCACTTATTTGAACTCTCTTCTACTTTGAATTATCCACACTAAATCAAAACTGCTAGAGCAACGACAGGTGATACAAAAAGACAATTCCTAAAACCAACTTGACCAAATCTCTTTCATCCTCTAACAAACACACCCATTAATTCAAACCCAAATTCCCTGGCTCTTGAATATCAAAGACCCACAACCCCAAAAATACGCAGAAAGGCATAAATATAATTAATATACACACTAAATCAAAACTGTTAGAGCAACGACAAGTGATACAAAGAGACAATTCCTAATACCAACTTGACCAAATCTCTTTAACCCTCTAACAAACACACCCATTAATTCAAACCCAAATTCCCTCACAATTCAATACAGAACTCAAAGACCCACAAACCCAAAAAAAAAACGCAAAAAGGCGTAAACACAATTACTATACATATGGCGATACAGAAAATGAGAGAGGGAGAGAGATTGCCTTCAACTTGGAATCTCGGAGAGCCAAAATGCCAGTCGAGCGCCACCGCGCTATCCTACTGGCCTTCGAGTCCGCGTTCTTGCTCGCACAGCAACCCATTTCGTGATCAACCAACGCAACCAGAGAGGAAGTGAAAATTCCACGAACTCTCTCTGTGAATACTGGGTTTGCGAGGTCTAGGTGAGTTGTGGCTCAAGGTCAGAGGTTGGGAGGAGAAGCTGTTATCATTTCCTCGAAACTTTGGGAAGGAACATGGAAACCGCGTAGGCTTTACTTAATTTCATACGCGGGTGTGATCTTTGTTGTAATTTTCAATCAATACTCAATTGTTGGTCGTACGCTATTGGACAGCGGAGACATATAATACATGTCATACTGCATTGAAAATAGTGCCAACATAACAAGGAACGCTTTGAATCCTTCGATCACATTTCCCGGTCATATTTGCAAATGCCAATAATTTATTTTAATTCAGATAGAAGGATATTTTATTTAATTTACTCTGCTATACGGTAATTGCTATTTATTAATATTGAGTTTTTTAAAATTTAATAGTCATTAAAACCTTGTTTGGGATTGCGTTTGAAAATAAAATTTTTAAAGTAAAAAAGAACTTTTCAACAAAAATTTCATTTTTAAGCTTTTACTAAAAGTGCGTTTAGACTATTTTTAAAATAAAAAATTCAAAATTTTTTTTTATCAAACAAATCAATTTTTTGTTTGACACAGCTTTTTAGGTGCTAAAAGTACTTTTTAGACTCTCTAACACAATCCCAAACAAGCCCTAACTCTCATTCTACTATCTAAGAACCTAAATATTAAATTTTGAAGAATTCAATATTAATAAATGACATTTATGGTACATTAAAATGAATTGAATAAAATATTCTCTAACATGAGATTGAGAATATTTATGTCAATTTGCAAAAAGTCACCTTTTTACTTTTTATTATAATCTTTTTGGGTCTATTCCAGTACAAATATGACATAGGCCTGGTTTTATTTTTTTTTTATTTTTTCTTTTCTGAGCAATTGCAAAGAATAATAAAATAAAAAAAAAGGGGTGGAAAGCTACGTCAAGCAACAAACACAAAATATGGGCGGAAAACCCAACAAACACCCAAAGAAAAACCAATACAATGAAAATAGATCCTAAAATTATTAGGAATTGACCAAAAATTTGACCAAGCTCCTTTGAGTCTTGGCTCCCTGGCCAAGAGAAAGACCGCCACATAACGTCGGTTTGATTCGACAGTCTATCTGCCTAAGATACACCAACTACAATAGGTGAGCTTGAAAACCACAGCGGTTGAAAGCGTACTAATATCAGCTGGATCTAAGTTGCATGGACTGAGCACCACCGCGACGCCCGACAAGAGAAGTATCCATAAATGAAGGTTTAGGGGACATCGCAACATGATCTGCAACAAGATCCGCTATTCTTTATAGCCAAAAGGAGGGTACTAAGTATGAAGAAATAGAGTGGATATGGAGAGAGCCAAATATCTGACACGTACGTGCCAAAAATGAAGCAGATGGATCGACGGCGCATGCAACACATGCACGCATTGGCGCCGGGCTCGGATGTGGGAGGCATTGTCGGAAGCGGAAGATGCCAATGATGGTGGGTAGGAGGCGCATGAGTGGAAAAGGGAGGGAAATTTTAGTAGATTTGGCCTTCAAAGTGCAGATAACACAAGGAAAGAAGAAGAAAAAGGACTTGAAAAGAAAAATAAAAAGATGGCTCCTCCCCAGTCGGGAGAGACGATGAGAGATCAAGAGTAAATATGGAAGAAGAAAACCATAGGAACAAAAGAGACGAAACCTTATGGAAAACTCTGGAAGAAAGTTGAGGTTCTTTCTCGAGAGGGTTAAGTTCTTTTTATAGGCTTGGTTCGAATGAGACTTGGAGGATTTGACTGATTCTTCTTGAGCTGAGTGTTTATCCCCGAAACTACTATTACTGAATTACACAAGTTTATATAAAGAGCGAGCAATGTAATTCTTAATTTTCCTATTATAATTGTTAAAGCATGTTGCATTTGTCCGGCTTAGACTCTTACTAACATTTTTGTTTTCTCTTCTCAAAATAAAAATATTAACAAATAACTTAAATATAAAAATACTTCTACAAACATAAAAATAGTATTTACTACGGGCTAAAGAGTGGATGGAGACTCTCCAAAAACTTGTCCAGCAAAATGAGTATGGTGATTTTAGTAGAGCCAAATAGAGCTTCTTCAAGCAAAAGTCCCGGATGCAATGGCTAAACTCGGAGACTAGAACATTAAATTATTCTTTATGGCTATGAAGAAGCAAAAATAAGATTATGTCAGTATTTATATCACATTAAAATATTTTTAGAGAAACTTCACTTACACCCCCAAAGTACAAATGGGTTTGCAATTATAACTTTAAAGTTTAAAAATTTGCAATTTTTGTATCTCATGTTTCAAACTCTCTTATTTTCACATATTTTTTTGTTGTTAAAATAACCAAAATGCCCCCTTTTTTTAAAAATCAAATAGTGAAAATTATGGTAACCCACGACGTGGTTGTAGGTTAGTCTAGATCTAAAGTTGGCTGTGGGTCACCAAACCCTCAGTTAAGACCCACGCCAAAGTTGTGGGTGAGTCTAAGGCATTTTTTTTTCTTTATTTTAAAATTTTTACTTTTTTTTTTTTAAATAGCATTTTGGAAATTTTAACAAAAACTGGTGAATAAAAATGGCTGAAACATGGGATACTGAGATTACAAAATTTTAAACTTTGAAGTTATGATTACAAAACCATTTATACTTAAGGAGGTGTAAGTAAAGTTTCTCAAATATATATATTTTTAAACTAAAAACAAAAATACATTAACAACCAAAGTATATATTCGTTTTATTTGGTCTCAATCATTTCAATTATACACTTCTCTATTTATTGTGATGTTTTGATATTTTGTCCACTATTTAGTCTTTTTTTTTTTTAGAAAAAATACATTTTACCCCCCAAAAATTATAATTGTTTGCTGATTTTGACTTCAAATATTTAAAAAATTACAATTCACCTTAACCAACTTTCAAATTTTTGCAATTTGACAATTTTGTTTGAAAAATCCATCTATTTGGATGGGAAGACGCACACGTGTGGTGCATGTGAGTTTCTAAGGGTTGAAAAGTCTAAAATGAAAGCATTAAGCAAAACAAAACAAAAACAAAAAATTTTGTTTTGTAAAACATTTTTAAAAAAAAAAATTAAAAAATGTTGAATTCTGTGGCGGCCAACCACCCCGGGTGGGATGCTTTGCGATCTGGATCACTCACTTCAGCAACTAAAGGCTCTCGCTTTCTCTTGTGAAAATTAAATTCTTCCGTAGCAATATTAGAATCCAGGTTTACATGATCATCGTCATCATCTTTAAAAATGTTTTCGTTATTACCATTAAATTTTTCGTCATCATCACTACACTTTAACAACATCATTCATCCAAAAAACAACATTCTGGATGCGATATTGGTGTCTGAAAAATGAAATCAACTTATTTCGCACATCATATCAGTCTCTCCATTTTTGCAAGATTCCAGTCGAACAAATCCAACATCATTCTTCTTTTTTGTTAGCCCATGAGATAACAAACCTCTAACCTTTCTAGTATTGATGAAAAGTTTGGTGAGGAAGAGGGACTCTTGATCTTCTGCGTGCGTTTAAAAGGAAATCAATTTTAGACCTTAGAAAATGAGTTAATGGTGAAGGATTCCGTTAGTCATGTTAAAAGTACAGTAGTGCTAGAAATAAGATTTAAGGAGTAATTAAGTCCTCAAAAAATTGAGATAACTTTTAAAATTATTGTTAAACTTATGATAATTACTTATTAAATTTTAATTTAATAATAATTTTAAAAATCATTTTAATTTTGGAAGGCCTAAGTCATTTTTTGATATTTTTTCTAGCATTATTTTAAAAATACATATACCTCTTTTATGTCAAAAGGATACACGACACTTTATAGGTTGTGTCGTAAGAATTTCCTTCCATCTAGATTGGAAGGAATTTTTATTCATTATACATCAATACCGGAATAAGATAATACCTGTAAGGAAATAGACTTATCCGTAGACTGGAATAGGAACTCCCACTAATGGTGCAACCAAACAGCCCCTTTCTTTCCCCAAATATAACACAATCCCATTCCAATCTCCTAGTATCGAAGCACAGACCCACCGCCGGTATCACAGTAAACCAGAAACAGCCTCAGCACGCACGGCTTCGTCCCACAGCGGCACGTTACCGCTACCAGACCGCCTCTACCGGAGAGAAAGCCGCCATATCGTCACCAGCACCCGACGTAAGCGCCACGTCCATTCCAGCCGGTCGAAGGAAACCACAGAGGAAAAGCGCTATTCACGTGGCAAACGACGATTGGTTTGAACAACCTTAAGCGTGCTCTGATTGGACAGTTTCCGCAAGAACACGTTGCAAAGCGTAGCTTCACATTCACTGCCCAAGTCTTTGGAGTCCATTCCATTTCCGTTTCGTCGAAAGAACGAACCAAACTCCATTGAGAGAAAAATCCTTGGTTTGGTTCTATTGCAAAGATCTGAAAATCAAAGCCCTAAGCTACATTCAGAGTATTGCCAATCTCCCGCCGAACACGTCTACCGCAGTCCACACTCCGGTCAGAGCACTACAGGTAACGGCTGAGCAATAGCCCACTTTCGCACACACGGCACCGTAATCCTCCACCGTCACACGACACTGAATAGCGAAACCTCCCAAGAAAGCACTGCTCTGATAATTCTTACAAACTAAAACGATATTCCTAATCCTGGTAGGAAGAGGAATCCTAACCTAGTGCCTTTCTGATAAACCAAACTAAGCTATTGTCTAGATTTACTTCATACTTATTGGTACTACTACATTACGCAAAATTTGATTTAGATGGTTTTTGGTACTTTTATTTTTTAACCGTTTTTAAAAGTGGAACCATTGGTTTGATTTGGTTGTTCTGGTTGCTCTATTCAATGCAGTAGATATGGGGAGTGAAAGCAATTTGAAGACATGGGTATCTGATAAGTTGATGGCGCTGCTGGGATATTCTCAGCCGACAGTTGTGCAGTATATTATCGGACTATGTAAGTCATGATATGATATTCTTAATATAATTCACCTTTGGAAGCACGTACACGATTGTGGTTAGCACTCTGTCTAATGGAGATGTTGCTTTTGTTGCAGCTAAGCAAGCAAAGTCACCAGCTGATGTCGAGGGCAAACTGGTGGAATTTGGATTGTCTTCATCCGGGGAAACCCGTGCATTTGCTGCAGAAATCTTCAGTAGAGTGCCCCGTAAAGCATCTGGTGAGAATGTGAGTTTTCTTACTTGACATTTCGGGAATGCACAAACTTATAAATTTAACAACCATCTGCTAATTTTTCTTTGCTGTGTTAATTTTTCGTTCTTCACACGGATGCATGTAATATTTTCTGCTCTTCTTACTCTACTTGTTTACTGTGACAGCATTATCAGAAACAAGAGAGGGAAGCTGCTACGTTGGCAAGGAAGCAGAAGACTTATGCAATTTTGGATGCTGATGATGATGAAGACAATGATGTTGGGGGAAATGTTGATCACAGGTCTTCTGTTGCAGATGCTCCTGAAACCAGAAAAGCAGATACACATAAAAAACGTTTCAGGAAGAAGATTGAAAGTCAAGAAGATGAAGATGATGAGGTATAGTGTTTATACCTAACAATAGTTTATTATTATTATTTTTTTGTTTCCTTTTGGAAAATACTGAGAATGCTTATTCTAATGACACATTACTCTTGCTTTGCCTTAACACAATGCCACAGGTAATTCCACGAGGGGCAGCAGAGAGACAGGTTAAAAGAAGAACTTCTGGTGATGAAGATGATGGTTCAGAGGTATTTTGTTATTCTTAAATGTGAATGCCTTTATTTCTACAAGATGTCTTGTCTTTGTTACGCTGCAGTTCACTGAAAGTAGAAGGCTGAGTTATAACGGAGAATACTTGTTTCATTTTTTTCTTGGATAATTTATAATGGACAAGACCAACCATACAAATGGACTTCATCAATTGATTCACTTCTTTACTACTTTTAAGCTTTTAGCTGGTGTTCTCATTGATTGATTTTGTTGTAAGCTTGCTATATAATAGTAGGATCCTTTTGGTGCAACTGGATGCTGACATGTTCAACAATATCTGATGTAAAAAATGATTTCTTGAATGGATACATGGTTTCATCGAATAAACTATTGTGTGTGTCATTTAAGTTTGTACCCATGTTTTTCTAAGCATCAATTTTATAGAGGAAAAACATTATTATTATTATTATTATTATTTTAATTATTTTGTTTTCCTTGTTTCCACTCCCAAATTTAAATTATGGCTTGTGTTTCTACTGTTGTGCAGTCAGAAGAAGAAAGGTTGCGTGACCAAAGAGAGAGGGAGCAATTGGAGCTAAATATAAGGGAACGGGACGCAGCAGGGACACGGAAGGTACACAATTACATCAAAATTGTTAATTTGATCTGTTACAAGCTGTTGCCGAAAGACATGCTTGGACCTTTTTGAGTTATGTCTTGTCGGTCCAAAGCATCATGGTCTATGCTACCAATACATCTGTAAATCATTGATTGATACCTATATGCATAAAAATACAGCTAAGTGGTAGCTGCATGCCGGAGCCTGCCACCAGAAACAAATCTATCTGTCTTGTCCATGTAACATAGTATATGACACTGTCTTTTAATAAATATAGAATACCTGAAAAATGTGGTTTCTTTTGGACTTCACATATGCGCCATATATTTGGATATGGGCTGGGCCTGGATCAGTTCATATCTTCAGTACAGAAATGGTCCCCTGATTTGGATTTCACAGCACCTACATGCATGTAGGTACATATACATTAAACAAAATTTATATATGTACATATTCATCATACATGTGTACATGGATGGCACCCGTATGATCTCATACGAAATACTTTATTTGTTAATTTTCATGTTACTGATATTACGTATCAAATTTTTTTTTTTCATGTCACTGATATTGCTTTTATTTTATTTTTTTTCTAATTTCTTAACAGTTAACAGAACCAAAGTTATCACGAAGGGAGGAAGGTATGGCATTTGAGAGTCCTGCATCATTATGTACTTTTCAGTCCATAAATAAGTTCATAGTTGCAGACACGTATATTTGTTTGTGTGCGCATGTATTCAATCAAATATTGCAAAGCCCAGGTATACTCAGTTTGATGTATTTTATTGTATAACAGAAGAGGCAATGAGGAGATCTGATGCTTTGGAGCAAAATGGCCTTGAAACCTTAAGGTTGGTCATTATATTTATACATATATCATTTGATTTGCTCCCCGATGTCTGTATTATCATTCCCATTTTACCTTACTTATCTTCGGAAGTACTAAAATCCAGTGACAGATCTTATGTGTATTCTATCTGTTGCACCATTTGGTATTCCTATTTTATGTGCTTGATAGCAATAAAACTAATTGTCTTTTTCTTGCATCCGATTCAGAAAAGTTTCAAGACAAGAATATTTGAAGAAAAGAGAGCAGAAGAAACTGGAGGAATTAAGGTATGCTGGATTTACATGTTGCTCCTACTTCAGTTCAGCTGCGTGCTGCAGCTTCTGCTTTTCAATGATTTCCCACTAAAAAAAAGAAGAAAAATGGCAGTAATTATAGGTAATTTTTCTTAATAATTTCTGATTATTTGTCTACATGTCAGAGATGATATAGAAGATGAGCAATATCTTTTTGATGGCGTGAAGCTGACCGAAGCGGAAAATCGTGAGTTAAGGTAATTTTTCTCCTTTTTTTTTTTTATTAGTAAGGTAATTTGTCTCTTACTGCTTTTCATATTTTCTGTGCCAATCATTTTACTTCTGCATATTCTGAGTTTGTGAGGTATTCATTTTTCATTTAACTATGAATCCTTCAAGTAGAATGTCAAACTGGTACGTGTCTGATGCAATTGGTTGGTATACGTAATTTTTTGAAGAGTATATCTGTGCTGCATGTTGGAACTTTATGGTATGATGTTATATTAACTTGCATGTCGAAAAAAAGGAAAAAAAATGCACTTGGTACCTTTGTGAAATGAGTTTTGATGTAATAAAGTTTACCTCATTGACTTTGGTTTAGTCTCTGAAGATTTTATTCCATATAATTTGATAAGCATCTGTTCCATATCTTTTTATTTTCTTTTTCCTGTTATTTTGGAAAAAGGAAAAATGTAAACTGATCATATTATTCAATTAAAATTTCAAAATTGTTGGTCTTTGATTCCACAGACATTGTCATTGCTTAGTTTTTCTGACCACTCTAGAATGGCTACCATGGTTGAATGCAGAAAAATGGTGTATGACTTGTGGAATTCCCCTTTTTGCTGTAATTTGATACATTTGGTACATTTTGTTGAACCATGTCTGTGACAATTAACTATAATTACCCTGTTTTCTGAGTATCCATATGAGATAAGTTTTTGTTCTTGTTCATCTTGTATGCGGGAGAGCTATGTAACTTTATCATTTCAATTGGAGCAAAGTGATAGTTCAAAGCTCAAAATCCCTGTCATGAGCCTCTGAACAATGTTTTACCCCTACAATTTCTGGAAACTGGGTTGATGAAAAAAATTCATGGATTTTATATTTCTCTAGGTACAAGAAGGAAATATACGAGCTTGTGAAGAAGCGGTCGGAGGATGATGACAATACAAATGAGGTAATCAACAATTCCAATAAGGCATAGTTGGTGGGTCCATTAAATTCATTCATTCTTCAGCTTAATTGTTTATTGTTATGTTAATTGCTTTTGTAGCTACTTAAAATTAAAAAAAAAAAATAGTTGAAGTTGAGGAATTGTTTATCAATGTCAAACCATAAATATTTTTCTGCCTCTCTGTAAGGAAATCCTTAATATTGAATTTGGGGAAATTGATAATTATGCAGAAAAAGGTGAAATGAAGATATAAACTGGATAATTGAATCTAAGAAAATTGGATAAGGGCACTTCGAGAGGCCCGAGCTCTCCTGGTTTAACAATGGCAATGCAAATATTCTTCTCTTCCCTCCTCCTTGCAGCCTTCTCTTCTATACCCAATTCTGTTAAGAGTAGATTCTAACAGAATTGGACAGCTATTCTCTTCCCTACCCAAAACGCAAACTAAAAGACCAAAACGCATGCTTCTAGAAGCTTACAAAACGCATAATGTGTCCAAGTGAAACACAGGAATTGAAATAACACAAAACACATAAAAATAACATAAAACACAGGTGAGTTGAAGACAGCTCATAGCCTCAGTCCTTTCACTCTGCAAGTTGGGTTTCCGAAGACTTAGTGGACTAAGTCTTCTACTCAAGCACTTCATTTTCTACCTCTCCTATCTGCCATGTTCCAGACTACTCCCCACATACCCATAACACTCTCATTCACTTCAGGATCTTTTGAAATGATGTTTGTTTCACAAATAGAACCTTGATGACCATATCTACACAATTGAGTGGTTACTCTTCTAACTCTATTCAGGCATTGCAGAAACTCTGAGCCATGAAACCTGATGTTCCTTATTTGAATATTTATGGGGAGGTTATTATCCTCAGAACAGAATGGTTCTTAGCAGGTCTTTTAATTTTCTAACTTCCCCCAGTAATGGCAATTGCCTGCTTGATACATTCCTGAAACAAATTGATGTATATTAGGAGCCTGAACAACTTTAGGGTTTTGTGATAAGAGGTACATTTCTACTGTGAAAGTCTGGGGAAGTGTGAAAGAGAAAAGCTTTCTTTTTTTGGATAGCTGGGGTATCAGGGTTCACCCCGACTAGATCCCTAGGACATTGTGCAAAGCTCCCCCTTCACACGGGTTGGGTAAAGCTCAGGCTTTCTCTCACGGGTGTAGCCTCAAGGAATTGTTTGCACTCTAGCTTTCTAGAAATGCATATTTCCTCTTTTCTCTCTATTCAGATCATAACCTGTTTGGGCTTAAAATTTGGTCACATAGCATTAGCAGGCATGTATTTTTCGCCTTGTTTCTTGGGAATTGCAGAAAATTGATATAAAATAGATCTGCAAGTCTTCATCCTTAATCTGAGTATACTTGGGCCCTCCAGATAGTCATTATAATTCCAATGTGGCTACATCAATTTCTTTTTATTCATCAATGGAATAAACATTATAGAAGGAAAAAGCAAATACAGTTAATTGCGTCCATGTTATATTTCTTTTTTGAAATTGTTGAGAAAATAAGTGGGCTAATTTTTGTAGTCTATACCTACACTTTCATTTATTATTTATTGATGAGATTACACTTTAAGATACACACAAAGTCTATCAACAAGATACATTTTATCATATTATTTATCAAAAAAAAACAAGATACATTTTATCATAACTCCTAAACAAGATATGCTACTAAAACAATCAGATAAGATTGAACTCTTTATAGTTTTAAGAATGTTTGTCCTGTGGTGGGGGTTTCCGGTGATGAGGATCAGACAGTGGCTCTGCTGACAGCCATTGGCGAGGATAGTCTTTGGGAGGTTAAGGGGGCGTCCTCTTATTCCAAGGCAAAATGGAGCTTTTGAATTTAGAATGTTCCATAAATTATGATTTGACAAGCGCATCTTTTAGGCGTGGAAAAGGCAAGGTTTATGCTTGCTAATGTTGAGTGCTTCGTGTGGGCTTTGGGTTTGAGGGCTATTTGGTGTATGGGGATTTTGGGTTTGAGGCTTGTATTTGGTGGTTTTTCTTGGTTGGGATTTGTTTGGTGTTGCGTTGTTTGAGTTTTTCTTTTGTTTGCTTTCTCTAAGTGTTTTCTATTGTATACTGCCTGTATACTTTGAGACGCCTTTTATTTTTAATAAAATTTTACTTATTAAAAAAAAAAAGATTGAACTACTTATTCTAATAGACTATTTCTTCTGAGTTCAATTTCTCATAGCTGGATGGGATTTATTTTAAAACTGCCATTCAATTTTAAATCTCTTAGTATTAGATATTTCCCCCCCAAAATTGCTGTTAATATTTTGATTTTTTGGGAAGTATCAGTTTCTCTTTGTCACATTTGGACGTAAAGATTGTATCTATGTCCGTATATGTATATATGAATGTTTGCAAGTTTGTAATGATTTTTTTTTGATAAGTAATGATGAATATGTATACATACTAATGCAAGAACATGGCATGTGAGTAATGCTATACATTACCCACCATCCCCCCCAAAGCCTATGTGGCATGGTGCCCCATAGCATTTGGTGCATGGAGAGTTTTTTTTGGTTTGGGGGACCACGCCACAGACTTTGGGGGGATTGGGGGATGATGTATAGCATTACTCCATGGCATGTGTCTTTATGCTTGCAAAAGGTCACATTGGTTTATTCTTGAGTTTATTTACAATTACCATGTATTAAGTAAATGATATTGCTATTCAACCTCAACATCAAACATATATAAACTTGTGTAAAAGAACTATAGATTTCACAAGAGCATATGGTCATTTATTTCTAATGAAGAAGTTCTATGTTTTAATATTTTAATTCTCAGTATAGGTTAATACAAAATCCAATGCATAGGTTGAAAAAGAGAGTTGACTGCAGTGGGCAAAAGATGGTTGAATTAGATAAATTTGTACAATCAAAGATATATGCCTGATATGTAGGTTACAAGTATACTTTTATGCAGTGTTAGAAAATCACATTTTAAATAGTGAGTTTGTTTTTTCTTTTCTTGATATTTCCATGATATATTCTCGGTAAGCTTACTTAGGTGACCTGCTCCAAGAAGAGTTTTCTAAATAAATTATCCTCCTGGTGCAAATGAACTCCCTGCAAAATATGAAACAATGAGTGAATGCATTCTGTCCTATCTTCTGCCTTTATGTGTTTCTTGTTCTTATTATATGTTGGTGTCATTAACTAATTATGTGCTATACTTCTCCATTCTTTGAGAGTGCAGTACAGGATGCCGGAAGCCTATGATCAGGAAGGTGTTGTTAATCAGGAAAAGAGATTTTCCGTGGCTATGCAGCGTTACAGGTGAGTTTACACTGGAAAGAAAGGAGGCGGAGATGTTTATGATCATCACATACTTCAGACGCACACACATAGACACACGAGTATACTATCCATATTTCCTTTGAGAGCTTCCTCTGTCACAACTTATTGATGAATCTATTCTTTGGCAATACATGCTCTGTCTTATTTTTTTAAAACTTATTGTGCCTTATAGGGATCCAACTGCTGCGGAAAAAATGAATCCTTTTGCAGAACAAGAGGCTTGGGAGGAGCATCAAATTGGTAAACTGTTGTTGAAAATGCATTATTTAAATTTATCTTTTTAATCAAAATTCTTCTTTGTTCGGTATTCTAATTCTAAAATCATCATCTTGCAGGGAAGGCAACATTGAAATATGGTTCAAAAAATAAAAAGCAAATATCTGATGACTATCAGTATGTTTTCAGTCTCTACTCTATTACATCTTTTTTATTAATCTTCTTTACAAGCTGGTTGAATTTTTACTGATATCTCAGACTGCGATTTGAAATTTTGTCATAGTTTCCTTCTGTTTTTAAATGGGCATGTATATGATTAGCACCTGTGTTTCTTTTCATGTTCAGGTTTGTGTTTGAGGATCAGATTGATTTTATCAAAGCATCAGTTATGGATGGCGACAATGTATATCTTTTAACTTCATTTATTATAGCGTGACAGTTTCTCTCTGATTTTGTGGTAAAATTCTATCTGCATCTCACTTTCTTTCTTTTTGCAGATTGATGATGAGGAGGCCATCGAGTCGCTTGAGAAGTCTATGGCAAAATCAGCTTTGGAGAAGCTTCAGGTTTGCATTCCATAGTCAATTTTGTTTTGTAGGTGGTTTCATATACTTCCCCTTCAAATTATCAGGATTGAAATATACTATTTTAAGCATGTTGCAAGCTTGAGCAATAGATATTATATAGGGAAAGATTCAAATGCTTCTGTGATAAGTTGGAAGGAAGAATATTTTAAACAATGAGACATTCCTGAAGAGACTGAATAGCATATTAAATTAAACAAAATATCATTGTGAAAGTTTCAGAAGATTGTGGAAGTTTAATTTATTCTAGCTGCCCAAATAACATGGTAAGACACCAAAATTCTTGTTTTAGGATAAGTTAGAAGGTTTATCACATAAAAAAAAAAGTACATAAATCTTCAAAGTTTCAGAAAATTGAGTGAAATTAATATTATGCCTAGATGTCTGTTGGAGATGTATTTCTTTACTTTTGAATGACATTAATGTAAGAAGTTTTTGCTATGCATTTTTACTTACCGTTTGTCTTCTTGTTCATTCAGGAGGATAGAAAAACACTACCTATATATCCATATCGAGATGAATTGCTCAAAGCTATTGATGATCATCAGGTTCCTATATCTCTTGGTTGCTTTTAGTAATGAATTTCTTCAAACATGTTGCTAATGAACTGTCTTGCACTTATATTTATATTCTATACTAACTATTGAGAATTTCCATGTTGTATTATTTATGTGTCTGCATAGACACACACAGACCCAAATATGTATACGTGGATGTTATTCGAGGTGTAAACTTGTTTCTCATGACATTGATTATTGTATTTTTGTAGGTTCTTGTCATTGTTGGTGAAACCGGTTCCGGGAAGACTACACAGATACCCCAATATCTTCATGAAGCTGGATATACAAAGCGTGGAAAGGTTTTTTTTTGTCAGGCTTATAGCATGTTTGTTTTTTTTTTTTGATAAATAATTCATATCATATCATATAAAGGCGCAAAGGGCGCAACCCTAGTACACAGGAAGTATATAAGGAAAAGCCCTACTACTGGCAAAAAGAAATACAAAAATCCGCAAAATGCGAAAAACTATGCAAAAGAGAAATATGAAATGCCCCAGTCCAAACAAAGAGAGAGTGAAGCATAAAATTTAAAAGCTTGATCTTCGACTTCTCAGAATCTTCAAAGCATCTGGTATTCCGCTATTTCTAAACGATCCACATGACGCACAACAGGACTATTCGCCACACAGGAAGAACAGAATAATTTTCCATCTGACCTCTCCAGCAAACTAACATATCTAGCACCGTCTCTGGCATTACCCAAGTAATGCCAAAAAGAGAGAAAATGGTACTCCATAAAACACGTGCCACATTACAATGCAAAAGAAGATGATCTATAGATTCGCCACTTCGCTTACACATGCAGCACCACCCCACTACTAAGACTCCTCTCTTACGCAGATTATCCACTGTCAAGATCTTACCAAGAGCTGTCGTCCATACAAAGAAACTCACTCGCATAGGAACTTTAACTTTCTAGATACTCCTCCAAGGAAAGGAAGAGGCCCCCGAAGTAGATAGCTCATGGAAAAATGAACGCACCTCGAACATCTTTCGTTTTGAGGGAATCCACCGAATACAATCATCCACCCCTTGTCGCCGTCTGGGGGAATACAACAAGCCAAAAAATGAAAGCACCACCTCAACCTCCCAATCTTGAACAGCTCGTGAAAAAGGCACATTCCAAAGTGCAACCCCATTGGAAATCTCCATATTATCCAATACCCTCGCCTCCTTACACTGAGCAATGCGAAATAACTTCGGAAAAACATCCTTCAGAAATTGAGTGCCACACCAAACATCATGCCAGAAGCTAATAAGGGAACCATCTCCAACATCAAAAGAAAGATACCTCGAAAACACACTCCACCCCCTCCGAATATGTTTCCACACTCCAACACCAAACGGCCCCTCCACTTCCTTAGAACACCAGCTTCCATTCAAACTACCATATTTTGCTTCCACTACCAACCGCCAAAATGCTTCCTTTTCTGTAGCAAACCTCCATAACCATTTACCCAACAATGCTTGATTAAACTTACATAAATTACGAACGCCCAAACCACCAAACTGCAAAGGAGAACAAATCTGTGACCGCTTAAACCAAATGGAACTTGAACTCCTCACTGAGACCACCCCATAAAAAGTCTCGTTGGAGTTTCTTCAACTTGTTTGCCACACCCACCGGAATAGGAAACAAGGATAACAAATAAGTAGGTAAATTCGACAAAGTGCTTTTTATCAGCGTCAACCTCCCACCCTTTGACAAATACAGCCTCTTCCAACCGGCTAGACACCTTTCCATCTTCTCGAAGATACCATTCCATATAGCAATCGACTTATAAGGTGCCCCCAACGGAAGGCCCAAGTACTTCATTGGAAGCCGAGCCACCCGATACCCAAAAAGGCTAGCCAAACTGTCTATATCATTCACCTCACCAATAGGTGTAAACTCTGATTTGGACAAGTTTATCTTTAACCCCGAGACCGATTCAAAACATAGAAACAGGCATCGCAGATTACGAATGTGATCCTCATTGGCGCCACAAAAGATTAAAGTATCATCGGCGAATAATAAGTGTGACACAACCATACCTACGTTATTCCTTGAACCCACCGAAAAACCCTCCATAAGCCCCCTGGATTCAGTGACAGCCATTATCTTGCTCAGAGCCTCCATAACAATCACAAAAAGCAAAGGGGATAAAGGATCCCCTTGTCTTAGTCCTCGATCACTACTAAAGAATCCCGCAGGGGTTCCATTAAACAAAATATAACATGTTTGTTATGGCATATACTAAAGAAAATCCTCTTTGTTTTTTTTCCTCAATACTAATTGCTGTCACCTTGTTGTGAAAGCTTGGATGGATAGTTGGAGGCAATGTTACCGAGTCCATCTTATATGCATAAGACACACTTACATGCATCCCTCCCACATAATAGAATTCTATTTTCTTATAATTTTTGCCAATTTTAACACAATATATATCAATCGGAAACAAGATATTTAGTTAGGATTTCTGTAATAAAACGTTCTTGGTGCTATGATTTGCAACATTCTGATTTAAATTGTAATTACTCTCCCTGGTTGCCTATGCAAACTAAATCTAGAAGAATCCTTTGTGTTCAAGGGAGAAGGTTTGGTTAGTTGAAAATATCTGGAAGTCAGTTTAGGTTTTAATTGTGATTTTGTCCTTTACAGGTTGGATGTACACAACCACGAAGGGTTGCTGCTATGAGTGTTGCTGCTCGAGTTTCACAAGAAATGGGTGTCAAACTTGGTCATGAGGTATGCTGCCTTCAATGTTGTACTCTAGTTTGTTTTAGATAGCTCGCCATTATTCCATTCTTAGTCTGGTTAGCTTTGTCAATAATAATGAATATTTTTGTTACTGTATGTGTGTGCTTTTTCATGTAATGGAATGTCTGGTACTAGTTTGCACATCTTGATTCTGATATGGGATTGGCTGCTACGGATGTTTCTGACATAAAAACAACCAGATATGGAAGGATTGGCATTTTATGTCTTAGAAATTTTGCATATTTTGTATCAATTAATCAAATTACCTGGGATTGCAACGTTACTATTATTCCCATTTTATGATCTTTTTAGAGATGTTCTTTATGTTTCTTATTTATGCTAAAATGTTGCAATAGACATTATGGTTGATATAATCTGTTTTCCTTAGTATTTGGATATTGCGAACTGTATAATTTTCCTCTGTCGTAGGCTAACAGTAATGTTTATGTCATATGCAGGTTGGTTACTCCATCCGTTTTGAAGATTGCACTTCAGAAAAGACTGTTCTTAAATATATGACAGATGGGATGTTGTTGAGAGAATTCCTTGGTGAGCCGGATCTGGCAAGCTACAGGTGAGATATTTTTTAGAGTCGAACTTATGGTTTAGTTAGATTTCTTGCACTGGTTCACTTAGTGTCTGCAAAATTTTCAGTGTGGTGATGGTGGATGAGGCCCATGAAAGAACTCTCTCAACTGATATTCTATTTGGATTAGTAAAGGTAAGCTGAAACCTTTAAATTAAAACAGTCTCTGTTTTGTGGTTTCTTTTTTTAATTTAAGTGAATTGGTTGGTGGACTGTGGGGTCATTTTTCAAATTACAAGTTAGCATTCCTGCAGTTAGGTGTCTATGTGGGTTTGTTAATGTTTTGGTGAATCCAACCTGATTTATCTCCTATTGGTATAATAACCTGGTGGGTTGAAGTTTCAGTTGTTTGTTCCCTTTAAATAGTTGATGATGTGTTAAGTGATTCGTGAAACACCTTTTGCTTTTATTTAAACATGATATATAAATAAAAATATATTATTCCTTCTTGCCTTATATGGTGTCTTTAGAGGAAAAGAAATTATTGGAGTTTTGAGGATCGCAAATGGACGGTGGAGGAATTAAAGGATTTTTCCTTAAAGACTCTTTACCATTGGACACTTGCCTTGATTTAAATTTTTATAGCTCTCATGTTTTTTTTTTTTTTAATCTTTTTTCTTCTTCTAGGTGTATCTCTTGTATATTTCCTGTGTACTTGGTTGTGCCTTTTGCGTTTTTTAATAAATTGTGATTACTTGTAAAAAAAGAAATTATTCATGCCACATTATGGTTTTAGATTTGGAGACTGCTTTAATATGGAACCCATAAGATCACCCACTCTCATATCAATAAGGTGTACTGGAGGCGTTTCGTTTCATTTGAAATTGCCAAATACCTTCCGTTTATGACTCAATCTGGTATTTATTATCCTTTTGTTTACATTCTGACTATTTGTGCTCTTGTATAACAGGATATATCTCGATTTCGTCCTGATCTTAAGTTGCTTATCTCCAGTGCAACACTTGATGCGGAGAAATTTAGTGATTATTTTGATTCAGCTCCAATCTTTAAAATTCCAGGGAGGCGATATCCTGTTGAAATACACTACACCAAAGCTCCAGAAGCTGATTACTTGGATGCAGCCATAGTTACTGTTCTCCAAATTCATGTGACACAATCAGCTGGAGATATATTGGTTTTCTTCACTGGTCAAGAGGAGATTGAAACTGCAGAAGAAATTTTAAAGCACAGGACAAGGGGACTAGGGACAAAGATTGCTGAGCTGATTATTTGTCCGATATATGCAAACCTACCGACTGAACTCCAAGCAAAAATATTTGAACCCACTCCTGAAGGAGCACGGAAGGTCGTTCTTGCTACAAATATAGCTGAAACTTCCTTGACTATCGATGGTATCAAATATGTAATTGATCCAGGCTTCTGTAAAATGAAATCCTATAATCCAAGGACTGGGATGGAGTCGTTGCTGGTTGCTCCTATTTCCAAAGCATCAGCGAATCAGAGGGCAGGTCGATCTGGACGAACAGGTCCTGGAAAATGCTTCCGACTATATACTGCCTACAATTATTACAACGATTTGGAAGATAATACAGTGCCAGAAATACAAAGGACGAACCTTGCAAATGTTGTCCTTACACTCAAGAGCCTTGGTATCCATGACTTGTTAAATTTTGATTTTATGGACCCTCCGCCATCTGAAGCATTATTGAAAGCCCTGGAACTACTCTTTGCACTGAGTGCATTAAATAAACTAGGTGAGTTGACTAAAGTGGGTAGACGGATGGCGGAGTTCCCCCTTGATCCCATGCAATCCAAAATGATAGTTGCTTCCGACAAGTACAAGTGCTCGGATGAGATCATTTCCATTGCGGCTATGCTTTCGATTGGAAACTCAATCTTTTATCGTCCAAAGGACAAACAAGTTCATGCAGACAATGCACGGATGAATTTTCATACTGGAAATGTTGGGGACCACATTGCATTGCTAAAGGTTTGTTAATAATGGTTTTTGTTGTGTTCTTTTGTGGATACAGCTTACACAGTTCTACATTTTCACTGACATGATTGACATGTTCAGTGATTTGATTTGTATAAGTTTCTTTTGCTTGAGATGTTTGAAATTATAAGACAAATGGATTTCCAGGTGCGGACAGATAGTGTTGTTCATTGTACTGATGTACAATAGGCTGTTCTGGCTGCATTTTCAGTAGTAATCAAAAGAATAGCTTTGTTGGTGTAGTACTGTATGAGCCTAGCAATGACTTGCCATCTTGGAGAATGGTGATTGAACTATTTGTTATTGTTTTTATTCAGGTCTACAGTTCATGGAAGGAGACAAATTACTCAACACAATGGTGTTATGAAAATTATATACAGGTATGGTTTGAACAACAATTCCTTATTTTGGTTGTATTAATCTTAGTAGTGCTGATATTCATAAAACCATATCTATTGGCTGCATACATGCCGCCAGGTGCGAAGGCCTTGAGAAATAAAAGTGCCAATTCTCCCCTACTGTTTTAATTTTATGCTCAAATTTAAGTTTTTATTATTTATTTTTGTTTATTTACGATTGATGAGTTTGCTGAAGATTGCGAATTTAGCTATCCATTATCTTAGTTTTTGTGGCTCTCTATTATAGGATTACGTTGACTGCATACCCGTTTTCACATTCTTATCCTGGCTTAAATAATAATTAGTTGTGTGGTTGTTTTCTTTTGGTCAAGAGCGCTCTTAATGTTTTCTATAATTTCAATTTCATTGTTTACAGGTTAGGAGTATGAAGCGTGCTAGGGATGTAAGAGATCAGCTTGAAGGGCTCTTGGAAAGGGTTGAAATTGAACTAACCTCAGAGCCCAATGACTTGGACGCCATAAAAAAAGCTATAACATCTGGTAAATCTATAGCTACACTTTGCTTGCAATGATTAGGAATTAAAATTGATTCTCTTTTGTATTCATTGTTGAAATTAATTCTATATTTTTCCTTTCAGGTTTTTTCCCACACTCTGCAAGGCTGCAAAAGAATGGATCTTATCGAACGGTCAAACATCCACAAACTGTTCACATACACCCCAGCTCAGGGCTGGCACAGGTAAGCTATTTGTGCTTCATTAATAATTGATGATTATGGTGGGAGAGCTTATGATTGCCTAGTGTGAAGCACAATTTATGTGGTCAATGTAATGTTATTAGAAGTATATTCTTATTCTGTCTAGTCTAATCAGGTGATATATGGTTGGAGGATGTTGATTTAAAAAATTAGATTGTTGCATGGGTATACAGATATCAGGTTATTTCAATGTCTTAAACATAAAGGGGAAAAGGTGATTTTTGTTAGAGTTTTCAAGTAAGGTTTGTTGTTAGTCTGAAAGTTGGTGTAATTCCAGTTTGACCTGTTTCTCATTTAAAAATATCGATTATTTTGGATGCAAAATCTGAAGATGAGACGCAGGAGATTGGTAATTACATTCACACACAGATTTTGATTCTTCTCAATGGAATTGGTGCTTACAGTAAAGATGTGTAGATGCAGAATGTTTGTTATACTAATTGTACTATTTTTGTGTTCAACTTTGTAATGAGCTGTTGAACTGCCTTGCCCCTGGTTTTCATTATCCAACTGGGTTTCTGGGCTTCCATATTACAATATAAATTTAAATGTTAAATAAAATATGTGCGGCACAATTTTCCTTTAATATAGGGTTTCTCTTGTATATTTCTTGTGTACTAGGATTTTGCTCTTCCCGCGCTTTCTAATGAGATTTGAATTACTTATCAAAAAGGTCTGTTTGTAAGAGTCTACTAGGGTTGAACTCTGATGTCCGTTTGACATCATATTTATAACATGTAAAATATTATTAATTAAATATATTATACAAAATATAGAACAATAAAGGAGATGTTTTATTGTAGAATAATATTAATATATTATAATACAAAGATGATGTAAGAGAGTTTATACAAAAAGTATACAATACCTGAATAAAGTTTATGTTTATATTTCATATTAGGTTCTGAAGACTCATTCTTATATTATTGTGAATTTAATGCCCTTGAACCCTCAAATATATTGATAGAGGAATATAGGTAAAAAAACTTGAATTGACATGCCTGAGGGATCAACCGTAGCTTATTGTCAAACACGCTTCAATTTGTTTTTTAACCTGATGTGATTTCTGGGGTATGACTGGAGTGCACTTGGGGCCAGTCAAGTTCTCTTTATAAAAATGATGTTTATGCTTTAGTGGAAATTCAAGTGATATGATGTTGCACAGTGCTTATGTTCTTTTACATCTTTTTCACCTTTAGGTCCTTCCGAGATGGGTTGTATACCATGAGTTGGTACTCACGACCAAGGAATATATGAGACAGGTAAGTGTTATCCTTCCTCAAACCATTTGATTCAAGTTAGTTTTCCTGTGTGCTGGTTTGTAATATTTTTGCTACCATAAGTAAAACTGAGAATTTTGAATTGCAGGCAACAGAACTAAAGCCAGAGTGGTTGGTGGAAATAGCCCCACACTATTACCAGCTTAAGGATGTTGAAGACTGTAATCTCTCTCTCTCTCTCTCTCTCTCTCTCTCTCTCTCACGGTGTGTGTGCGTGCATGTTTAGATACAAGTTTCCTGTCTGAAGTAGGGATAAGTGCCTCCCCCTTTTCATCTTCAACACTACCAATATTGTAGGGATAAAAGTAATAAACTCTGGTTGCCCTATGGATGCAGAAAGTGCTGGGTGATTAAATATTGGAATGATTAGATTGTTTAACTGTTTGGACCTTCTTGTAGATAAGTTTTCCTTGCTTACCATTTCACCGGATCTAGTTAGCTGTTTGGACTTCATATGACATTTTTTTATTATCTTATCTATCATTGGAAGACAAAACTTATATATACTAACTGTTCAAGAAATATAATAAAATGCACTTGAAAAATAGAATTTGAAACCAAAATGCACTAGTTTTCCCTACTGACCAGAGTACTTGAAACCAGATCAGAACTTTTAAAACAGAAAAATAGAAGTAAATAAAATGCACTTTGAAGTTTAAAGGAACAGTAATCATAACTTAATAATAAAGACGAAATTTACCTGGGCACAATGAGTCCTTTATAATGGCATTTCTTGTTATTTTTGTGTGAATGAACAATAAAAAAAATTCTTTTATTTTTTTCTTTTGGGAAACTTCACCTACTCCTGATGTTTCATCTTCGCTTTTGCAATAATACTTCCAAATTTTGAAAATTCTCAATGTCGGGTATCCAAATTTAAAAACTTTGCAATGGTACCCCTATTGTTAGGGTTTGAGATTAAATTAGACGGTTAAAGGGTGGAATGTCTATTATATCCCTCTAAAACTAATAAAAATTCAAAATTACCCTTACATTAATTTTTTTTAAAAAAAAAAAGAAAAAAAAGTAAAACAGAAGAAAAAAAAAATTGGCTGAAAGAACTCGTAGCAGCCGGTCAGCTGACCCACGGCTTGGCTATGGCTGAGCCAAGGCTGGCGACCCACGGTTTGGCCGTGGCTGAGCATTTTGTTCTTTGCTTTTTTTTTTTTTTTTTTTTTTATTTTATTTTTTATTTTTTTATAAACATGGATATTTTGAAAATTTTCACGTCTTCCGTTAAAATTTAACAGAAAATCCTAACAGACATTGCAAAGTCGTTAAACTTAGATGTCCAACATTGAGAATTTTTATAGTTTGGAGATGTGATTGCAAAAGCGATGAAACTTCGGGGGTAAGTGAAGTTATCTTTTTTAAGGCAGGAGTGTATCTGAATGAAATTTGCATAATTTATGTCAAAACATGTATTTACTTTATGTAAGGCTGGATGAATTGATGCATCGAAAGAAGACTTTTCTACTGGGAAATATTCTGTTGTGGCATTGTTAAGACAGGATTGATGTCTGGCCATCATTTTGAATGTTGACTTCTACAATTTTTGGTATCAAATAATTGTACAACTGCTTGATTCATGGTGTTAAAGTTGTGGTTCCTTTTCAATTTTAATGTTTATCAAACATATAGCAAGGTCATTTTTCGTATATCATTTAGTTGCCTGAAGTGCTAAACTATATTATTTGTGACAGCGGTTACAAAGAAAAAGCCTATCGGAGAAGGGCGTGGATCGTAGGACTGGGAGGTGGCCACAAGTCTTGGGAAAGGAGATTGCAGATGCTTTAGCAAAGATGATAACTGTATATACATCTAATGGATTTTTGGGCTAGGTGATCACACACTTCCATAGAGGAAATGGAGACTGTAAATACAATTTTGTATATCTTGAATACATGCATTTCTGAAAATGTAAAACAAAGTGTACTTACCCCCCTCTGGTTAGTATCAAACATTTGGGCATCTGGGGCTTTGTACAATAATCAAATTTTTTGACATCATTGTATTCTTTACAAAGAAATCCCAGTGTATTGATCCCATGTTTTTGAGGTAGAGCTTAACCCAGTGTAGAATTTAGTTTAGAATAGCTGCTTGTAAGATAGTGTAATACTATAATTCAAAGATTAATATATCTTATTTTCTGTATGCTGTGTTTAAGTACTGTTGAAGTGAACTGAGATTTCAGCAGCCTAGGTGTAACTCTGCTCGAGTTTCGACAGTACGTATAAGTAGACTTACTGATACTGCTTCCATATCAGTGTTTTTAGTTCAACCTGGATTTCATTTTCCTCTTTCTAGTGTTCTTTGGGAGATTGACATATGTTTTGGCGTCCATTATTTTGCGTTTTCTTCAAGTCCCATCTTTTGAAGTGGCCTTTGAACATGACTCAGCCTAACAATGGTGGATTCTTGTAGTTGTAGTTGGGTCTGTTCAAGCTGAGCTTTTGCTGTCCTACCAATTTTTCAGCCAAACAATTGTGGATTCTGGTTTCTTGTCCAAATGTGTTGTGACTTTTCCGCCTTTGTTACTTGAGGTTTTGTAGCCTTTTTTTATGCCGGAGTGTAGTCTATCAAATTCTACCATGCACATTCTGTATCATGCCTGTTTCCTGAAATTGGTGAGACTATTGATGAATTCGTTATCTTAATTTTTCAATTCAGCATTTGCTGCCCTACCAATATTTCTGCCAAACTATGGTCGACTCTGTCCAAACGTGTAGTGACCGACTTCTTTGTCACTCTTATCACTTGTGGTTTTGAAGCGTTGTAGATGTTGAGTGCAGTCTCTCAGGCTCTACTATGCACATTGATCAATTGGAACTAACATTTTCTGTTCCTTTCCTTTAGAAATCCTGGCATTCAAGATTGTATACATACACCAATTGGCTTCAATAGAAATAAGAAATGATGCAGACTAAGGTAGTTGGAACTTTCCCACAAATTTCACAGGAGCTGGAACCATTAATATGTTTAAAATCTCCCAACTAAAGTTCTTTCCAACATGAATATAATACGGAAGATTAATAACTCAACCAAAATTAAAACATAAATTTTTGGTCCATTATTTCATAACAGCAAATTAAGCTATTACATAATTATAATGCCACGCGGAATAACAGGAGAAAGAAAAAAAAAGAGCGTTTGATCCTCATGAGAACAAATTCATCTTATGCGACAGCAGGCATGTCCTTAATCCATGGGTCCAATGGCTTCCCAATTGAGTAGACAATGAATCCTATATCCCTCAGCTTCTTAACATCCACAACGTTTCTGCCATCAAACACAAATGCTGGCTTCTGCATATTATCAAAAATCCTTTGGAAATCGAGGCTCTTGAACTCATCCCACTCAGTTAGAATGCAGACCCCGTGAGATTCCTTTGTGGCCTCATAAGCGTCCCAAACTAGGCTCACTTGCTTCACTGTATTGGGACTCATTGGCTGGAGATGAGCTGGGTGATCCCAATCAAACTTGTTTAATGAGAGATCCCTTTGTATCTGATCCTCTGTGACTTGTGGGTCATATATGCTCAGCCGTGCTTTATCCCCCAATAGCCCTTTGCACACATCGATCGCCGGCGTTTCCCTTGTGTCCCCGGTATTCTTCTTGAAGGCAAACCCTAGTATGGCAATCTTTTTACCAGAAACTGTATTGAACATTGAAGAGACAACCCTGTTGACAAACCGGTTCTTTTGGTAGTCATTCACCTTAATCACTTGTTTCCAGTAGTCAGCAACTTCGGTTAAGCCATTGCACTCACAGATATAGACCAAGTTGAGTATGTCCTTTTGAAAGCAAGATCCTCCAAAACCGACACTAGAATTAAGGAACTTGGGTCCGATTCTGGTGTCCTTACCAACAGCATCAGAAACCTGTTGAACGTCTGCCCCGGTTGCCTCGCAGAGAGCTGACATGGCGTTGACGGATGAAATCCTCTGAGCCAAGAAGGCATTGGCAGCTAACTTGGACAGCTCTGCTGACCAGAGATTGGTTGTGATGATCCTATCTTCCGGCACCCAATGAGCATATACTTCTTTTAGTGCTTGAATTGCCCTTTGGCCATCAGGGGTTTCTCTCCCTCCGATGAGAACCCGGTCGGGATTAAGAAGGTCCCGAATAGCAGTTCCCTCGGCAAGAAATTCTGGGTTTGAGAGAATTTGATAGTTGATGCCCTTGCTATTGAAGGTGAGGATCTTTTCAATTGCCTCGGCTGTTTTCACCGGAACAGTTGACTTCTCAACCACAATTTTGTCTGATGTTGAAACATTAGCAATCATCCTGGCTGCGCTCTCCCAATATGTCAGGTTTGCAGCTTTTCCAGCTCCAAGGCCCTGAGTTTTTGTCGGGGTGTTAACCGAGACAAAGATTATGTCTGCTTCTGAGACATGTTTTTCCACATCAGTGCTGAAAAATAGGTTCTTTCCCCTGCATTGCTTCACTACTTCTTCAAGCCCCGGCTCATAAATGGGAAGCTGGTCACTGTTCCAGGCTGTGATGCGAGCGACAGAGATGTCAACAACAGCTACTTCAATTGAAGGGCACTTGAGTGCAATGATTGCCATGGTAGGACCTCCAACATACCCAGCTCCAATGCAGCATATCTTCACCATTTTCTCGAGTTAAAACCTGAAAGAATTGCTGCATCATATTGAATATATCAAACTAAGCCAGTAGGCCTTATTTGCAGAAGCTAACTATTATACACTACAAAGCATGTGTTACAATTTTAGTTAAATATAATTAAATTCAATTATTTCCTATAAACTTTAAGATTTTGGGTTAAGTGATGATTTAACATGGTATATATTAGAATGAGATCCTGAGATATTTTGTTCATTTACCTCTCATTTCAATTTAATATTCGACAATTCACCTTTTCATGCATGTGCTTATTTTTTACCACAAATGACGAAAATGCCCTCACAGTAAAAAAATATAGGGAAAAAAAAACTTGAAAATGGAAAAAACGAGAGAGAAGAAGTGGTGGAACCACCACGGCCACCCGAGGTATAATGGTTCGGCCTCCATGCCTAATGGTCCTATATAGGCACTAAACAGGCTAAGGCTACCCCCAATGGTCCTATATAGGCAATGAAGAAGCTAATCCTGTATGAAAGAAAACTCCCAATGGTCCCAACAAACAGAAACCCAGTATTTTTAGACACTAAATTCAGATTGAAAAATATCACAGCATCAAATTATCAATGCCAGATTCTTAAGCAATTAGTACAGATCGGCGACACTCGGAAAATATAAGAACAAATAAAGAATTCAACCAAACCAACCGTAAAAGTAACTTATAATATACCTCTTTATAAACTTCAATACGAGGACGCAGAAAGAAGAGAGAACAATTTGTACATGAAAAGTAAGGAACCAAAAACATCCTTAAATACCCAAAGCCAATCTAACATGAACACAATTGTACTTTCACCACCCCAAGCAAAGTCCGACTTAAAAAATGCTCTCCTGGAACGTTCAACACGTTTCCAAGCCCACCTTTCGGTGACAAACAAGGGATCCGCCACCCACTTTCAATTTCTGGAAATAAAAACCACCTAATTTTAAAGACGACCCTGTTTTTTATACTTCGTAGTAAATCAGTTTTGCACAAAACCATTTATCAGAATCCCATTAAATGGTTGGTTCATACCAGAAAAGCTGGACCCAACGCGTTTTCAATTCGTCCGTCTTTTTAACCAATATATATCTTAGTTGGTGCTTTTCCATGTCATCTCATGCGGCAAATGGGGCTCTAAGTGCACACAAAAAGTTTACCAGTTGGAGTGAAAAATAAAGTTAAAGGCACAGAAACAACGTGTTTGTGCAGTAGAAAAGGTGTTTGAGTGATATCGAAGCCACGAGATGAGCATAGTATATTAAAAACATATACAAACAAAAAACTAAACAAATAAAAAATGGCAGTTAGAGAGTTTGATTTAAAAGGAATCAGTGCAGGTTAACGTGTTGATACCTGGGAAAATGCCAACAAATCTGCACCAAAAGACGTTTGATGGAAATGCGTGAAGTTTACTTCAAAAGGATTTCACACTAACCGCGAGAGAGAGAGAGAGAGACTGTTGAGTCCCTTCTTCCTCTTTAAGAGTAAAAACGTAGGTGCCTAATGCTGTTTATAATAGGGATCGGGATCCGTAGCAATTACATAATATATGATATGGTAGAGTATTTATTTTTTAATGTTATAATAAATGTTATTGGAGTATACTTACCTTATAGGATAATTATCATTTAGAGAATTAATTGTAAAAGGTAATTATTTTATAAGGTAAGTATCCTACAATAACATATATTCTAATATTAGAAAAATATTCTACCATATCATATATATATATTTTAATTTTATATTTGTTTTGCATAAAATTTTAGAGAAATGTTACATTTCATTCTCTTATTCTTCTCTCATCCTTCTATTTTTTAAAATCACCATTAGATCTGTGGTCTACATGTGAAAACTCATATGGGGACCACAGATCCAATAATAATTTTGAAAAACAGAAGGATGAGAGAAGAATACGTGTAGATGTTATAGCATTTCTCAAAATTTTATTCTCGTAACATAATGCGACAAACCTCATATGAAACTCACCGATCCAAATTAGTGTCGAACAACTCAACTTTTATTTAGACAGTCATATGTAAGACCTCTAACATTACTAATACAAATTAGACAAATAATTAATCCTTATTTAGTTAATTTTCTTTGTACGGGGTGATCCAGTCACGGCATTTTAGGAAATGTATGAGGATCCAACAAGTGGAGCACACGTGTATGAAAAGAGGACAGGTGGTCCAATGGAATCACATCTTGAGATTGACTCCCAGCTATTGCCTGGTTTGAATTACATCCCTTTGTTTTGGAAGTCTGTGAGCGTTCTTGTTGACTTCAAATTGATGTGCTTTGACTTTTTGCAATTTCAATAGGCCGCCAAACTTTGACTATAAAGTTGTCTGCCACTGCATGGATCATATTCGGAAATTCAACCGGATCAAATAAGAAAAAAAAAAAAATTCAAGCGCATTTATGATTAATCAAATGATAAATTAATGCCAATGAGCTATTAATTATTGAGAAAAATCAAATTTAGTCTTTACATTTTCACACGATTTCAATTTAATCCCTTAGTTTTCACTTTCGACAATTAGATTCTTAAATTTTCATTGGTTTCAAATAATTCTATATGTGAACCTACCGTTTAATTAGTTAATGTTACGCCATATTCAGCCAGTAAATTAATACTACGTGGCTTTCGTTTAACACGTTATGTGTCAATTGTACAGGCCACATAATACATATTTGAAATTTAAAATATACTATAAATAAAAAAAAGTTCAAAACATTTTTTTTTTTTGAATTGAAGAGGTGGCTGGTCACCCACCTATTTTTTTTTTGGGGGGGGGGGGGGTCATTGGATGAAGGGTGGTGGCCCCTTTCCCATATGGGCCAACTCACAAAGGGGTTGTCGCCCTAGTTCTCTGTCAGTGCCGGCTGCATATATTTTGGGGTCTAAGGTGAAAAGTTTAAATTTGGGTTTGTGATTTCAAAAAGTGCAATATAAAAATAATGATTTTAAAATGTGCATTTTAAAAACGCAGTTGGACCTTTAAAATCACAGTTTAGCATTTAACATTGTGTGTTTTCAAAAAAAGTATCCTCTTACTTGCAATTTGAAAACGCATACTTTTGCATTTTTAAAGCGTAATTTTTTAAAAACGTTATTCTAAACGATCTATTTTTTTGTGATTTAATTTAAAATCGTACTTTTTGTTTACAAAATCGCATTCCCAAACGCACCCTAAGTAAAACATTTTCTTTATATTTAAATATTAGTTAAATAATATTCAATTTAATATTAATATTAAATTTTTATTTAAAAATAATTTTTCTCACTTTTTGGGATGCAAAATTACTTATTAAATTGTTATATTCAAGTTTTTCTAACATCTCATTTTTCATTGATAATAGGCTAATCAATTTAATCTTATTTGAACGTATTTATATTACATATTTTAACATCATTATCATTATTCAATGTCATCTTTTTGTTGTATTAATTCATTATCTTCTAACTCTTTCTACTGAATTTCTTGTTCATTTATGAGTTTTTCACTTAAATTATCATTTTTATTTTGTTTATTGCTAATAAAAAATTTATTTAGAGATCCTTTTTGAGATTCAATTAATTTTTTTTATTTTTTTCTTTTTTTATTTATTTTTTTATTTTTTAAGTTTTTCATATCCAAAAGTATATTTTTTAGTAGACATCTAAATTATAAAATATTTACAAATATATATATATATATATATATTATGACTAGATAAAATAAAATTTAAAATAAAACAATAAAACTTGATTTGTCAAAGGAACTATTTCGAAATTCACTTTAATCTTTATGATATGATAATTTAACACTTTCAACTACACAAGGAAAAACAAATTTGTGTAAAAATATTTCCTAAAATCAAAAAAAAAATTAAGGCAAGTGATTGATCGAATTTTTTGGAAACTAACTTTTTTATTTATGTTTTATTCACTAATCATATATGGAATGATTTCAAAGACTTAATAGTGAGTTATTTAAAAATAATGAAATTGGAAAAGAAGAGAATAATTCAAACTTGAATAAGAATTGAATAAAGAAATAGAGAGAATAAATAAAAACTTATAAATAGGGGATTTTAGAATTGACTAAAATATTTATAGACTTTCCATTTTCTTAACATTCTTTTTTTTTTTCATTTTATTTTAAATGTTGGACTCCAACGATTAAAATTCAATATTTTTGAATGTTCGTGTAGACAGAATCAACTCATATCTCATGTTAGAGCTAGGGCGCCCGCAGGGGGGGGGGGGGACTCTTATCTCATCAAAGACGATCCAGTTGACTGTTGGGACTTATGATTATAATTTATTGCGAATTTACTATCCCTTGTAAATTATGATGGGAATCTAGGCCGCTCATCGCAAAGCCAAAAACATCTCTACCTCACAACATTGAACGTTGGAGAATATGTTTTATTAAGAATGACTTTAATTTTAATATAATATTTGATTTTCTTATTTAATGCTATTAATTTTTTTAAGACTTCTTTCAAGAATGGAAGTTGGAGAATTGAGTTTTTAAGAGAATAAAATGATATTAATGCATTTTTTTAATTACTTATTTACCATAATTAGAGGCCTTAATTAAAAAATGTTAACTATAATTAGAGCTTTAAATATTTTTTTATGAAATAAATCATCATTAATATTTCTTAATTGGGAGCCTTAGGTGACCGCCTAATTTGATAGAGTTGGCCTTGCTCTTTGTGATTGTGAGGGGTGACATCTCGTCAAAGAGGGGTTGCCACCCCTCTCTATGAGGGGCAACCTCTCCTAACCAATGGGTGGTTGTCCTTCTCTATGAGGGGCGAACCCTCTTCTAGGGCAAAGTCCCTTCACAGAAAGCTTACCACTCCTCTTAGAGTCGGCTCCATGACTAGGCAACCGTCTAAAGCCCATAATATATAAAAGACCCCTTAGGAAGGCATTTTATATTAAATTTGTCAATTTTTTTTTCTTTTTCTTTTAAAGGTCACATGCCTCAAGAAAAATAAAATGAAAAGAGGCCAAATGACATGCTATGAGGGTTTAGAAAAAAGAAAAAAGAAAAAGAAAAAGTGATGTAACATGTTTAAAATCTTAAAAAATTTCAAACTAAAGCAGGACTCACGGTCTTTTTTCTCTTTACTCTTTATTTCTTTGATATTTTATTTGTTATACTTACTATTAGACGTTGTTGATTTTAGGTGGTCAGTGTTACGAGTTTCGATCAAGTGTCGTTGATTTTAGTGTACTACTGATTAAATCATACTTATAATCCTTTATCTTACAATAAAGATAAAATTGATTAATCATATTATTAATTGAGAATAATATATTAACAAACACATGAAAATTTGATTAGTAATTTCACATCATAAAAAGCTAGAAGAATGATTTTTTAATATTTAATATAAAAATAATTTATATTAATATTTTAAAATTAACCGGCCCTATTTTAATTTTTTGCCTTAGGTCTCAATTTTTATTGAGATGTCCCTCTCTATGAAGAGAAATGCTATCGTTCATTCCCTACACCATCTTTTGCCCATCTCTCCCATGTTCTTCTAAAACAAAAAACAAAAAAGAAAAAAGAAAGAAAAAGGAATTGAATGGTAAGATAGTGGGGAGATGGCCTTGAGAATGAGCCCAAGCATACCCCTCCCCCCCCTATGAAAGGCAACTTCCTCTCATTGAGGTGTGACCTTCCCTCTCTATGATAATGATAGAGTTGTAATTAAATATTTCTTTCATGGTTGTAACTTGTAAGCTTATTTAAAGACCCTACATTTATGAATAAAGAGGATATAAGAATTATTTTGATGTTTAACGTTTAAAGGATGTTTCTCAAACTACCCTAACATAAGGCGGCCAAAGATTCCTCTAATATACTGCCATTATTTCTAATTTTTTCAAAATATCCAAATAGTAACGAGGGCAAGATCTTTTTGCTTGTTCAAATAGGCAATAAGAACCACTGAAGATGGTGGTCTAGTGGCATTTGAGTATTGTGTGGGGTCCAAGTCCCAAGTTAGACTCCCGAAATGGGAATCGCTTAGAAATTGCCCCATGGGCTTGGGTGCTACTAGTGTCTTTGGTAGGCGAGTGTTAAGTTATGACTCGATTAGTCTTGAGAAAGTGCATGCGGTTCTCAACGTCTAGGCCTTTTCTGAGCGATGTCCTGCGGATAGGTACTACCATAGTCATGTCTAGGTAGAATAGCCACAGTTGATTGCCTCTTCTAAACTTTTTAATTAGGAAAAAAAAAAAGAAAAAGAAGTAGGCAATTAGAGAGGATTGACACGTCCTTGGAAGGGGAAGAGCTGTCCTATAAGGAATTTGGCTTAGTTGGTGTAAAAAAATTTACAGGAAATTTTATAGGTTTTTTCAACCGTCTAAATTTAAAAACTTACAATTAAATTTATACCATTAAAAGAATTACACAAAATCTCTTGTAGTTTTTTTTACAAACACTTAAGCCAAATCATCATTCCAAGTACATGCCAAACGTTTGACAAAAGGCGTTTTCAATATAAGTGAATCGGTGCTTCAATATGTAATTTGGTCAAACCAGCATTTAAATGGTTTTTAATAAAATGTCAAAGAGTTTTAGCTTTATATAATTATCAGAATTCTACTTGCTTTACTATTTTGGAAAAACACAAGATCTTATCCAAGGGCTACTAGGCTCTACTACCAGAGAGGGAGGGAGGGGATGGCCGGTATTAGCCATGGACCTCCCCCTCTTTTGAAAAATTTATTTATCATAGTATATATAAATAACAAAATCTATATATTTGGGCCAAATTAATTAAGTTTGGCCCTGCCTAAAAAAAAAAAGGCTTAGCCGGTAGCCCTAACAAAATTATTTTATACCCAAATCTTAAACAACCCAATTATCATGAGCAACAACTTAAATTTGTCATTAAAAAAATTAGGTATGAGCAATAGCCTCTACAAGTAACGTAAAATAGTTTTTAATGCATAAATAGCAATAATATAGAAGCTGAAGCTGAAGCGGCACGACTAAGACATAATGTCAGGCTCCATTTTAAAAGGTGTTTGAGTTAAAAATTGAAACATATTAATAAACAATTATGTTGTTTCTTTTCTTTATTTTTTGTTAATAGTAAATGGATACTAATTTTATTTTTTATATATTAATTTAATCTCAATCTTAGTATATTTTTTATTCATACTTTGGCCTCCCTTATTTTAATATATTTTTTATTAATGCTTTGACATCTTCCAATAAAAATTTAGGGCTCTGTCCTTGCCTATAAAATCAACTTTACGAGATATTTATGTCCTTTATGTAATGTTTATGTGGTACCCCTAACATTACTCTCATATTAATTAAAAATACCTCCTCCTATACTAGTTAAAGGCCATGGTCATAGACCCGTCCACCAACTAGATAAAGCCCAAGTCATTAGGCAGAGCCCCATCCTTGTCCTTTTACTCTTACTCTTGGTATTACTCATAAGTAATGTTACATACTTCTATATTCTTTTATATTCTTTTATGTAACTTTTAAAATTATCGTTGAATTTAAAATAAATTAATATTAAATTTTGATCTAATAATAATTTTAAAAATCCTTTGTGTTGTACGCCTAAATACATGCCTTAAATCAACCGTTAATTGGCAGAACAAGCCAAATCAAAGCGTAGAAAAAAACGCAATCTTCTTGTTGAGCATGCACCTAACGACGTTAGTCACGAGGCATCCAATCAATAGTCAATAGAAACCTCAAAGTCTCAAAAACATGGGAGAGGCTTCAAACCACACCTGCCCTACTTCCATGGAACTCCCGGAGGAGAAACAGCTATCGCTGACCCCTCCAACCCATGCCCACTTCTCCATCAATAAGCTGACCCTCCAACATGAGGGCAGCACCCTATATGACTCGTTTGAGCTGCGGGCCATGACCCGGCAACTCAACAAGGCCATTCACGGCTCAAATCTGCCTTCGCCACCATACATCCGCCACTTAAATTCTCCCTTATACCGCCTACGGCTAGATCGAATTTACAAAGAAAGTGCAAAGGCACCACGAAGAATTTCATGTTCGCAATCCACTGATGCAGTCGTCAACAAAAGGACGGGCATGGAGTACACCACAGTGGATACTGGGGGATTTGTAACGCGGATGTGGAAGAAGGTTAAACAAGGATTTCTAAGGAACAAGCAGAGAAAGGAAGGTTGACCAGATTAGGATGGATCATCCCTCAAGTTCAAGTATTGTGCAGATTGACCAAAGTTTGCAGTCAACGAGTGTATATAAAAAATCTGGCTTATATTAGCATTGTTGATGAAAAGGCCGCAAAGTCAAGTATGTTTGTTGCTCATGGATACGTTTCTGCAGTCTTTTGAGTTTATCTTCTGCCGGGTAGACTTGTATATGTAAACAACGTATGTTTCAGGCCTGCACCACCTTCATGCTTGATAAAAAGAGATGAAATTTTAGAGCCAACAATTTTTTATAACTCCCGAATCCGACATCAATTTAATATGAAATTAACGGGTTAGTGTTGAGAAGTCTCACCCGTTCAATTAAGTGGATCGGATTAAGATTAATTTATATAGACTTAAACTCTATCTCAACATGCAATATAAAGACTGTCAATTTTTTACACGACCTACGAACCATACACAAACACAACACGAAATTAACAGATTAAGGTTAATGGTTCTAATTTGTTTAAATAAATAGGTTGGACTAAAGTTAACCTATATAATGTTATACCATGTCTTAACACGACCTATACCCGACAAGCGAGCACGAATTATAGAACCTAATGCAGGCTTGAATAAGACATAAACCACACTAACTAATATCCTTTCATTTATTTATTTATTTATTTTAATCATATCCTTTCATTTAGTTACCAAAAGAGAATATCCTCTCATTTTTATGACATTCAGCACTCAAGAAGATGATTTGAAGGTTGCACAGAAGCACCAACACGATAACGAACTGCCTCCCCATTTCTCAAGCAGGCCAAACTTGAACCAAACAAGGAGAGTACAGAAAATGGAATCCTAATTCACATCTTATCTTAGTAGAATCCGAAAATTTTGTGAAGACAAGTAATTATAAATCCTTCTTTCCATTGATGTTAGATGAGGTTGATTTACAAGCATGCTTCATATAGAAGCAGAAAGTTCATAACCGCCGGACATGACATCTGAGGAATAGACACGTGTAAAAGATTTTAATAAACAAATAGTAGTACCGCAACCAAAACTGTAATCACCGACTGGGGGACCTAGTAAAAAACCTCTAGGACAGCCTCAGTGCCATTTCTTGTAAAAGAGCTCGCTTCTGTGAAGCATTAATTATGTGATTTGTCTCGGCATTCTCAAGCACATCAGTGATTATGGCAGCCGCATGGCCAAGAGGTTCCTCAGCCACCCTCCTCAACATGAAGGCCTGCACAGTCCAAAGTAACTAGTAAAATAACCAAATTATAAAGAGGATTTTGAGAAGTAACAAGCAAAAGCTTCAGGCGAATATTTTTCCAAAAAAAAAAAAATCAAGAAATGATTTGAGCTTCAGAAGGAAGAATGCAGTGAGAGGACAACAGAAAACCTGTGAAATCAATAAATCTAAAATTGATTAGGGCGAAAATTGAGGAATAATATTCAGTGACAAAAAAGCAACGGTGACAACAACAGGGTTCTAGTTTATTTTTTATTTTCTTTTAATGATAAGCATAACAACCGCTGAATTTGTATAAAGAGATTATTACAAACAACTATAGGAGAACGTCACCCTCAAAAATTCAGGTTAACTTTGCATCACCAAGCCCATGATGTGAATACTTGAAAACTAATGACAGATTATACCAGTTGAACTATAAAGGGGCACATAAGGCTCTCCTTGACTAGGTAGTTGAATGTTTTCAATTAATTGATGAATAAATATTTGAAAAAGTGAACGATAATGGAGATTGAAAATTGCAATTAAGACCACAGCATTAAGTAGTCCAATAAAGGTGCACGTGCATGAGAGAGAGAGAGAGAGAGGACCTGGCCATGATGGGATATGGTCAATGTACATGGAGGCTGAAACCAAGGCTCCCCATCAATTTGAACAGGAAATCCAACAAAGAGCTGTATCTTAATTGTTTGCCCTTGTGCAAGTCTTCGAGCACGAGAAAGCCCAACCTGTTCCCACACATACAAGCAGTTCAGAGGCATTTCAGAAGCTAGAAACCAAAAACGCTCAAACTCATTTTATCAGGTTAAACAAAGAAATGGGGTGAATAGAAAATTAAGCTGTGGGGGAAAGTGAAACATTAAGACCACCAGAAATGGCGTCAGGCAATTTCTGCCAAAAATGGTATTAGGTAATTTCCAACTATATCTCTGTCAAAAGGAGAATGGTTCCACCTCCAGAATAAATATTATAGAAATGACTTCTTTATCAGGATGAAGTGTGCTGCCCAGGAGTTATTTAAGCTCTGTTTGTTTCGATGTAAATTGTTTTTCATCTGAAAATATTTTCCGGCGTTCGGCTCGTATAGAAAATGAGCGACAGCAGCAAACAGCAGTGACTTCTGACAACCTCCGGCAATGGTCCAGCGAACTCCAGTGACGGTCTGACAGTTTCCAGCAGTGGTATGGAGAAGGAGAAACTCAAATTTGGAAAATGGTTTACGGTTTTAAAAGAGGAAAATCATTTTACGAAAATTAAAAAAACTTTTTTGGTTAAACCGAAGATGTTTTTGGTTTGAGTATCATTTTCGAGTGCAACAAACGTCAGAAAATACAGAAAACATTTTCCAGAAAAACATTTTATGCCAAAGACAAACAGAGCTCTCAAGTTCCCAACTGAATCCTCATGCTACATCATGCTACATCAGCTAGGAGATAAAATGGTTATTAACAGATCCCCATTATTTGTAAAGAAACTCAAATTTGAGGAGAACACATCAAATATACATTCAATTTTTAAACGGTAGGTAGTAGAATTTATTGAAAACACTCAAAAAGGGGAAAATAAATGTGTACACAACAGTAAGAGAAGAAACCACTTCACCTGAAGTTTCCCAAGATGCCATGTCCCTGATATGCTCACAACCTCAAGTATCTTATCATGCATAGATTGCGGATCAAAATTATCATAAGTTTCATCCTCATTTTGCCACAGATCTACACCACCCATGTAGCTTCCAATGTTTGCAACAAGTACACCTTCTGCATCCTGCATTCAAACCGAATCATATGATTTCTCGCAGGACAGATGGGAAATGTTTTTTGACTTGCAGTGCAAATTCAGGACTAGAAATATTTTAAGATATATTTTTGTACCAAAACATCAGTTCAATGGGAAGAACAAAGAAATCCAGCAATAACAGAAAAGTTAACAAAGAATTCTCAGATATTTCCAGATATCAAAAGAAAGAGGGTTAAAAAATTAATACAGCCAAAAAAAAAATTGAAAAAAGTTACAAAAGCTTCATTTTTGTTTTTCTAGCCAAGTATTATATAGAAAAAAAGGAGGTGGAGGACAAGAAACGTATGCTCTCATCTATAAGCATTGATTGTAGTGAAAGTATTATTAACCAATTGCAACAATGATAGAAATTCCAAGGTTATTTAATCAAAACCAAAAGGCAAAAAAACATATCAACTGATTCTAATTCAGACAACTCCAAGAAAGTCTAGAGAGAAAGGAAAATGAAATTCATAGGGATTGTGATTGCACTCGATGAAAATTTACACACTCAAAGCATCCTGAATTTTCTTGATAGATATATAAAACATGCACCCAGTGGATCATAATTCATAAAACCCACAACCATATCCTGGAAGGAGGCGGCATTTAAATTAGATCTCATTGGTGACAGTATCCAGAATTTCAAAATCCACCTATATCTAAAATTCATTGATAATGCTAAATATTATCCAAAAAACTAAAACCCAACTAGCATGGTGATGATTTCTTAAATTCATCGATAATGCTAAATATTATCCAAAAAACTAAAACCCAACTAGCATGGTGATGATTTCTTAACAGTTGAGAGCATTCCAAAATCCACAAAATAATTCAAACCCACCTCAGGGACCTCTACCTCAACACCATCCACTTCAACACGAACTTGCCAAGGAAAATCAGCAAATGTCCTATCCATTATGCTCTTAGCACCCTCTCTTGCATAAAGAACCTTATTCATAAACTGCACATATATTTTAGTAATTTCAGGCAGTTGGAATTAAGAATCACAATAAAATTACCTGAACAAGCAATAATAATTGCAACAACAAAACCAGCATCAGTAAGTAGCACAGTTATGTAGAAACCTTCCAAACTAAAAATAAATAAATAAATCAACTAAAAAAAGGAGAATTAAGTAAGATAGTGCTCCATCCTAGATGAGTGTGATGCTAATCCTATAACCTTTTTCATTAAAAATGTGTAGAATCTATAGATTCATCTCCTCCCATCTGCTCTGTTCTTCAAATCAACCTCCTAATATTGCCCATTGTTCAAAACAGATTTGGATCAAGGTAATATTTTTTTTGATAAGGTAATATCAAGATACAATGCATTGAAAAAAAAAAAAGGACAAGGTTTATTGCGCTTTTATTTTTTTTTTCCTTTTTCTTTTTTTTTTTTTTGGGAAGCGGGGGGCAGGCAGCTTACCGTCATTAGTTGACATGCTCAACAACAAAGAGTTCATAAAATTAATAAAAGATTCCCCAGTTAGATTTTTGTCTGTGTGTTAGTTATTTTGTGTGATTGACTGAATTCGGTGACCAAAAGACTTGTAATTTTTTTTTTTTTTCTTATTTTGTGGTATGCGGTCAACCAGCACAATTTCCTCATTCGACCGGCTGAAGCAGATTTGAGATAGTGACTCCTGTCCCAAGCTTGTTCCAAGATGCTCCAGATGGCATATAACAAATTCAAACAGAAGGTTTTGTCCCAAGGGCATTCCAAGACGATCCAAACGGTAGATAAAAAATCCAACCAGAAAGTCTCATCCCAAGTTGGTCCGGACGGAAGATAAAAATTCCATCCAGAGTTCCGGTCCAAGCTCGTCCCAAGTTGGTTTGACCGGCTAAAGACTATTGCAGACAAAAGGTCCCGTTCCAAGTTGGTCCAACCGGATGCATTAAAACTTCCAAACAGAAAGTTTCATCCTATACTCGTTCCAAGACTGGTTGGACGTGCCGCGGAAGAAAAATCAAGTTTTTATGAAGTTAAACTAGCACCGTCCGACTGGGGCACTTTCCCGCCCAGACGCCCCTAGTCATTTTCCATAAAAACAAGCTTCAGCAGGTTTCTCCAGGATGAAGTACTTGTCCACTATTTATAGGTTGCTTCACTCATTTTGTTTGTAACTAATGCTCAGAGACAAAAATTGGGTGAATACTTAGAGTGAGCTAAAAGAGTTTTGAACTTCAGATCTTTCATGTATTTTCTCTCTTAGTGTTTAGATCTTGTAAACCATACAAAGTGTTTGTCAACTTATGAACTCTATCGGAGGTTCAGATGAAGGAGATCAATAGAAGAATTCTTCAAAGGTTCTAGGAGGACTACTACGGTAGCAGGCAAGGGGTCACTTATCTAGTACATTGGTGTGTCTTTTACAAAAGTTTTGTAAGTATGAACTCATTGTAATTCCTCATTCTTCTAAAGTGGATTGGTTGCCTGGGTTTAGCTGCCCCAGAGTGATTTTACTTTTGGAGAAGTTTTTCAAAAGGTTTCACTTTGTCACCAAAATATCTGTGTTGATTGATTTATTGCTTTTATATTTTTGGTGAATGTTTGTGTGGTTACAAATTTTTAAATTTCGCATTATTTTGTAATACACCTATTCAACCTCCCCTTCTAGGTGTAGTTTGGAGTTTGGATCATTATTTTCACTATGTTATAATATTGCACCAGCATTTTTGGAAAGTTTAAAATCAAGGTATTTTGCGGACTATGTAGGCAGCATAATGGGCTGATATTCTCCACATAACTTCATAAATAGGTTTAACTTAAGCAGAAAGACTCCTTTCTTTATGCATAAAATATGGAATGAAATTTTGTGCCAGCTAGCAAGAATTAGTAGACTGCAACTTAACGGTCCAGCACAAACATTTTTTATCTTTACAAACTAAAGCATTAATAGCCTTATCCATACCTAAACTTATTATGACCCCAAATATATCACCATTTCATGTAATTTATTTGACATGATAAAGTATCTCGGATGCAAATCATGACAACTAAAAGTACATTCCTTTCCCTCCAAAAAGAATTCTAGAGCCAGTTTTAAGCAAACAATTATCAACATTCTTTTGTCTTATATGTCGTATACCATAAATCGGAAGCTCAAATGCTAAGCATTCAAGTCTAATCATAATTAAAGTTTAAATTACCTGGTTATAGAACTTCTCTGGATTCTCCTCCCGCAGATTATGAATATCCAGAGCAACCTTTGCATCACACCCAACTCCTGTAAATAATTCTTACTGAAGTTGGTCACCAAATGCATGAGAATATCCATGATAGAACACCAAGTGGACTGTAAAGTATACATGTATGCCCACGCAGGTGGTAGAAGCTAAATGGGCCCACCCAGGAATTGTATGCCAATATCTACCCATGAGCCAACCAAAATATTTTCAGTGCAATTGGATTGGCCATTCTACAGTAGTTAATGGAAAAAATAGGCAGGAAGATACCATGGTTATGTTTACAACTCAGAGTACACCAATTCAGAAAGATCAGAGTTTGTTTTTGATTTCCTTTCTCGCATTAATTTTGCCTTTTTAAGGATTGATTTGTAATTGAAAACAATTGATTTTTGACCTGGCCCAACCCAGTAACTTCAGAAACCAATACTTGGCAGAACGAAAGGTCAGAGTCAAGCACATCAAATTTTAATAATAGACATATCTCAAGTTGATAGTCCAAAATTCAAGTAAAATTTTGCACTGTAAGTGCCTACTGCAGGTCTATGCCAGTTGAGAAGCAAAATTTTATCATCTGCTTCAAGGGAAAACTTATCTCCAATGAAATGTATGCTAAGCAAATTCAAAAAAAAAAAAAAAAAAAAAGGTGCACTAACATACCAAGATAGTTGTTCATGAATTTTGGTGGTTGGGACTGCTTTCCTAGTTGATTTAAAATTGCTACCTTCCACCGGTCCAGAATGGTTACCGCAGAATGCTCTATGTGGTGTAACACTGTGCAAAGGCCCCCATGTCTCTCCACTGATCCCAAACCACCTCCCCAGGAAAGGACCCTGGCCAGATCATTTCCAGTCCCAGCAGGAAGAATAGCAACTGGAGGAGGTGAAACAAAATTTCGCTTGTCTATGGCATTCAAAACCCAACCAACAGTACCATCTCCTCCACATACAAGGATTCTAAAGTGAGGCACCTTTCTGAATAAATAAAGACCCACCTCTGGACCCTCTGTTGAGCTCAACTCAAAAACCTAAATACATGCACCAACAAGAACAAACCTCATAAAAATCAAATGGTGTAAATAAAAAAAAATCTTTAGGATAAGAGAGAAAGCATCCCAAACTTCTCTGAGGGGAAAAAAAGAGGTGACCCACATGATACAAGTAGATAAATTTTCAAAACTTTCAACCCTGACAATTTAAGGTTGCAAGCTACACCAAAGAAGCTGACTAATTAGTGAACTTTTCATGCCTCCCATGATTAAAAGGAAGTCATTCCACCAAGAAAATAACAAATGGCTGCCTTATTAAGTGAGCTTTATGGATTCCACCCAATTGGTAGGGTGCATTTGGAATTCCGATTTTGAAGAGAAAAAGTACAATTTTAAACCAAATTGCAAAAAAATGGATAGTTTGGAATTGCGATGAAAACGCAAAATTTTAAAGGTTAATCTACAATTTTAAACGTCAAATTGCGTTTTTAAAAATTACGTTTTTCAAATTGCACATTTTGAAATCGCTATTTTTAAAATTGCAATTTTTGAAATCGCAATCCCAAACGAACCCTAAGTAAAGATCTTCACCCAAACTAGCAGGTTGTTTGACCAGGATAAAAACAAAGTGTAAACCCCCATAACAATTACACAAGATAAAAGTCATGTCACACCACCTCTGTGGAGTATTTTTTTTTTTAATTCAGACATCATCCCAAGATTTTGTCCAAAATCCCATTATTTTAACAAAATGTCAGTTTGACAGAAAGAAATTATTTATTCCACTTTTTATATAATGCAAATACCTTAGTATTAAAAAAAAAAACTTAATATAGCCTCAACATTGAAAACTAGTATATTCACTGTGCAACAAAGCACCTTGAGCATCATTTTTGTCTCTAAAGGAATACTGCTACGACTTAGAAAAAGAAAAAGAAAAAAGAGAGACTATCCTAACACTAATTAAAGACTTTGATCTTGACCAAAACGCCAAAAACAGGTATTGCAAAAGCTTTAAGATGATACTTACACCTCTTGTACAGGGAGAGAAAGTAACAAGTTCACATCTATCCAAAAAAGTAAAAATTTCACTGTATGATAGAGAAAATAGACCTGAACGGGATTCAAAAGTATATTTAAACGTAGCCTAAGTGAATCCCCATACTGAGCCCCACTCTTCTTGTTGATGAAAACTAGCAAGGGCCTTGCATCTGGAGGCAAATCAATCAACTCATATCTCTGTTTCATTCTTAATACCTGAGACTCATCCTTCTGATTAAATGAAGAACTTCTTTTGAAACTGGGCTTTGAATCCAGTTTGTCATCTACATTACCATTTTGGTGTTGATACTCTAGATTCATGCTACCAGTACAGTTTTCCTCTATTCCATGAGAATCACCAACTGTTTGATGAGTATCAGCAGTGCTTTCTGTGGATGAGTCCACAGTACTACCACTATTTCCAGTGTCAACAGAAGATTCCTTTCCATGCTTGTACTTCTTGCTCTTATTCCGGATGGTTGCACGCATTGAAGATGCTATCTCATTGGCTCCATGAGTAATTGTGCTCAAAAATCCACCAGCGGATGTCCGGTTTAACTTCTTAACATAGAGTGGTGATAGAATCAATCTTCTGAATGGGCCTAAATCACAAATATCACCTATTTCATTGGACAAATTACTGTGGCAATCAACATGTACTAGTCGTTGACACCACAAGCAACACCATATAGGGGATCCACCAAGGAAAGACCCACTACATGGTTCCTCACAATAGCTACAGAAAGAAGTACCATCTGGTTGATCTGTGATCTCTGTCCATCGAACAGCCCATTGGTGAATCACATGGTCATTTCCAATCATAGATACACATTTGCAATCCTTATGTGCACTAGAAGAGCAGTTTAGATGTGATGCCGCACCACAAAAGTTGCATCGGTGAATAAAACTGTCTGAAGCCACCATAGGCCCAAGAGTTTGAGAAGGGGACATGGACTTCAAGCACAAACAACAATTTAAATTTTTTCCACGAGATACAGATTCTAGGATCCAAGTATGAGCAGTTACAGGAACTTTATGCTTTGTCTTTGGATTTTTCTTTGACCTGGCTATGGCTTTCATCCAACTTATATTGATGTTTCTCCTCCATTGCAAGGCAGTATAGGCAATAGTCAAAATTCCAACTAGGGCAGCAATAAAACAAGATATAATGAAAAGCCTATCTGTTGGATTCTTATTGTTCCAAATGGGAAGTAACATTTCAATATCTCTGTATTCATCCATTCCTCAGAATATAACTTTTACCTATTCTACATGCACAGATATGAGTGGACTGCCAAATCCATGAAACAACCACCCAACTGACTCTCCATAGCAGCCTACTTATATTTCCTCCAATATAGTACTATCATATGTAACCAACGTTAAACCCACTGCCAAACCAGAGTCACTGTCCAACCAAAACACTGATTGTGCCAAAAAAGTTTGAACGATGTGTTGAAACTATGCTACTCAATGCAATTACTCCACCCTATTTCATTAAGAGAGTGTTTAATCATAGATTTCATCTCGCAAGCATAGATTCCTCCAAAGCACCTACTGTCAATCCCAGTGGTAGTTACCATGAAATCCCGAGTCTCGATCAGAATTCAGGGCCAAAGCTAACATTCAAATACCTGTAAAACAGAAGAATTACGTCCATAATAACTTTCAAAAACAGCTTTAGATTAAGACCATTCAACTTAGTCAAAAAATTTCTTTCTCGTTGAAATTGTTAGTAAAGAATCTTTCATAACTCATAAGTTCTTAAACTAAAACGCAAATGGCGGTTACAGTTTCAGTGATATTAAAAAATACATCTCGCAGAAATTCGAGAATTACGCGCACATAAATATTAAAAATAACCAAAAAAAAATTTTAAAAAAAATCACAGCCGAAATCATGATAATTGGAAACTTTAAAAACACCAATGTCCCTTTGGTTGCTAAGAAAATCTGCAAAACCTAAAAAAATAATAGGATATAAAATTTTGATCGCTTAGATTACACATAAAACCAATATCTCCATTTCCAACTGACCCTAAGACAACCACACGCAAGCTTTCGAGCTTTAAAAAACTAAAGCAACAAGAGACTTCCGGCGACTCGAAATTTCACCTTCTTTTCTCCCCGTTTCTCAACAAACAAACAGAAAATTTGAAAGGAAACCAGAAATCAGAGAAGTCACATATATCAATGATAACGGCATTGATCAATCCAAAAAAATAATAATAAAAAAAAAGAAGAAGAAGAACATGAAGACGAACTTACTGTAACACACAGAAGCTGGGCAAGACGGATCGATCCGGTAGAGCAGAGCAAAACCCTAAGCTGATCTACAAAGACAAAGTGCAACTCAAGAGAGAGAGAGAGAATCGAAGCAAAGCCAAACTCCAAGGCTTTCCAAAATGACAAATCGAGGAAATTCAAATATTTTTAATTATTTTCTTCCCCTTTTCCTTTTCTGAATCTTGAACTTCGGTTTTTAATTTTTTTTTTTTTTCTTGCTTTTGAAGATTCCAGTGCGCGACAAGGTGCACAGATACGAATCTAGTTCTCGCGGTTCCACGTGGCGAGCAGAAGGAGCATCGCGTGGCGGGAATTTTGTGTGGGACCCGAACGGGCTTTTTAGGCTGACTTGTTTCACACTTCACTGCCCCTAAGGAAACGCATCAAAAGTGAGGTTTCGTTTGTTTGACGAATGAAGAAAAACTCTGCCTTGTTTGGCAAACCATTCTAATTTCAATTTCAATTTCAATTCAATTCTAATTTTTCAAATAAATATTTTTACTTTTTATATTATATTAATACTTTTTAATAATGTTTTTTTTTATTTTTTATATCACATCAAATATTTTTTTATTACCATTCAAATAAAATACTCACTAAAAAATAAAAAATTTTACTTTTTCATATAAAAAAATTTACAACATTCCTTCTCAACAATCACCTCAGAATCGTGAACAGTGAAATCGGAATGCTTTGCCAAACAGGGCCTAACCACAAAAAAAAAAAAAAATCTCTTAAAACCCAATTTAAAGACCAGGATAATGCCAACGTTTAAATTTTTAGGGGAAGAAAAAAAAATATAAATATATATATATTTGTCCATATAACTCCATACATAAAAGATAGTTAATTATTTTAATTATTACTTCAATGACTTCCTACGTGTTGCATCCTTAATCCACCTATCAACTTAATTAAAATAAATCACGGCCTTGTGTCATACAAATGATAGGTATTTTGAGTAAAATTCCTACATACTAACGAAACGCATCAAATAGATATTTTCAAAAAAAAAAGAAAAAAAGAACTTATAAAATGATTAGTGAGATTTTCAAACAATTAACTAAAAAGAATCTTGGGCTTTGGAAAGGTGTAATTGGATTTCATGTTTAAGTCTCAAAAGAAAGAAAAACGCGTTGATAATCTTAATTACCATGAGCCGAATAAAGCAGGTAAATCTTTTCTTTCTCTTCCTCTAAACAATTCATTTACTTTTTCAAAAAAAAGAAAAAGGTTGAGAAATCGTTTTCTTATTCTTTTTTTAGTATAGAGTATTAGAGCATTCTCATCCGGCTCCCTACTATAAGGATATCCCTATAGTAGGGAGCCAAAATGAATTTTTGGTCATTTTATTGCTCACATCCGGCTCCCTACTTTGAGGAAAAAAATAGGGAGCATGAAATGGCTCCCTACTAGTAGGGAGCCATTTCACTCCCTACTCTTCTTTTTTATAATAAAATATTAGTTTCTCTCTCCTACTTTTTAATTTTTTCAATTTTATTTGTTTTCCTCTTTTAGAGAAAGAATTAATTTTTTTTAAAAATATTAATATTTAAATGAAAAAGTCAAAGTGAATCCCTAAAGTAGGGAGCCGGATGTAGGTGTTTAGAAAAAGTGGCTCTCTAAAATAGAAAAAACTGATTTTACTCCCTACTTTAAGGATAAAAATAAGGAGCCGGATGAAAATGCTCTTATATCAAGAATATATGTGGTGGAACCATTTCAAAATCTGTGATCATGCATTTTGAAATTTGTATGAGGTTCTAGTTTCACTTTCTTTTTT